>OX421315.1:18294451-18837944 GCA_949125395.1 Diaphora mendica
AAAGACGGTGTTTTGCCTACAAGTGGTTTTTTTTTTTTTTTTTTTTTATACTAACACCTCCAACATTATCGGAGCCTATTTCTCATATCAGTTCTCGCTTTTACTACTGCTCGTTCTTCCATTCCTCATACTGTATCTTTCTTTCATTCATCCTTTCACACTCTCCAGGTGGGACTCCTGGCTATTTCCTATTCTCTATGTTTTGTCTGTTTTCTTATTACAGGGGGTTTTCAATAAGGTTTTACGCTATTATTTTATTTGACAACTTGTGTCCTTATCACATATTACATTATGTTTCTTATTTCTATTTACAAACTTAAATTAAAACTTGATTTTCCACTACAGTAGTGTACAGCTTAACTGTAATCTTTCTTTACACATTCCGTGTCCTTATTGTCTATATTACATATGCATTCTATTTTTACAACCAAATTACACATCTTAAACTAAAACTGAATATATTACTGCACAACTTACTTTAATTACTTATATTACTGTGACTATATTATGATTTACTAAAATAAACATATTATTTTGGAATCATAGTATTTTAAATTGCCTTTTATCTTATCACCCATTTTATTTATGTTAGTACAATATTGTATGTATATACTTATATTATTATTGCTACTTTTTGTGCCTAAATTTAAGATTGCAATTCTTGTGTTTGTTTTCGTTACTAATTTAACTCTTTGTTTGTTATGTGCAGGACACTCCGCGATGAGTTGAGTGACGGTTTCTGCGATGTTCAGGTTATAGATGCAGGATGGGTAGGGGGTCACGCTCGCTAATGGGCCCTCAGCACTGGTACTGCGTTGTAGATCTGGCAATGCTGTCCCATTTAGCTCTCACTGGGCACAAGTCGCTAAACGCGTTGTGTCCCGTGTTGCTCAGTTTCTCCCTCTGGCAGTTGCAGCAGGTTGGTTCTGCACCAGTGGCAACGTCCGGGCATTCGGTACTCAGGTGGGGCCCGCCACAATGACTGCACTTTGGTTCCGTCGTGGTACAGAACCTTCTACTATGCCCGTACCCTAGGCATAGGGAACACTGCACTAAAGGTCACTGATCCGCCACCCTTATTGGTTGTAAATCAACCTGCAGTTTCCCCATGTCCAAGGCACGAGACCAAACTGCCGGGGAGACCCTGAGCACCACATGGCAGGTATGAGGATTCCTCGCTGTCTTTTTGTACAGTACAGTGAGTCTAATTTGATCTGGGGTCAGGTCCCGGAATACCTCACGATTCCTGTCCCTTACGGCTTTTATGAGGTCTTCGTCCTTCTGATGTTTGAGGACGTTGTACATCACTAGTAGAGGATCCTTGTTCTTAATTTCCTCCACAGTGAGGTCTTCCCCCTTTTCCATCAGTCTCTTTTGGGCATTATTTCTTTCTTCTTCTGTTCTATATCAAACGATCACTTTCCTGTCCTTCGCTTTTCTTATTTTTTCCACTTTCACCCAGCCCTCGTCTTCACTGGCGGCTTTTCTCAATCTTTCTATTATTTGCTCCCCTGTGTCCGTTTCATTCTTTGACATGACAACCACCGAGTGAAGAGTAGTCCGCTCTGGGAGCGAACCACCGGATCGGCCCGCCACAACACCAGCGTTGGTTGTCAGTCTCTTCCTTTCTCTCTCCTTTTCTCTTTCATCCTGTCTTTCGATCCGCTCCTTTAACTCCCGTATGACCCTCCCATTCTCTTTCAACAACTTCTCATTTTCCTCTATTTTCTTTATGATGTCTTTTGAGTTGTTGGTGTCGCCGTCTTCTGTTGTTATTTTAATGATTTGACCCTTGATTATTTTCTTCCGCTCTTCTTCGTAGGCTATGATGATCTTCTCTAGCATGTCAACTTTATTTTCTATCTCTTTCCTAATCTCCCTTTTCAGATTTCGTGGTATGGAGAGTTGCTCTCTGATGGTTTCGCAGCATTGAGTTGCGACAGAGCCACGTTTCGGAGGTATGGGGACTGTTGATAGAGAGCGTTCCGACGATCCCTCCTTTGGTCTTCCTGAGATGGTTGGCATCCTGCTTTCCTTTCTTTGTACTACCCCTCGAAGCTCCAGCTCATCCACGCTGCGTCTGACTGGCCTCGTGGGGTTTACTTCTACTACAGGACTGGTTCTTTCAGTAGGAGGTGTTGCGTCCATTGTCGAGGGTGAAGCGCTTGGCCTCTTAATAGGGGTTCGGATCCCAATCATATTGAAGGTGCACGTCAAAAGTTAAAGTATTAGAAGTCAATAAGGTAAATAATGTAAAATTGTATAAGTTGTAAAAATAACAAACTTTTGTAAGATTAAGAAATAAAATTGTTAAATATAGAAGTGCAATCTTTCCTAAATACGCCACAATACAACTATAATAGTAGTAGTAGTTTAACAAGACAAAAGGTAGAATTTACTAATAAAATATTAGTATAGTCTTATAATTAAAAGAAACTCTATGTAGTACAAAGCTACAGTCAAGGTCTAAAGGGTATATAGGTTGATATAGATTGGTGCGGCAATTGGGCGACTTTTGCCCAATTTGGGTGGAGCCAGCGTCGCAACGCGACTCCTGTACACGGGGGTTGTCCGGTCGATGGCGCTGTATGGGGCACCGGTGTGGGTGGCGGCTCTGACTGCCCTAAATAAGGCCCGCCTCTGGCGGCCTCAGAGGGTATTGGCAGTCAGAGCCATACGCGGATACCGCACGGTGTCGACCGAGGCGGCGTGCGCCTTGGCCGGACCACCCCCGTGGGATTTGGAGGCGGAAGTGCTCGCCGAAGTTTATCGACGGGTGGCTGAATATCGGGCGGAGTATGGCTATCGCCCTCCGCCCGAAGAGGTACGCGACTGGCGTGAAGCCGCCCGTCGAGCCACGATGGCTAGATGGTCGTTTCGGCTGGAGACTCCACGCGCTGGCTTTGCCGCCGTGGAGGCTCTCCAGCCGGTCATCCTCGAGTGGGCAGGGCGGCAGCACGGGACCCTTTCCTTCCGACTGACGCAGGTCCTTTCCGGGCATGGTTGCTTCGGGAAGTACCTGCACTCGGTCGCTAGGAGGGAATTGAGTCCCGCCTGCCACCACTGCGACTGCAGTGAGGACTCGGCCCAGCATACTCTGGCGATTTGCCCCGCTTGGGCGTCGCAGCGCCGGGCCCTCACTGCAGTCATCGGAGGGGATCTCTCGCTACCGGCCGTCATACGCTCCATGGCCGGTAGCGATAGCAGTTTTACCGCGGTCGCAACCTTCTGCGAAGATGTAATCTCGCAGAAGGAGGTGGCGGAGAAGGCCCGGGAGGACGATGTCCACTCGGACCCAATCCGCCGCCGGCGAACCGGGCGGCGGAGGCGCGCCTATCAGCGCCTCATGCCGCCCTGAGTGTGGCCGCGGATGGTCGGGACGGGCTTTCCCCTCCATCCGCTCTAGTGGCCTCCCGCGAGGGGGCGACGTACGCGTGTGCCGTACGTCGCCTAATTGAGAGGATACCAGCAGACGGTGCCCGCTTCTGTGCGGGCAGGCGCTGGGAGGGGTCCGTGTTAATAACTGCAGTTCCCGGACTCCTCCCTTGACAGGCGCAGAGTGGCACACCGTGTGGTTTTAGTCGGTTCGAGTCCGACACACCGCCTCGCCGCAAGCCCCGGTGGGGTGACGGTCCGAGGGGATTTCCACACGTTAAAAAAAAAAAAAAAAAAAAGATTGGTGCGGCAACCTATTATGTCCAGAGTGTAAATGTACACAATATTTACAGTTTAAATTTTATTGACTCTATATAGAGCTCAATAGAGTCGTCAGGCTGATAGCCCTTATCAGGCCCTTTATAATGATACCAAACACGGCACTACTACTCCGAAGGGATCCAGAGATAGAGGGGTTCAAATTTTTTAGTTGCTTTTCAAAATGGCCGCTCAAATAAAGTTATTGCTCTGTTTCTCCGGAACCGGTCGGCCGAATGCGCCCGTGTTTGGGTTCGTCTGGCTTGGCTTTGCGAGACCTACTGTCTGGTAGGTAATTAGGGTACCACGTGACTACCCCTAAATTTGTAAAATCTATATCTTTAAAAGTAACCGCCCGAAAATTCTCAAAATTTTTACACAAGTGAAGACTATTGCATACTATATAAATATGAATTTTAAAACTATATTTGTCAATCTAAATAAAAAACTAAAAAAAGTTAAAAATACAAAATTTTAAAAAGTCTATAATTATGCGGGGGTGGCACTCGCAGAGTTGCTCGATGTGTCGACGATCTCGGAGCAGCGATGCGGACAAGAATCCGGTACAGTGAAGTGCCGCGGGACCTCCCAAGTGGTACCACGTGGCCACGTGGTTTTCGGAAATACCCCTGTGGTTTTTCCGCTTAGGGCCAGAAAAATCTGGAAGGGGTCTCAAAAGGTGGGCACCGTCAAGACGCACCCTCCCACACAATAAAATAGATGGGTCGTAGATCGTTTCGCTGAGTGACACTGGTTTTTTCACAAAATTTAACCAAAAAAAAATTCAGTTTTTCTTTAGGAAAAACCTAAATTTGCGTCTGATTTTTGCGCGGTCTATCACACTATCACATAGGTCTTGATGTCCCAAAACTTTTGATGTATCACTCGATAAGATTATGCAATTTTTGCCACTTGTATGATTTTAAAGGCGCAGAGCGACTTGAAAACGCTGTTCTCTCGGCAACGGAGCGAATGTTTTTCCTGCCTACAAGTGGTTGCAATACTGAAGCACCGTGCTTTGCAAGATCGTAAGTAGGAGAAGCAATTTGACTTACAATGGGCCGCAGCGGCACGTCAGGCTTGTGTATCTTAGGCAGACCATATAATTTCGGTGGCTGGTGTGACTTTGGTTTGTACAGTCTGTTGTACTCGTCTTCGAAAAATAGGTCCTCATTATCCCGGATTAGAGATCGTATTCTACGCGTTACTCTGGCTGTAGGGTTGTATGTTACCGGTTTGTAGACCTTATTATCACTCAACAGTTCGAGTATTTTATTTTGGTAATCAGTTGTATTCATCACTACGGTGGCGTTTCCCTTGTCGGCCTTAAGCACTAAAATATCCTGGTTATCCCTAATGTTTTTTAATGCTTGACGCTCTTCCATAGTGATATTACTAGCCGGAAGCTTTGACCGACGTAAAATTACCGCGACGTCCTGTCTAAGGATATCAGCATCGCCGGGCGGTACTTTGTTCCGTGCAATCGATTCCTCAACGCTACTGATAACATTCTCAAACGGTATTCGTTTAGGCGTCGGAGCGAAGTTCATACCTTTAGCCAAGATGTTCATTGTTGTATCATCTAAACTCACGTTCGATAAGTTTACAACGGTGTCCTTCGATCGGTCGGGTACCACGGGTGACGCTTTGTTTTTTGTATACCGCCGATTATATTCCTTCGAGAACTTTCGATCAGAGCTTGCACTACATAACTCGAAGGTACGACTCGCTTGTAAAAACGTTACCCGGTCACACAAATCATAGTCCGATTGAGATAGATTAACACTACACTTCAATTGTAACACATATAACTCCCTCTGTATACACTCAAAATCACTGTGTTTGTTTCGAATTAATTGTCTCAGGAGGCGTTCACTCGCGTTTTTTAGAATTTTACGTGAAAATGTGATATCCCTACGCGGTTTTATTCGAACACACGAAGGTAATAAGTCCCAATCGCGACACTTCACAAGAAATATCAACGATGTTCAAAGAAAGGGTCAAATAGCATATCGCTGCTGTGAAGAACCGACAGACGAGCAAATCGGCGATTGCAGGACATGCACTTGATGCAAGCATCAACCACTGGATTGAATTTCACCGCACGCAAGTCCTCTCCACCGAACGTTACTTTTATTCAAGAGTTGTACGTGAAGCGATTGAGATTAAAAAGCATAAAACTTTTAATCGGGAAGATGGTTTTAAATTATCTACAGCTTGGAATCCAGTGTTAAAAAACATATCACCTCGCTTTTCTGCGCAGTCGGATAAACACCAGAATAGGAACACATCGGTTTGCTTACAGAATAGGGACCCTGTTAGTGTGGTATGTGACGGTACATGGCGAGACAATTTTATCAATAATATCGAAAATGTGCGGGTGGATGAAGAACCTTCTACTTCACGGATTCGACGACGGAGGGCGTGCGCCGCTGAGCCA
Source organism: Diaphora mendica (assembly GCA_949125395.1). Classification (NCBI taxonomy): domain Eukaryota; kingdom Metazoa; phylum Arthropoda; class Insecta; order Lepidoptera; family Erebidae; genus Diaphora; species Diaphora mendica. The sequence continues at coordinate 18,300,585 of OX421315.1, forward strand.
GTCAGCCTGTGACCACGGCCAGTGCAACCTGGTCGAAACGTCAGGCAAAACAGAGGTATGTAATACCTTGAAATAAGTGATCGCGTTAATTCCCGTAAAAATAATTATTGTTATAACATGGAACGCGAAAGTTTAAAAGTTAGTATAGCAAACCGCTATGGGTCGGAAATTGCAAAACAAGTGTGTCATCTAGAATTTTTACGTAAAAAACGGGCGCGAATGGAAACATCGTTGATATTTCTTGTGAAGTGTCGCGATTGGGACTTATTACCTTCGTGTGTTCGAATAAAACCGCGTAAGGATATCGCATTTTCACGTAAAATTCTAAAAAACGCGAGTGAACGCCTCCTGAGACAATTAATTCGAAACAAACACAGTGATTTTGAGTGTATACAGAGGGAGTTATATGTGTTACAATTGAAGTGTAGTGTTAATCTATCTCAATCGGACTATGATTTGTGTGACCGGGTAACGTTTTTACAAGCGAGTCGTACCTTCGAGTTATGTAGTGCAAGCTCTGATCGAAAGTTCTCGAAGGAATATAATCGGCGGTATACAGAAAACAAAGCGTCACCCGTGGTACCCGACCGATCGAAGGACACCGTTGTAAACTTATCGAACGTGAGTTTAGATGATACAACAATGAACATCTTGGCTAAAGGTATGAACTTCGCTCCGACGCCTAAACGAATACCGTTTGAGAATGTTATCAGTAGCGTTGAGAAATCGATTGCACGGAACAAAGTACCGCCCGGCGATGCTGATATCCTTAGACAGGACGTCGCGGTAATTTTACGTCGGTCAAAGCTTCCGGCTAGTAATATCACTATGGAAGAGCGTCAAGCATTAAAAAACATTAGGGATAACCAGGATATTTTAGTGCTTAAGGCCGACAAGGGAAACGCCACCGTAGTGATGAATACAACTGATTACCAAAATAAAATACTCGAACTGTTGAGTGATAATAAGGTCTACAAACCGGTAACATACAACCCTACAGCCTGAGTAACGCGTAGAATACGATCTCTAATCCGGGATAATGAGGACCTATTTTTCGAAGACGAGTACAACAGACTGTACAAACCAAAGTCACACCAGCCACCGAAATTATATGGTCTGCCTAAGATACACAAGCCTGACGTGCCGCTGCGGCCCATTGTAAGTCAAATTGCTTCTCCTACTTAGGATCTTGCAAAGCACGTTGCTTCAGTATTGCAACCACTTGTAGGCAAAGTACCGTCTTTTGTGAAAGACTCACGGCACTTCATACAAATCATAAAAGATCTCACGTTGGAACCGGATTGCGTCATGGTGAGCTTTGACGTGGAGTCGCTTTTCACCAATGTTCCAATTAAAGAGTGCTTAAATGTCGTAAAAGATCTGCTGAGAGACAACGAACTGCCGTTCAACTATATGGATCTACTTGAGCACTGTTTAGATGGCAACTATTTTCTTTTCAAAGGTCAACATTACCTCCAGATTGATGGTGTCGCGATGGGAAGTCCTGTAGCCCCAGTACTTGCCAACATCTGGATGGAACATTTTGAAGAGAAGGCACTAAGTCTCGGCCCGAATACCGTTAAGCTGTGGAAGCGATACGTGGATGACATCTTCAGTATCGTTAAAGGAAATAAACAAGAAATAGATCAATATATACAACATCTTAACTCTATTCACCCTAAAATAAGGTTTACATATGAAATGGAGACGGATAGGTCGTTGTCGTTCTTGGATGTTAAAGTTACCGTGAGATCAGATGGGTCCTTGTCACACTGTGTGTACCGTAAGCCTACTCATACGGATAGATACCTACACGCCACGTCTCATCATCACCCCCGGCACTTGCAATCTGTTATGACTTCACTCAAGAACAGAGCTTACGATCTCTGTGACCCTGAACATTTAGAACGGGAGCTAGAACATGTTCAGGAGGTACTCAAAGGTAACGGATATCAAGTGAATGGAGGACGGAAGCAACCGAAAATAAGACGCAAGTATCCAGAAGTGAACAGGCAACCAGCCTACATGCCTTATGTCAAGGGAGTTACGGATAAGATCGGGTCCGTGTTAAAGAAATACTCCATTCCGACAGTATACACACCAGGCATAAAGGTTCACAACATCGTCGGCACACCGAAGGATATATTGCCACTACAAACTCCGGGTGTTTATAAAATAGACTGCAGCTGCGGAAGTTCCTACATAGGCCAAACGAAGCGGACTATTGCTGAAAGGGTTAAAAAGCATATCGCTGCTGTGAAGAACCGACAGACGAGCAAATCGGCGATTGCAGAACATGCACTTGATGCAGGCATCAACCACTGGATTGAATTTCACCGCACGCAAGTCCTCTCCACCGAACGTCACTTTTATTCAAGAGTTGTACGTGAAGCGATTGAGATTAAAAAGCATAAAACTTTTAATCGGGAAGATGGTTTTAAATTATCTACAGCGTGGAATCCAGTGTTAAAAACATATCACCTCGCTTTTCTGCGCAGTCGGATAAACACTAGAATAGGAACACATCGGTTTGCTTACAGAATAGGGACCCTGTTAGTGTGGTATGTGACGGTACATGGCGAGACAATTTTATCAATAATATCGAAAATGTGCGGGTGGATGAAGAACCTTCTACTTCACGGATTCGACGACGAAGGGCGTGCGCCGCTGAGCCAGTCAGCCTGTGACCACGGCCAGTGCAACCTGGTCAAAACGTCAGGCAAAACAGAGGTATGTAATACCTTGAAATAAGTGATCGTGTTAATTCCCGTAAAAATAATTATTGTTATAACGAATAAAAATTCATGTCGGCTTGCTCTATCGCAGTGGAAAGTTAGTCAGCTGGCACCTTGAAAGGTGTAACGCAGCTGCATCTATCACCTAATGAATCTTATCAGCTGACGACTTTTCCCTTGACTTACAGCTGATTCTTTTCAATATTTACTAGAGTATGTTAACAATCCTCTTATACATTTTCATCCCAAAGGAAATCACGTTTCTTAAGTGATTCAGTGGTATACTTGATTTGAGAGTGTTGATAACCAATATGAAGTTTAATAATGGAGCAAATTTTGGTATAAGTAAATTAATTAATAGCATAATTTTTCAATTAACGAACTCCACAGCGTCTGTCTGTCTGTTCGCGATAAATTTTAAAATCTACTGCACGGATATTGATGCAGTTTTAACTAATAGATAGACAGATTCTTGAGAAATGTTTTCGAATTTAAATTGTTATTTTTTTTAAATATTGGCTTAAATGTAACTATTTTTGTTGTATTATATTGCATCATATTAATGTCGCCCGCTCATAATGCAGTGAGATTCACAAGTGTTTTTTCCTTAAAAAAAAAGAAAAAAACCTATTTCGCGCGGGACTTTACAAATATACACTATTGGTTGTGTAGGAAGCACAGTATCGTAATCAGCTAGATTATTAGCTTTTCGTATTGTAAGTACATATCTACACTTATTTAAATTATCTTCGTTAAATAATTTGAAGTGACCATTGTTTTTTTTTTTAAAAGACGTACTAAGGTATCACGTTAGCAATTTTATAATATACTAGCTGACCCGACGAATTTCGTATCGCCTTATTTATTTATGTAAATATATTCTAAACTATCGAACTTATATCGAAAGTTATAGGCGTACATACATTTTTGTGATTCATTTTTACCGATTTTGATGATTATTTTTTTAATGGAAAGGAGATATTCCAACGGTAGTACTATGATAAGAACACTAAGATCTGATGATGGCATCCAAGAGACAACGATCGACTTGGTTGTTCTTGAAATCGGTTTTATATTTTGTTAAAATTTTACTTGTATAGATAGATTGAACCGTTACCATCACAGAAATATATTAGGATAGAAGATGACGAACATACTTTTGCCTATAATTCCTGTGTGATAAACAAACAGCAAGTCACACCCCCTCAAACGCACGCGATTGGTCAATGCGCGAGCGCCGACTAGTGAAATGTCACACTTTCTTGTTTATGCTACCAAGTAAATTTGTTTACATAATTCGTTTCTTACACAAATCTTATATTAAATAGACAGTTTAATCTTGGGATAATGAAACGTTTGTTTAAGTAGTTTACAAAAATACTATAGTAAATAACGTTAAGAAGAAAAGAAGATTGAACATCATTGTCCTTGAAACAGCATATACTTATTACATTTTTGACGTTTGGAAAAAGTGAACCACATAGTTCTTAAATAGTGAAATCACATTCACATCTACATATACTTCGGTAATTTTAAACCACAATCTAGCTGCAATGTGGAAAGGGAGAATAACTTAAGAAACTTGATGTCCTCTCGGATGAAAATGTATAAGAGGATTGTTAACATGCTCTAGTAAATATTGAAAATAATCAGCTAGCTATAAGTCAAGGGAAAAGTCGTCAGCTGATAAGATTTAGTAGATGATAGATGCTACCGCGTTACACTTTTCAAGGTGCCAGCTGACAAACTTTCCACTGGGATAGAGCAAGCTGATATGAATCTTTATTCGTTGTAGCATATAAACTATCACCAGAAAAAATTGTAGATCAGAGGAAATCATTAAAAAAATTTTTTTTGTCATGTTCAAGAACCTAGCTGACGTATAATCCACCGTGTTATGATCAGCTGACTTTATTTTTCCTTCAAGATATTAGGTAAACTATAATCCTACAAATTTTAAAACGGGAAGAAGTGACTAAAAATATTTTTTTTTTCTGCCTGTTTGCTGGGCTGCCAATGCCTGCCCCACGGAGTCGCAGCTGACGGTCACGAGTATTCATAATATACATTCCTAATGCCTTTTACGAAGTTTCGATTGGGAGGGACTTGGTCATGAAAATCTGTCACTGGCTCCTGGTCCAGTATGTCAGTCAGTCAGTCAGACTGTCAGTCAGTCAGTCACCTTACTCTTATATATATATAGATTATTACAATGTAAAAGGTATGTTTATTTATGTAATGTTAAATAATATTTTTATAAGCAAAAAAAGTCTTCCGTAGAGAAATGGAAAGTATGGTGACCTTTTAAATAATTTTGTCGAGATTAGGTCACATTGTGTAACAAAATTTATGTATACATATATGTGAAAGTCTAAAAACAGTTATTTTTATACCATTTAGTTATAAACTCAACTCACGGAACTCATTTCGTAGACATAGGTATATATGTATATATATCATAAAAATAGAGAATTGCATTTTTAAAATTTTCTGTTACCTTTTACTCATATTGTTTGCAACATTTCTATGTTTTTACAACTTTCACTAATGTTTTAAAAGTCGTCAATTGCAACTGGTAATGTCTGATTCAAGTATAAACTCTACATGTGTGTAATATATTTATATTATATTCTGTTTTCAGATAACACAAGTAGAATTAGAAGTTGTAATTTCGTCAAATCTGTCTCAAACTGTTTAACATCCTGAAATTAATTACTAACGCTAATGATTCAGAGACAGACATTTCATGATGTAATGTAGCTGAAACTATGTTACCTTCTTTCATCGATTTAGAAGTCAGCGTTCGTCCCTGAAACAGAATTAATGAAGTTTTCTGTTACAGCCTGGCTTACTTGTGTTTAAGACTTTTAATTACTCAGTATTTTTCCAAGTGTATTCATGTTTTAATGTTTTCAGTAATATTGCTTTTTTTGTACTTTTAGTGTTTAACTTATAAAACAAATATTTCCGCTTTGGAGAAAGATCTAGTGGCCACAGCTTAAAGTCCCAGAGTATGGTCGGACGAGTTCCCTAGTCAAGTTGACATTCTACAAACCGTAAACTAACAATTGTATGTCTCTCAACGCTAAGTCACGTGGTTAAATCAAGCGCCAGCGATTATAGAAAGAGATTCAATGCCAAACAATTGCAACATATTAGTAAGTTGCATGATATTAGTAAGTTTCGCTTAAATTAATGCTCTGTTTACATTTAGGGGAATAAAACGTTACGTCTTGTAAATAAATGTACTTTAAGCAATTACTTTAATGTTTTTCACCGAGTAAGTGAAGTTATCAGAAGTCCAAAAATCACCTTTCCTAATTATTTCTGAATCGGAATCAACACATTGACTCTCTTTTAAGTAGGTATCCGTGGGCAGAGTTGGTAACTTACAACCAAAAAAAAAAAGAATTCGTTTTCAGAACACTTAAAATTTAATAAAAAACTAATTAACTTAATAAATAGAAGGGTGAATATTTAACTCATCGTTTAAGTTCTATTCTTATTTTTCAACCAATTTTTTTGTATTCAGATCAAGTTCCCTTTTATTTTAATTTTCTATATTTCTACGTTGCCTGTAAGAGATGCCATGGTTGCCTGTAAGAGATGTTATGGTTGCCTGTAAGAGATTACCTTCAGGCGATTAGGCCGCCGTTTGTACCTCCTAGCTTTAAGTTACCTTTGAAATTAATGTGGTGTTCAATAAAGCGATTATTATTATAATTAAGTTGAGACATTCTCCAAAATATCAAAAAGTTCTAAAAACTTTATATCTGTCCACATTCATAAAGTTAGTTAAAAACATGGACGAATCTCGTCAAACAATCTTCTAAATCCTAATTCAACATAACCACATCACATTGACGGCGCGAGTAACTAATGAGTTTTTAGTTAGAGTCTTGTTTGTACTTGTCCTAATTTCCTGACATAACTAAATGGACTTTGTGACAAATTAGTATAATTTTGTTACACGTGTAAATAATGTCAGAATGTGATGGATAATGGCATTAACTTGTATAATAGAGATATACCCGTACTCCGCCCTCTACGGTTGGTAGTGATTGGAGAAGAATATAATTTCCTTTAGTTTGTTGTTCCAGTGCTTGGCAGTCCTGACTGCTAAACCAGAGCTGGTCATGGATTGGTCCTATTCAGGACAAATAATTGTATGTTGAGCACTATCATTTTTTATACAGCCAGGAGTGATTTATCCACGTTTTGTGTACATTTAAGGTACATATACATATTAAGGGTAGTAGAAGCACGAACGGGCTGGCGCAGAAAATCAACGTAAAATGACAGCGTCCTAGCTGTCGTGTTTTGTTGGTGAGTGCGAAACCGGTGGCCCAAATAGTCTAGTCAACAAGTTCCAAACTTGTTGACTAGACTAAAAGATGCAGAAGCATCACTAGGCCGCCATGGTGTGGGTCGCCATGCTGCATTCGCAATGAGTATGGTGACCACCACTCTTGGATTCTGCTTATGCTTTCCATCAGGCAGAGTAGAGTCATGTTGGCGGCCCAGACATAAAAAACCCAATAAATAGAAATAATATGTGAGTAAGTACATATGAATATTTAGGAATATGTATGCCTAGTATACTGTGTATACCTATAAATAGGCTGCCCCCTTTCGGGAATAAAAGACACAAAGACACACTACGTAGTTCCTGTGTACAGTAATATAATAAAGAATTAAACTGCAAATTGCCCTGACAATGACATATACAAAAAAAGATACAAATTAGAAAAAACTCACGCGTGTACATACATTTCGGTAATTAATTTTTATTAATATAGATTACACTTTATAACGCCTTTGTACTAGAAATTCTTACTTGTTAATAATATCGTAACTGCTTACTATAAATAAGTCATTAATTCAAATACTGTATAAAGATAATGTTTGTTAAATATGTTGATTTGTGGTGAACAGAGTGTAAATAAGATTTATCTTTGTATTCAGGTTCAAAGAAATCATTGTTTTGTGCACTCGTGTCCTCTGAAATCAATATCGCTTGGAACATGTTATGTCATGGTGCAGGGTTCGATCAATGTCCGATAACAATAAAAAATAGTTTTACATTCATCAACATCATTATCTCAGTTGACTGCACGGTTGGCCTAGTGGTTTAGGTGGTTGCCACGCCGATTTCTACTACGCCAAGTGCTTTGGGTTTAAATCCCTTATGGGACAACACATTGTGTGATCCAAAAATTGTTGTTCTGAGTCTGGGTGTTCTTTGTGTCCGTTTCATGTATGTTTGTAAAATCCCCTGCGACACGGGATGTACATTCCTCATGCGGGAGTTGTATTTTTAAGACATATATAGAATAAAAATTAGATCACCTACTTTTGTAACTTGATTAAAGTATAATCATTTAATACGCATTGATTATTTAAATATATACGCATTAGTTATGATGAAAATAAACACTGAATTTTCAAAACAAATTGTACAGTCTGCTAACTGTACAGCTTTGGGAATGATTGATAAGTTGATAATTGATAGACCTTGATATTTTCACTGATATTTATTGTTAACTGATGAATTAGGTGAATGACGTGTGAGTGAGTATGTCGTATGAACGCGAGTTGTGCATTGATTTACAATAAAAGTGGCTGTAATGTAATGATACAAATATGATGAGAGCGCAGCGCAGTAATTGTAGAGTACGGTTGCACCGTACACAAATAGTATTGCAAGATCATAACTTTTATAATCTCTTAACATATTTGATACCAAAATAAAGCATTTCACGATGCAATTGTAACAGTCTACTCCACACAGGATAAGGCTGCCATTTGATCTTTCGAAATAAAATAAGTTGTTACAAGGCTCTACTACTCTTTAGATTTCAATGCTCTAGACAGAAAAAGAGCGCCCCAACTGGACATTGAACAGACATGCTATTTCAAGCAATTATTTACTATTGTTTGAAATTGTGAGACCGCTATTCGAATACTTCTATAGAAACTGAAAAGTAAAGCATGAATCCTTTAAAAAGTTGAGCAGTAATTTATGCATTTTTAGTTTTATAATGTTTGTGCGAATGTGGGAATAATAAAGGCTAGGAAGAGGAGAGTTTTATATTGTTTGGATTGGTAGTTGAAAAAAGGTGATTTGTTAATCAACAAACTAGAACCTAACTATCGAAAGTCAACATTGAATATTCATTTTTAGGGTTCCGTGCCAAAGGCAAAAAACGGAACCCTTATAGATTCGTCATGTCTGTCTGTCTGTCCGTCTGTCTGTCCGTCCGTATGTCACAGCCACTTTTTTCAGAACCTATAAGAGCTATAATGTTGAAACTTGGTAAGTAGATGTATTCTGTGAACCGCATCAAGATTTTCACACAAAAATAGAAAAAAATCAATAAATTTTGGGGGTCCCCATACTTAGAACTGAAACTCAAAAATTTTTTTTTCATCAAACCCGTACGTGTCGGGTGTCTATGGATAGGTCTTCGAAAATGATATTGAGGTTTCTAATACCATTTTTTTCTAAAATACTCTTATTTTAGAAGTTACAGGTGGGGGGACACACATTTTACGACTTTGGAAGTGTCTCTCGCGCAAACTATTCAGTTTAGAAAAAAATGGTAATTTTTTTAATGATAAATTTAAAAAAAATATATGATGTGCATTACCATGCAAACTTCCACCGAAAATTGGTTTCAACGAAATCTAGTAAGTAGTTTTTTTTTAAATACGTCATAAATCGTAAACTGCAATTTACCTTTCATTCAATCAACACAAACATAAAAATAAAATAAAAATTATATTATGTTACTTGCTGCTGCGGAACCCTTCATGGGCGAGTCCGATTCGCACTTGGCCGCTTTTAAGATATAGCGCAATCTAATTTGTTGACTGACTCTACGTACTATGACATTTTAACATAATTACAGCTTATATACTCTTGAAGCTCATAGTACCCGCATTTATGTGTATTTTTTTATGTTTTTAACTTTCTGCACTTGAAGCATACCATTCGTGATATTTTTATTTCAAATCTGAATGTTTTACATACAGATTATTTGTACAAGAACTTAGTTCGTAAGCTCTGACTTTTAATTTACTAATTTTAACTGCGCCAAAATGACTCTGCTCTGCCTGATGGAAAACATGAGCAGATTCCAAGAGTGGTGATCACCATCCTCAATGCGAATAAGGACATTGCAGCATGGTAACCCACACTATCGCCGCCTAGTGAGATGCTTTTTCACGTCCGCTTAAAGGGGTTTATTTAAAGAATCTTTTATAGTCTACTGAATTCTAAAATTTGTATCTAGTCTTACCTTATTTAATACACATTACTATCTTGAATATTAATTTTTACAATTACTCACATTTATATTTCTACCAAAACGTCTTTTTATAAACCATAATTTTGTTGTTAAGACGAGACAAAGGAAGTATAATCTTAAAGTTTAGTTGGCCAGAGTACGAGGCAGTACAATTTTAGCCAAGATGTGGTAAGTTTGCCCCTGTGTCACACATTCAAGACTGTCCTTGCAGCTAGTGTATGAATTATTCAGCTTTATGATTCTACCGAGAAAAGTAATTAAGTTTTCCTTCGTAGAGCTTCGCTTGCGGCCAGCTCTCTGTTAATTAATCATCCTACCCGCCGCTTTTCTCCACTTTCAGAAATAGGTTAATAATGGTTGTCTTTTTCACATCCTTTATACCGTTTTCATTATTGAATAAGCAAATAAATGGTTAACTTTTAATGAAATGCGAAGTTGAGTTTTTGCAACACGCTTTTTCCGATGCAGAAAACTTATTAACATTAAGATGAGAATTTATTTATTTGAAGCTGTATGCATTTTTAATTTAAAAATACACATCTCTTTGGTTATTGATAATGTATTTTATTCTTATTTTCATACTGAAAAATTATATTTTGTTAGTTATATGACGTAATTATTTAGTTTTCAATTGATTTAGTCAATGTGATTTCATTTAACAACATTGTGTTAGAAGCGACACACCTACACCTGTAATGTAATTTAGCCCCTTTTTCTTACTTTTAAAATGAAAATGAAAAAATGAAAATTAGCCTTATTATTAATAAAAAAAACCGATGTGATTAGAAATTTTCTTTATTAAAATCTCAATTTTGACATGTGTCGATTGCTTCCTCGTTGCATAAGTACCTACAATTTAAAACAATATAAAGTTTGTTAAATCTGTAAAAATACAAAGCAGCTTAAAATTCTTAGGTGTTTGGAAACCCAAAAACTGAAATAACAAAATATATTTTACTACTTAGGAATCTATTTTGTTAAAAAAAGAACTCCTAGAAATTAGTTTACTCTGCAATGCACATAAAAAGAAATTTAGGTACTAACACTATATAAACCTTTAAAACAAAAAAAAAGGAAAACGAAATAATAGTCTAAAAACATTAGAATAAAACGGAAAAATGTTTCAATATTTGTTTTAATTTTGTAAAAAGGTCTCCTGGGAAGACAGTAAATATCAATTAAGTATTCCGATGTTTTCCTCGAGAGTACAATAGCTTGAGTACAATTACTCGTCCTTCATTAGCGAGGGACAAATCCTTTCACTAGTATTGCCCGTTCTAATTGCAGCATTAGGGGAACAGAATGAGCTATTGTAAAATGTTGTCTGTCGGATCTGTTTTATTTTTAACGCTCCGAAAGCTCGCAACAGGGTTTTAGAGTTCGGGACATTAAATACCATTGTTTCTAACAACAAATGTTTCATTGATTAAAAAGGATTTCTGATCTTTTCCAAGTACTTTTAGCAACAATGAGTTGAATAAATACTGGTACCAGCTTCAATCGGGGAGCAGGAGAGATTTTTAGAGTATAAAAAAACAAAGATACAACCGTACTTTACTATTCTCGTAGTCATTCAAGACATTTTCGATCCCTGTAGCTTTGTTGTACATACATAAATCTGATGTCTGAATTTTTAGGTACCTATAAAACAAGCAGTACATTGGCCATGTCTCTAGACGGAATAGCGACTGGTAGAGCAGGGAAAGGTGGAGGGGATCAGACTCCGCGGCAGGGCACCCATGCGCTGGACCGACCAGGTGAAGTCCACAATCGAAAACCGCGTGTCTGTCTGCAGCCGGCAGTCTGCTGACAGGATGAGATGGCGGGAAGTTGTACGAGGGGCTTTCTCCTCCTCTACAACCAGTGTGCACTCTATATGATCACGACCGCTCTGCCAAGAGTGAAGCGAGTTAGACGAAGAAGATAAAACAAGGTGATGCGATTGATCTTACTCATAGGTAATAATCAAAATTTCAAAGGTACAAAATTAAACGCAATCCCAAACAAAACATAATATACAAAAAATCCAATTCCAGTAACCTGCAACAAAAAAATTAGATAGAACTATTAAGATATTACATAGAACTACTCACATCAAAAGTGTCTAGGGATCAAGCATTTTTATGCGGATTTCTTGAGATTGAGATGTGGCTTTGGCCCTGGCCTGCTCAGTCGCCAGACTTGAACCCGATTGAGCATGCATGGGATATGCTACAGAGAAGAGCTCTGCCGAATATGGAGGGTATCCAGTCGCAAGAAGACCTTTTTTTGTTGTTGCAACGAACATGGGCGGCCATTCCACAGCGTGATTTGGATGAACTCATTTTGAGTATGCCAAACCGATGTTCTTGTGTTAGTGTTCGCGATAGAAACACGGATTATTAATTGTTTAAGTTACCTAATAAAATTTTAAAGAAAACTGTTATTTCAGTCTTTTTTTCGAACTTTAATGTTAGTGGTTCAAATGTCAAAAATCCTTTTATTAGGAAAATGGCAAATTTCTTTATTAATGCAAAGGTGACTTGGTTTATCGTTACTGTGACAAACGAAAACACTTTATTTGATGAATCCTTAAAGAAAATTTTAATTAATATCATTCAGGAGAAAAGTTATTGCAAAAATATATGTTGATCCCTAGACACATATGTTGATCCCTAGACACTTTTGATGTGTGTACTTGGACTAGAGCTCTAAAAGGCCATAGGTAATATAAATGTATCTGTAATGTGTGTGTTTATTATATCATCATCTTCCCAGCCTTTATTATTCGAGGGTGAACTGTATTCGAAGGTGGAACTAGTTGTCAGTATATTTGAGGGCACTGACTTCCCAATAACGATTGTCATAGGTGTGCATGAAAACCGAGACCAACGGTTTAACATGCTCTCCGAGGTACGTGTAGGAAACACCGACATCTTCCATAGTCTGGGCTGCTATTAAGAATTTCTTGTAAGAAAAACCCAACAGCAGTCCGACACGAGAATCGAACCCGAGACCTCTTGATCGGCAGTCGCTAACGCTAACCGCTAGACGGCCAGACCAACGAGGCAGACATATATCACATAAAAATCCAATTTGCAATTTGTATTATGTACCGACATATTCACATAAGCTCGTTTAGTCCACCGAGTACGCGCCGAGCAGTTTTCCAATTTGCGCGAAATGTTCAACTATTTGATTTGCACATGTAGCATCGTTTACGGTATCAAAATAATGAACGAATCTTTAATTTATAGGGCACTTAGTACAGGCGTATACCAAAATAATGGTCGAAATGGGGACCACGACGGATGTCTGAGCGGGCTCGTTTGGACGGGATCGGTTTAACTTAGCGCAAGCGGATCTCACGCTCCATCGCGTGTAACGCCCGTCGCTGGATCCCGCCGGATGGAGCCCCTACTAATTTAGGATAAATGCTCGCACCGAGCTCAACGATTCGACTACGACTGGAAATTACCTTTCCACTACCGAGCTTTCACGCACTCTGCGACAAATAATGGCTCTCAATTACGCACTATGCCTTTGCCGGTTGTTTTGATTATGTAATGAGAAGGTATTTTGATACGTATGTTATAAACTCAGCTACTTATTAGTTTACTAATATATTGTTTTCCAATATTTTCGATACTCTGTCAAAAGTACTCTGAAGTACCTCTATCATAAATTTTGTCATATATTGTTAATCAAGTAAAACTATTATTGATTGAGTTACCGGAAATCATCCATTACCTTTACCATTGACAAAAGGTGTTAACCAAATTTAGGGTTAGATGATTTTAAGAAAAGGAACCATTCCAGTTAATATGTAAATCCTATTATTTTTTTAAAAAGGAGCAACAATGGAGTTTCTTGCCAGATTCTTCTCCATGAAGGGTAGGCTGCACTTGAAACTGGCGACTAGAATCACTCGATTTTTAAATATTAAATAATTAATATTCATAAGTACCTGTAAAATAAGTGCCTATTTGAATAATTTTTTTTTGACTTTGCCTTTGAATGCAACTCTTCTGGACTGGTCAGTCCAGAAGAATACATAGTTAGAAAACATGAAACAGAATTAGTTTTAGACAAACATTCGCTTAAAAGTAGGATAGAGAATACTGATCCTATGATCAATAAATACATTTTGAATTCCTATTTGAGTGCACGCGGGACGTTACGTGAGTGCATTTTGTCGTCGTAGAAACCAGTGAAGCGTACCCGCTGCATAAACACATGCCTAGAACTGAACACTAAGCTCCTCGGCAGTCGCTAGGCGCTACGCCAGATTTTTCTTTTGGTTTTGAATATTGATGTTAAATAAATACTAGCTACACTAGAAACATATATCCATCACACTTTTTAAGAAAACTCGGACCGTTTTAAGATTGAAAATACTTTCAAATCTTTTACGAGTCTCTAACTGGGAATGAGAGAACTAAATCACAAAGTTTGGGCCGGGTGGGACCTGTTGTCTTGTGAAGGATATAAATTACTTCGCCCTTAGTTGGATCTTATTACTTTGTCTCTTGTTTTGATATTGATAGCTAAAATTAAAGCTTATAATACCCCATGATATTGTATATATAGTATAACTATGTGTTGAGGCAACCTCGAGTTAGAGCACATTCCATTTTCAGAGACCGCATACCTATCTTAGACATCAAAGATCTAATCATAAAGGTATTAAAGGATAAATTACTAAGGAACGACATATCATGTCACATAGAATATTCGAGATAAGCTTTCTGATACTGCGGTATTTTCGAATGTTATGGAACGTTATAGTTTGTATTTTGTATTTATTCTTTATTGTACACATAGAACATAAAAATATATAAAATAAATACAAGGAAGTGTTATGTACAAAGGCGTGCTGAACCTAAAATAGAGTTTTCTTCCAGCAAACCTTGAGTGAATAGAGGATAGTAGAGAAATGTAAGGGCATAGTCATGCGTACTTAAGAATCAAAAGAGTAACGAATATAGTAAAAATGAAAAAGTTAATAATAGTAATTATAGACGTTGATATAAACCTACAGTTGAATATATTTAACATATTAATACACACATACGATGTTTATGCTTACATATTTACATACATATATACATATGATATAATAAGGGTCTGGTTATTGTAGGGACAGATAATAATCCCTGGTTCTACTCTTGAACATAGTTAGAGAAGGACTGGCGCGAATCGCACGCGGTAAGGCATTCCATAGCCGAACAGCTGCAACACTAAAAAAGTTATTGTAGCAGCTCGAAGTATGAGAAGGAGTTCGAAGAAGGAGAGGAGAAGAAGAGCGACAGGATTGGCTTCTGGGAATAAAGTGCTCGAAGCGGTCACGAAGACATGAAGGAGAATTGGGGTTGTGAATAGTGGAATACAGTAAGGAAAGTATATGTAGATCTCGACGCTGCTGAATACCTATTCGGCAGCGTCGAAATCCGGAATTCCGGAAACAACTGAAGTGGTTACCTAACCACTTCAGTTGTTTCCGGAATTCCGAAATATGGTCGAACTTTTTCAGACCAAAAATGAAGCGGATACAGAGATTTTGTAACCGTTCTAGCTTATTCCAGAGTTCTTCTGTAGCGTCGAGAAAAGAAACATCGGCATAATCAAGAAGTGGAAGGAGAAGGGACTGATAAAGTAGGACTTTAGTCGAAAATGGGAGAAAATTTTGAAGACGTTTGAGAGAATGATAATTATGTTCCAAAAACTTTTCTGCTCACCTCTGTAATATGTGTGGTCCATGACATGTAGCAGTCCATAAAAATCCCAAGATTTTTATTTGTGTCAAATATGGTAAGATCGCATTGTTATAGGACACTGGAGGTAGTGAAGTTAGATCGAGGCTATTACACATGTACCTGCCACCAATAATGATGGCTTGAGACTTGGCGGGATTGACAAGCAGCCCAAACGATTTTGCCCATGTATAGATGTTTTGGAGATCATTATTGATGGCAGTTACGGCTTCCGTGACCTCGTTAACCTTAAAATGTCGGTAAAGCTGCAAGTCGTCCACATAAAGATGATAACAAGAAGAAATTACTTTAGTGATAGCATTTATGAAAATGGAGAAGAGTAGAGGAGATAGTACGCCATAGTTGTACATGTTGAGCGAGCAACGTACTAATTTTATGTGATTTTGTATGAGGATTTCTTAATAAAAGTAAGTCAAAATTTCGAATAAACCCGCATTTTTGTTAAACTTCTAAGAACAGAAGAATGGTTATTCTTCTGAATATAAAGTAAAATTGTTTCCAATTTAAGACACTAAGCATGCATGCAAAGCATGATCTAGACTTTTTAACGTATAACGATGTTCGCATGTGATTGTGAGTGAATACAATTTAATAATGCATTGATGTGGTTTTTACTGGTGAATTCAATGTATGTAAATTTAATAAGCTTGCTATCCGATTTAAGAGGATTTTACTTGACAATTTTAAATTTTAAATTACATGTACAGTAATATTTTTATTTGATTGCACGGTACCTGAATTCAAGAAATATGTTATTACTAGCTTTCGCACGCGGATTCGCTCGCATTCAATAAAAAATATTCTATGTTACTTCTAATACCTCCAAGAATAGGTGCACAAAGTTTCATAAAAATCGGTTAAGTCGTTTTCCCGTAAAAGTGTAACAAACAAACTTACAATCACATTTATAATAATAGATTAGGATTATTGCCCCTGGTTAATATAAAAAATGGAAACTAAAGTGCGACCAAAACCAAATAAAAAAAAGTATCTACGAATATTTTTTTTAATTTAGAGTCCATCAGAAGACTATTAAGGGCTGTAGATGGTGATGAAGACCCTGTGTCTATTATAAAATAAGGAGAGATACATTATTATGCAATCATCAAATCTATTTTTACTACGTTTCAGCAAAAAAACGTTCGCAGAAGTATGCAGGACGAGATTTTGATGCTTTTTAATAGAGTAAGAAGTTAAATACAAGGTTTCAATTGGCTATCTAGCGGTTAGAGGTTTAGAGAATAAAGGTTTGTTTTTCCTCGCCAACGAGGTGGTCAAATATTCTGAATAAGTACCAGTTTGATGATTCAGAGCGATGTTTTAAAACTTTTAGCCTTTCAGTTTATCTCAGTAATTTTCAAGCGAGCTCCGGCACTTTGGAGTTTTAAGACGAAGCGCCGCTGATTTTATAAGAAAAAAGGAAAGAATATTTTTGTTTTTACTTTACATTACTTTCTTTTAATGATTTTGTCTAGTTAAGTTCATACAACAAGCGGAGATTTTTTTTATGTTCTTTTAAAAGGATGTAGCGTAGTACTTTTAACGTTATACTGATAGTAAGGAGAAATGGATAATATAGAAATTAAAAGCCAATGTCTAGCAGTGGACTGTTAAAGGCTGGTGTGATGATAGTTACTGCTTTTAATCATCTGCTTTGTAATTAACGTTGCTTCATAGTATGCATACATTCAATAGAGCTTGAAAATCAACATAAATCAGAAATGGGAACTAGTTTTAACAGCCGTAACAGTCTATTATATTCAAGCAAATCTTGTAAACTGTCTAGTACTTCTGAGGTAAATGAAAACCTTGTAAAAATAAGAGAAAATGTTGCACACATTTACGAAGAGGGTACTGAGGTAATTAGTTATTTCTGTGTTTTCTTTGTTGAATGAGGCTGTGTTGTGGCTATTAGGTTGGTTCACTGTAGCGTTCATTGGTAGCCCAATAATGTGAGACTACGCGAATTGCTTCGGGCACTTTGAAACGGGCCGAAACACAGAGATCATTACACAGTTACTAAGGGAACCACAAGTTTGATATTTTTTGGTTTTGATGTGATGATTACAAGTAATATATATCTATCTAATCTAGAAAACATATATGATGTACTCCTAGCTAATTTCAGTCATGGCGGGCCAGTCTTAATTAAGACCAGCTAACTACGTAGGAAATACTGTAGTGCACAAGTGTGTGCACTAACACATGTGCCCTCTCTCTTTCCTTATTATTATCTCTACTAAAACAAAGTAAGAAACTTTACCTCTTTATGAAAAGAGGTAAAGTTTCGTTCTTTGTTTATATGGTTGTAGGGGGTAATCTTCGGAAGTTATTGATCCGATCCTGAAAATTATTTCACTAACCAAAAACGGCACTATTCGGGAGTGACATATTTAATTATTGCTGAACAATAAAAATCAGCTCATTTCATTCGAGCTCAAACGCTAGACGAGTCAACATCTCCTGAGGATGCCCCGTGGAGGGGCGAAACACGTGTCGAGTATAGGTTTGGTTGCATGGCATGCTAATTATTTCTCACTTGTTTTGTATGTGTGCATATGCATGATACCCATATGTGCATGTGAGTATGCATGACGGTGGGATTTGTGCCCTGCTTTCAGACCTGGATATTTGTCTCGCGGAATGAAAGCTAAATATATTTCATAACATTTAATGTCATGGATTTCCGCAAAGTAACATCTGATTCCATAACTTATAATAAAAATCAGTTAATAATAATAGTCTTTGTAGTATTCAAGTCGAAGAAAAGCGGGCGGTTAACGCTCAACAAAGTGGGCACGGTTCGGCTAGTAATCCAATAAGACGGTTAATCTATTTATAATTTGTGATACTTTATTTTTGATTGTGACAGTTTTCATCGTGAGTAACAAAATGACACGAGAGTTACATTTAATAGATTACTACAAACTTCTCTTCCTCTAGGGGAGGAATTCCTAGAACGGCAACGCACTTGTGATTCTTGATTTGCTTTCCGGTGACTCGTTATACCATAAAAAATATAGCAAAGCCCAATAAACAGAGTATGCAAAAAAATTAAACAAAAAAATAATCATTTGTTGAACAGCAATCAAATATGTTCCGATAGGCCGCCCGTGGATTTATAGCACACTGCTGCAGCTCAGATTATTTAAAGTACTTGTATTAATAAAGCAATTTCAATTCATACAACCTCAAGCCATTACAGTACGTTGAAGTGTAATAGTCCAGTTTATGAGGCCGGTGCGATCCCGAGGAACACCATACAATTATTTCGAGCTATTTTCGTGAATATCTGCTGGATACAAATAACTGGACTTAACATTTAATATTTCCAGGGTCCGAATTCGTAGCATTGTCGTTAAAAAAATTGCCTCGAGGCTCCATGATTGTGAGTGAAATGAATGCATTGGAAATACTGTAAACAATATATTATATTATTGAAATTTATACTAAAATTAAGTTGCTTGTTTCGGTGGAATATTTCAACCTTTATATTAGGTCTTTACCTATGAAATTGCCGTTTTGTATGCAATAAGTGAAAGTACTTATTTTGTCAAACTTTTTTATTTCTGTTATTCGAAGTAATCACCCATGCAATCGACGCATCTTTGCCAACGCATTGGCAGTTTATTGATGCCCTTCTTGTAAAAATACTGCGACCCCATACTGCGCAACAGACAGTCTCCAAGCTGCAAGAGCTGGGGTTGGAAGCTCTCCCTCATCCGCCATACTCACCAGGCCTTGCACCTACCGACTAATACTTTTTCCAAAATTCAGACAACTTTTTAGTGGGTAAAAAATTCAATACCCGAGAGGCAGTACAAAATGCTTTTGAAGAGCTTGTTTCCTCCCGTCCAGCTGATTTTTACAAGAAGGGCATCAATAAACTGCCAATGCGTTGGCAAAGATGCTTCGATTGCATGGGTGATTACTTCGAATAACAGAAATAAAAAAGTTTGAAAAAATAAGTACTTTCACTTATTGCATACAAAACGGCAATTTCATAGGTAAAGACCTATTATTTAGTAAATCATCCTCGTCACTGTGTAATATTTTAATTATCATTCGATTTTTGTGAAAGGTTAATAGACTATTAGAACTGCTTATCTAACTAAACTTATAAATATAACTAGCTGCCCCGACAGACATTGTTCTGTCTAAAGTTATTGGCCTGTTGCAGTGAAATAGTTGAAATAATTAAGTGTTGTTTTATTATTTTCCACGTAATTGTAAATTTTTGTCCATAAAAACTTAAGATGTACCTTAACGAAAATATTTTAAAAAATACCCAATTGGTCGATCGGTTCTCGAGTTTTTTAGCAACATTAAGCGATTCATTTTTATTTAGGTAAATAGACAGACCTAGGTCGTTAATTTCATACATACAACTTTTTTTTTTATTTGACAGACCCAAAGTAAAGGAAAACATTATTTGAGTCAAAATTCTCAATTTTCACCCATAAACATTAATTATTTGCTGAAGCAAAGCTTCTGAAAATCACTTGAACCGTAACAGAACTACGAACACCATAAATATTCCGAAAATAATTTGTGGAACAGCCTTCGAAATCTCTCTCTCTAACTCAAATAATTGCTTCTTCCAAATTAAGCCCAATCTAGTTCTCATTTCAGTAGACATTAAATTATTGTACAATAGAATATTCTATTCCATTTAGAGGATCCAAAGGTCGGATTAACATCTCACAAATTAGCCAGCCAGAATTTGCAGAGCGATTTTATGACTCGTGATTTCTATTTAGTTTTTGAGTGTGTAAAATAAAATCTATAAGAATTAGAAATAATTACTTTCAATAATGGTAAGATATTGTTGCTAACAAAATTTGTTCAAGTATCAGAAATATTTTAGTTTGATTTAGATTTGGATATTTAATTTTGTGCGAGGGCATCAAAATATATTTATGTTTTGATTCTACTAGTATAAACAATAAATTATCTTAAGGGGAGCTTCTTCACAGTTAAAATGGTTTATTATTTTCAAAGAACGTATCGTAAAATGACGGCAGAGAAATATAAACTCTTCAGTGTAGTACTGAACTATACATGAGTATTGAGTGTAAAAATAGTTTTACAACTTCAATGAAAATGAAGATCACATATAGATTTGCTATTGTTTTATGGGTGTACTTTGTGTCCGTTTCATATATGTTTGTAAAGTCCCCCGCGACACAGGATTTATTCCTAGTGCGGGAGTTGTCTTTAAAAAAAAAAAGAAATAATAATAATACGTATTTGTCCTATGAGCTGATATTAGCTTCGAATGGTCCACGAGATTTTAAAAAACCGAATTCCTATACTATAATGATCTTGAAATTACGATCATAATCCAATTCAAATTCAATTCAAAGTGAGGTAATCGTTGTCAATGACTACTCTGGTAGAAGTTTAGCTGAAGAAGCGGAATTTTCATTTTTATACTTATAATGGCTTCATTTTAATCTTATACTTTTTAACACGGTTTTATTAACTTTACGTGTATGTTTGCTTGTAACCGAGTTTTGTAAGCGTGTGTTTTAGTTTTTAAACTATATTCGTCCATAATTTAGAATATTTTTGTTCTTCAATATACGTATTATATTACCCGCTATTTTAAAAGTTTTGTTTTAGCTAAACATTGCTGACTTAAACTAATAATAAAGACAACACACACTTAAGAACAGGCCGAAATCATGTTATTTACATTACGACAAGTATGATGTAGTTTGCTATACTCATTTTTAAACTTTCGCGTTCATATAACAATTATTATTTTTCGTTTCGACCACGGCCGGTGCAACCTGGTCGAAACGTCAGACAAATCAGAGGTATGTAATACCTTTAAAAAAGTGACCGCGTTAATTCCCGTAAAATAATAATTGTTATAAGTTTAATGTGTTATGTTGATCTCTCTATCATCTAACTTAAATCATATAATCCAGTCTAAAATTGTAGTTAAGTAACTGGATTGTGGTAAAGTAATTTATTTTATCATTGCAGACCGATAATCCAATTCTATTTATGTGTCTAGATTAAACAATCAGAAGGGAGCAATTCAATTTACTCGACAAACACGCGGACACGGCGAGGCTCTCCAATTCGATAATTTATTTATTATTTTTTAACTAACTCCTTTATTTACTAACCATAAATGAAATAAGAATGAAAGAAGACAGCAAACACACTTTTAAATATGAGAATTGTTAGCACTTGTGCTGTCAACTTATTCCGACTTTTGCATACAAATTAGAACTTTTAATTAATTAAAGGAGTTCATGTTGCTAATTTAATTATACCAAGTTCATGAATTTGTTTCGACGTTCCAATTGACAATATTCAAAACTTGTTATACTATTGAGGCTGCAGTATAATTAATGCGACAATTGAAGTTTCGATAAATTTGGCTGAAAGTTTACAGCTTGAATTTTAACGATCTTTAACGCTGCCGAAACTTACATTGAGTAATTTAAGTTTTAGTTCCAGAGTAAATTATTTCAACATACATTGCTTTTCAACAGTTTATATTAGATACTAATTAACCGCGGTTTTTGTTGCTTTTGAATAGGATATTGGTCACTATCTATTTTTGAAAATAAAAGCAGTCTTATAACATTAACTAGATAGCTGTGTGTGATGTGATGCCAGTTAAAGTATTGTCGAAATCAGTCTAGCCATTTCAGAGATTAGCCGAAACCAACAGATAAAGTTTAAGTATCAGTTTGTAATTTGAAATGAACAGCTTGTACTTAATGCGTAATGAAAGCAAATACGGTATTGGGTCAAAAAAAAAGACTTTTTTTTCTTTTTTTAATGTTTGGCACTGCCAAAATGACTCTACTCAGCCTTATGGATAGCGTGAGAAGCATCCAAGAGTAGTGGTCACGATCCTCATTGTGCATGAGGACAATGTAGCATGCAGTCTCACACTATAGCAGCCAAATAAGATGCCAAATAAATAGAAAATAGTTTAAATACAAAATTTAATCATGATACATAGTTACATCTTGCACTAAGTTTGTTTGCAATAGTAGTGTAAGCAGACATTGCTAGAGTGTATTGTAGCTATCCTCACTAAACCACTGAATAATTACGCACAACGCTACGCTATCAGAATCGAGTCCATGATTAGTCCGGTACGGCACGTAATCAAGGATCGGCGAGAGATACACATTAACAGACGATGACAGACTTAGAACATCTAACGGCATATGAGTTTAATTTTATTTATCAATTCTGATGGCTAATAATATTGCGATAATACCGCTACCAAATGATTTAGTAACGGTTTTATCGTCAAGATGTGTATAATCTATCTTATGAAATTAAACATTAGGTATTATTTAAACATTACATTTAATTATTATGTTGGTATTATAGAATTGATTTAGTGTACTAAAAAAAAGAGTTATCAGTTCCCTTGAAAATTTTAAGTCTACATAATGAAAAGTAAAGTTTTATTTAGACTTAAAAAACAACACATTCAAAATGGTTGAAATTGGACTAATTATAAACATCTCTTTATCTTAATAAAAAAATAAAACTCAAGAACTGATTTATATTCTACACTTGTTTTTACTTTTTGTTTATTTTCAAAACAAAAAAAAACAAAAATAAAACAAAAACAGAATCCAGCACTGTTTGCATGATAGTAATGAATTGAGACAAACAACGATTTCGAAACGAAACTCAAATACAATACAAATTCTGTCGTAACACAAACATGTAAAAGTTGAGTTTATTTGACTTACAGAACAAACTTGAAGCATTTCAATATTTAAAGTTGTATTTTGATGTTGCATTTTTGTTATTACATTTTAATTGAATAGAAAGC
Source organism: Diaphora mendica (assembly GCA_949125395.1). Lineage (NCBI taxonomy): Eukaryota > Metazoa > Arthropoda > Insecta > Lepidoptera > Erebidae > Diaphora > Diaphora mendica. The sequence goes on from OX421315.1 coordinate 18,324,208, forward strand.
TTTCTGTAGATCTAAAACCATCATCATGTCCTTTTTTTTCGATAAAATCTGCTTTCAAGCCAAAAGCTTCAGCTTTTAGGGTTGTTTGGTGATTTGACTACATTTATAAGAAAAGTATCAGAAATTTAATTATAAATTTAAATACGCTTAGATCAATTAACTACCGATACCATTTGACCGTCATTTGACCGTTTGCCTACTATACTACGCTGACCAGACAATTAGGGTTTCTGCCAAGTTTTTCTTCTCTTTGCAGTACTGTTATTCTGCGTAACTATCAACTGCCTCGTTGGTCTTGCGGTTGACGTATGCGACTGCCAATCAAGAGGTCTTGGGTTCGAATCCCGGGTCGGGCCAAAAGTGTTAAAGAGTTTTTCTGATTATAGAAGTACTTAATGTCAGCTCGGAGTTTGGAATTTGGGGTCTGAACCCCCGTGCCTCGGAGAGCACGTAAAGCTGTCGTTCCTGCGCCTGATCTCCCCGATCGTGTCGGTTAACCGTCCCATCGGATTATGAGAGAGGGGGAACAGAGAGTGCACCTGTGATTGCGCACACACTTGTGCACTATAATATCTCCTGCGTAGTTGTCTGGTCTCCGTTGAGACAGGCCGCCGTGGTCGTTATCGGCTAGGAGAACATTATTATGTGTAGTTTCATGCCTGAGTCGGCACTTGCGAGACACATGTACTAATGTTACTTATGTCATTTTTTAAAAGATTATCGTGTTTAATTCCGATTATATATATCTACTTTAACCATCACCGAACTAATGAGAACATTGTAGCTGACTAAAGCTCATTCATAAAGGTGAGGTCTCGAATAGTAACAGTTAGATAACATCAAAAATAAATGAAAACAGTGACTTTAATGTAACTGAATTATGAGGCAACCAACTATGTAAGTATATAATGACATGAATAATACTTATACACGCAATATGAAGGTGTACCTCTAATTTACAAGATGCTTAAAATGTAAATGCATTCAAATTCATCCCTGCACGTTATGACCCATATCATTATGTGTGGATCCAGGATATAATTAAGCGGTTTTATTGAGTTTATAACCATTCTAGCTATTGCCTGCGGCTTCGCTACCTTGTATGTCGGTTATCGCGGTAAAGAGTATCGTATCTTTCTCATAAATCCATGTATCTTTATTGCATATTTTTTTGGTTTAGCCGTGATAGCGTAACAGATAGACAGAGTTACTTTTGAATTTATAACATTAGTATGGATCACAATTAGTTCAGTAAAAAGTATGTCGACTAAAAGTTAATGTGGGAGAGCCACGCTTCCGGCCCGGACCGGAATAGACCGGACTGATTCCACGGCTCACAGAAAACCGGTGTGAAACTGCGCTTGCGCTGTGTTGTGAATGATGATGCAGAGTGAATGAGGATACCGGACGCCCATACCCCAACTCATCCCCTTCCCCATCCCCCAAATCATCCCCTTCCCCATCCCCCAAAAGTCAGCAACGCCAGTGACGCCTCTGGTGTTGCGGGTGTCCATGGGCGGCGGTAATCGCTTGCCAACAGGCGATACGTCTGCTCGTTTGCCCCCTATTCTATATAAAAAACTTTAATCTGGACCAAGTATAAATGGAACCATTCAGGAAGCACCAGCTTTCAAAAAAAAAAGAATCATGAAAATCGGTTCACCCAGTCCAAAGTTATGAGGTAACAAACATAAAAAAAAAAAAAAAAACAGTCGAATTGAGAACCTCCTCCTTTTTGAAGTCGGTTGAAAAGTACTTTAATCATTGAGGAATAATATTATTAGTTCAATGACTTTAATGACAGATTTATATAGACGAGATATATACGACGTATGAACGAGTAGATTTATGTAGAAAAGGGTTATGTTTACCTTTATCAGTTCAAACCACAAATGCACCACTGCAATACTTAAGCTAACAAATTTATCGCTGCACGTAGATTCTTTGCGCAGATACCAACAAATTTGTGTTATGGTACCAGACCGTTTATTTTCTCCATAATGTAGTGTTACTGACATGGATAGAAATAGGTATAGCTATATTGTATACTAGCTGACCCGGCGAACTTCGTACCGCCATATTTACATATCTGTCTCAGCTTCCCACAGGCAGTGTACAGTCGCGGACAAAAAAAAAGACTTTTCCCGCTATCTTTTATTCTTTCTTTCTAGCAAAATAGAATGAAAGAAATCGTACTATGTGTTATTGAATTACAACTAAGTACATATTTTGACTTTCATCCCCTCTCTCCAGGAAACCGTGCTGAATTTCGGGATAAAAAGTATCCTATGTCCTACGAACTCAAATCATGCCAAGTTTCATTTGAATCCGTTCAGTAGTTTCGGCGTGATGCGCGGCCAAGATACAGACAGACAGACAGACAGACAAAAATGAAAAAAAATACAGTTTTGGCTTCAGTATCGATTATAGAGACCCCTCAAAAAAAAAATCAAAATATCTTTAATGTACAGAATTGGACCTGTTACATTTTTATTATAAGTATAGATTTAGCACGTAAAACGTCGCTCTCTATTACGTCCCAAGATTTGCTAAAGATGTGTCTTATAATGTAACTAATGTGGGGTAAGGTTACCCACATTCATCCATACTACTCACAAAGAAATTGGAAAGATTTTTCGTTACAAAGAGGGCATCTGCGGTATTTATCTGCTTTGTAAAGATTCCACAGACCCCTTAGCATTGGAATGCGACATAATCTCACTCTCGCCTTTTCCTCGATCGCTCATTTGCAAATACGTGAAGTGCGAACGAAACGGAACCCATGGGAGATGTTATCACGTCCTTACAGTACCGGCTGGTCTGAAATTACCCACCGAACACAATACGTGAAGTCTGCACACACAACTTTATTTTTAGAATTTCCTTTGAAATGGCACTCTGGTGATTGTGACAGTCTTTAATCAGATTGAAATGTACCTCTACTATTTACTAATGGACTTCGTTAACTAACGATATGTTCTGATTCTTTGATTTCGTACGGATTCTCAAAGCATCCTTAAAGCCTGGTAGAAATGTACCACAGAATAATATAAAGGCAGAAGTTTCAGTTGGTACGTACGTTTAAAAAATAGCTACTCTGAATACTGGCCAATAGAGCCCAAATTTACTTGCATCCACACTTGGTTCCTATTCTTTTATTAACCTAACTTGTGTAGAGGCTAGGTATATTTTTTCATTTGGTAGGATTGCGATTTGTGATTGTGAATGTTACTCGACCGAGTAAAGAAGTGTTTATGTCTTTTATTATCCTCGTGTTGTGGTACTCGTACAAAATTGGAATGTTTTCATTTCTGAATATGATTACTACGTAAATTGTTACACCCCCATATATGAATCTATACATCCATTCCATAACATATTAGTATGTTATGAATTGTTAGTTATACTTTTTACGATTTTGGCCTCGTTGGTCTAGCGGTTAGCGTAAGCGACTTCAGATCAAGAGGTCTTGGGTTCGATTCCCGGGTCGGACTGCTGTTGGGTTTTTCTTACAAGGAATTCTAAATAGCAGCCTGGAGTATGGAAGATGGCGGTGTTTCCCGCCCGTGTCTTGGAGAGCACGTTCAGCCCTCGGTTCCGGTTGTCATGTCATCAACATCTATGGCAATCTTTATTGGGAAGTCAGTGCCCTCAAATATATTGAAAACTAGTTCAACCTTCGAATTTAGTTCACCCTCAGGCTTGCGGAGATCAGATGCCAGTCGCTCAGTGTAAAAACTGATATTCAGGTAAAACCGGTTGAACTAGTAGCCGACCCCAAATCTTGGGAATTATAAAGACTAGGAACATGATGACTTTTTACGATTTAATCGCTGAACCGTACGGATAAAATTTACAATGGAGAACTTTGAACTTTCAGGAGATACATAGGCTACTATTTACCGCGATAATAGCATACAAGCGGGCAGAGCCGCGGACAGAAGGTAGTACTCATATAAATTCACGATAATGATTCAAAGAATACTTAATTCCAAAGATAATAAACATTTATAATAAACGAGCTGTATAAAAATTAAAAAGATAATTCTGTATTAAAATTCAAATTTAGAAGAAGAATATTTTTCTTTTAAAAAGTATACTCGATGTCAAAGTCTTTTTACGACGACTGGAAATTTAATCAACTATTTTTAAGACGTGTGTAAATTATAATATTGAAGTAGAAAATATTCCTATGAAATAGGAAACTTAGACTTTTTGAAATTATTTAAAATACCTGTGTTGTTACATAATTTAAAATTTTATTAGCTTCAACCGATTTCTGGAAGGAATTCATTTCTTGGGTTTGTTATTTTCTGTGGAGAGGGTTATGTGATAAGTAAACTAGTTTCTATAATTCTCTTTTTGTTGAATAATAGAGATGGCTAACGAAGACGGGGTACCGGATAGATGGTGACTATCTACTGCGCCCCAACTGCAACTGTACGGTACGTTGCCGCCCTATAAGTTCCCTCCTTTAGAAAAAAAGGATTTTGGACTCTAGCAATCTCAACTCAAATAGTTTTTAATAAAACATATTAAATTTCAAAGCACACGTGAGCGTATGTGTACTGTGTGTAAGACATGTAAACTTTACTTGTACTTTACATTTTTTTTTTTTTTTTTATGGAATAGGCCGGCAAACGAGCAGACGTATCGCCTGATGGTAAGCGATACCGCCGCCCATGGACACGTGTAACACCAGAGGCGTCACAAGTGCGTTACTGGCCTTTGGGGGATGGGGGGGGAGATAGGGGGAGGGGTTGGGGTATGGGCCTCCGGTATCCTCACTCACCCGGTGAAACACAGCGCAAGCACTATTTCACACCGGTTTTCCGTGAGGCCGTGGTATCACTCCGGTCGAGCTGGCCCATTCATGCCGAAGCGTGGCTCTCCCACTCTGAATATGTTTTGTTTATAGATGTGTATGTACCAAAAAAAAATTAATATAATTAATTATTTAATTTATTATTATTATTTATTTCATTTCTATTTTAAAACGATTACTGATGATTCATGTAGGTATATTAATAATAATCGCTCATTCATTTGTAATCATAATCGAATATTATCACTTTGGCTCATAGACACCCAAGCATTAAACGTCAACTGTCAAAATCACCTTCTTAGATCGGACAACCTATAAATAATCGTGATAAATTAACCAAAAAGGTTACGACGTTCTATTTGCTGACATTTTGAACGTTTTATACCACTCGTGGTCTCTGGTACCGCTCTTGGTCACTGGTAGATTGGTTAAAAAAAGGAATAGTTACCTTTTTAATAATTTTATAACTTTAAATTTCGCCATGCAAGTAAAACATGTATAAAAATAAAATATAAATATTAAATTAATGTACTTAAATTGAGTACATTAATTTAATACCACAATATTTGATAACACCTTCATCCTACCTTAATATTTATTATCGAGGTAGGTAATCAAAGTAATAAACAACATCAAAAGGTCTATAAAAATAAACCTTCATATAATACCTTTAAACATTTTAGATAATATGGCAGCTTACAGAAGAAAATTAATTAGGTTTACTGCTCATAATTATTTTGTAGAGGGGCAAGAACAGAATACAGTGAATAATTTCAAGAGAGCGCCCTCTAGAGGCCGGTCTTGTTAATTAATCGTCTAACTAGCCGGGTCTCCATTTACTCTAGTTTCACCCCGATATACTTGTTAAGAAAAATTATACTAAACGATATGAATAATGTCATAAAGTATCTAACAGTCTATTATCATACAGTATTTAATTACTCAATATTTATCTATATGCCAGAGTACGGCATATTTTTTTTAAATGCTTTTGTATTTACTCATTATTTTTTTTCATTTTTCAGCTTCTATCATTGTTACTAGCAGACTTTCATGCCCTGATTTACCCCCTTAGGGGTGGAATTTTAACAATTCCTTTATAAATATATTTCGGACATCTACCACACAACGCCATCTAGTCCCAAGCTAAGCAGAGCTTGTGTTATGGGTACTAAACAATTGATATAAATACTTTTTTTTTTTGTAAATACATACATAATAAACATAGAAAACACCCAAACTCCGAAACAAATATTTGTAGATCATACAAACATTTGGTCCGACCCAGGAATCGAACCCGAGACCTCATGATCAGCGGTTGCACACGCCAACCGCTAGACCAACGAGGCAGTCATTCCTTTCTTAGTGCTCACTTACGTTATATAAAGAACCTACATGCCAAATTTCAGGATTCTAGCTTCAGCGGTTTGGGCTGTGCGTTGATCTCTGGGTATGTCAGTCAGTCAGTCACCTTCCTTTTATATATATATATAGATATAACTAGCTTTTACACGCGGCTTCGCTCACGCAGACTTTCATCTCCTGATTTACCCACTTAGGGGTGGAATTTCAAAAATTCCTTTCTTATTGCTCACTTATTTTTTTATTTTATTTATTTATACTTCCTGCATTACAATTGCACGAGGCGGACTTAATGCCACATGGCATTTTCTACCAGTAAACCTTGAGTTGGTTCAGTAAGGACAAGGCAGGTGCATATGTATGATAGGCATTTAAGATAATATACACTAACTTATAGATAATACTAATGCTATTTAAAATACATAGACATACATTCATGTTTATGTGGTTAATATATTATACATAATAAAAATAAATACAATAATATCTGACGTGACGAGGTTATGACGATATTCCTCTAAGTTGTTTCTTGAAATATTCTCGAACTTGTCACTGTCACTGTTGACACTTACGTTGTATAAAGAACCTACATGCAAAATTTCAGGATTATAGCTTCAGCGGTTTGGGCTGTGCGTTGATCTCTGGGTATGTCAGTCAGTCAGTCAGTCAGCTTCCTCTTTTATATATAATATATAGAAGATTTATAGAAGAATTTTTTCTTTATTTTTAATTCTTGAGTTTATTTGGTTTAATGTGTGAATAAAATATTACAAGACGCATTTGTAACTAGTAACTCATTAGATACCATTATTTTGTACTAGCTAAGCCCCGCGGCTGTTGTACCTTTACAACCAAAACCGCAGGTAACGTCCCAAAGCTAGTATAAAAATAAGTAGCCCGAGTTACTGCTTATGTCATCAGCTATCTGCCATGTGCAAATCGATCCAGTTGTTTGAGAGATTAGCCGGAACAAACAGACAGACAGATAGACAAAAAAAATAGAAATTTTATTTTTTCAATTGAGTACTGTATAATATACTGTCACATGCATTTAGTGAAATACTCATAATTTGAAATTATAAACACACACTACAATTTCTTTAAAACCCCGCTCTCTGAAGGACCATAAAAAAGTTCGATCATTCCATTGAAAAATTATCACTATTAACAGTACCAAATAGAAGTGCATCTCATATTTTTTTTGCACAAATTATCTTATTCGGAGCCCCGAAAACAATTCAGAGAGCGGGATTTTAAAGAAATTGTGGCCATAGCATTCCGAAGACATGTCGCTTAGCAACCAAGTATCGCCCTTCTTGAGGCTATTATATCAATTTCAAATACCGGATACGTTGCATGAAGTATCCTGATTTTCATTTTACATTGAAATATTTTTTCAATTTCAAAATGGGTATTTACATAATACACAAAGTATATATTTCGTCAGTGATACACAATTAACAATTTTTAATAATAAATAAATAAATACGTATTTCGGATATCTAATACACATCTAGTCTCAAACTTATGCAGAGCTTGTGTTATGGGTACTAGACAGCTGATATAAGTACATATATATATATATATACTTTTTTTGTTAATACCAATGACACAATTATATTTCGTTAATACATACATATTGTATAGATCATACAAACATTTGTCCCGACCCGGGAATCGAACCTAATACCTCAAGCACAGCAGTCGCATACGCTACCACTGCGCCACCGAGACAATTTAATAATAAAGAGTAGAATATTTCATTCAACCAATTCAGCAACCTTCAAAGAAACTCATAACTTGATAAAGTTTTACAAGTCAGACATGTAAATTCATACTAATATATTAAATTCCAAAGTAACTCTCTCTCTGTCTGTCTATTATTCTTTTACGCCTAAACTACAATTATATTAGGCGTAAAAACGTAACAGCATTGAATGAATTTTCGTATACACATAGATTGGACCTTGGAGAAGGACAGAGACTCCTTTTACTACTCTATATTCATAGACTAGCTTTTGCACGCGGCTTCTCTCACGCAGACTTTCATCCCTTGATTTACACCCTTAGGAGTTGAATTTCAAAAATTCCTTTCTTAGTGCTCACTAACGTTATATAAAGAGTCTACATGCAAAATTTCAGGATTATAGCTTCAGCGGTTTGGGCTGTGCGTTGATCTCTGAGTATGTCAGTCAGTCAGTCACCTTACTCTTTTTTAAATATAGATTTTGAGACCACAAAAAATATTATTTAAAGAGTTGATTTCAACTGTTTCAATTGAAGAAATTAAGTGAATTTCAGTATAAGATGAGCAGAGAGCAACTTATATAAGTTAAAGTCTGCTTATGTCATAATCACACCGAAGTATACTCTAGATTATAACCATAGTTTAGGATTGTCCCAGTTTTTGGTCCATTTTAGCAATCTCATCAGCATTATATAGAACTGGCGAGTCTTTTGTTACTAAATTATTTTTGTTGAACACGTTGAAGTTGTGCCACAGTAAATTAGGGGCTAAGTACTTTTTCTTAAAGATTTTTTATAAGAGATATATTTAATTCATATACTGACTTATGAAGTGATTGAACTATTTACATTAAAACCATGAACCATGATTATGAAGATATAGCTTAAGCATTTCGAGTGATGACATCCTAGTTTGTGTTAGTACAATGTGATTAACGTAATATTTATTTAAAACTTTTAAACATATCACGATACGATGAAAATATAAGATCTAAAACTAAAAATGTTTTATCCATTTGTGATCAAGAGTTTTCGAGCCGAAATTCACGGGATTTGAGTGTTTGTACTGTTTACAAAGACCTATCTAAGCGAATCGACTTCTTGTGACCAGCAGGCGGTCTGTTTTTCTAGCACAGAAAATTGACATTGCCATTCATCGTGACAATGCTACCAGTAGCGGATAGGTATCATCCCGTAATAATCTTTTTAATTGCCAGTAACAAAAAGTTCTTCAAAGTAGTTTTTTTTAATTTATAACTTTTGCCCTAAGGTAACACTAATAAATAATTTTATATGCGAGTATAGATATTATATGAACCAAGTAAACAGAATCAAATTCTAATTTACTCTTATATATACACCCCTAGATATACACAGCACAAATTCTTTTTATATTGCTGTATTGAAAGGAGCGTTCTCTTTTTGCAATCAGAAAAAGCTAACCTCGTCCTTTTTGCCGATGCGGGTAGCGTTCCATGTGGATCTAATTTAAGGTTTCAGATAAAAGATCCAGTGTAATAACTTTTTTAGTCGTATTGCAAAATGTTTGCAGCTTATTTTTTAACTTATCGTTGAGAGTTGATGACGACGTCTTCATAGATTAGCTATTATTTTTATTTTATCGGATGGCTTATTGGATATCTGTATATTTTATTTGACTAAAGTATTTATATAAGATATTTTAACTTTTGATATTAATAGAAATCTGAAAAAATAGGTTGACAGGAAAGCCGATTATTATGTTTTTAAAGTAAAAAATAAGTCTCAACTGCAGACGTAAACAGTTGCATATTATTATGATTAAATGAAACAGAAATACGGTGTAAGCTCTTGGACTGTAAATAATGTGTAGTGGATAACGTAAACATTTATTCCTAGAGCGGAACCAGCGGGGTCTGCATGCATTTGTAGATACACTATATTATGTATAATCTAATGTTCATAATGTTTAAAGTACAGAGTACCAATTTTTACAAAAGATGGTGATTATCTACGCACTGTTTTTCGAATAAATATCGTTATCTTTTCTTTATTTGTCTTTATTGTACACACATAAGTGTGTACAATAAAGACAACACAAATAAAGACACAGAAGACATAGAAATGAGTTATAATGTACTAGCTGATCCGGCGAACTTCGTACCGCCATATTTACATATCTGTCTCAGCTTCCTACAGGCAGTGTACAGTCGTGGACAAAAAAAAAACACTTTCCCGTTGTCTTTTTTTTCTTTTTCTTTCTAGCAAAAAAAAGAATGAATGAAATCGGACCATATGTTATTGAATTACAACCAAGTACATATTTTGACTTTCATCCCCTCTCTCCAGGAAACCGTGCTGAATTTCGGGTCAAAAAGTATCCTATGTCCTACCTCGTAGTATGAACTCATATCATGCCAAGTTTCATTTGAATCCGTTCAGTAGTTTCGGCGTGATGTGCGTCCAAAACACAGACAGACAGACAGACTGACAGATGGATAGACAGGCAGACAAAAATGAAAAAAATACAGTTTTGGCTTCAGTATTGATTATAGAGAGCCCTCCAAAATTTTTTTCAAAATATATTTAATATACAGAATTGGACCTGTTACATTTTTATTATAAGTATAGATTTAGGTGACAATTGGCTGTCTTATCGCTCATGGATCTTTTATAGACAACCTTTGTATGGATATTACAGTAAGTGACAAGAATTGTGATAGTAGTAGTAAGGCGCTTTAATTGTAAATAATAAAATAACACCAAACTTTAAATACCTATATATGTATAACATTATATCCACAGGCTTGCAAGTTTTCTTGTAAATTCTTGACAACAAACATAACACATCTGGAGATACTTTTTTAATTTTTTTTAAGCACACCCCTCAACTAAAAGTGAACTAAACTGTATCGAAGGGGACCTTACAAACATTCATTTTAAAGGACAAAAAATACCCAGACTCAACCCAACAACAGTGTTATTATGCTAGCATAGATGCTATGCAAATTGTGTCTATTTCTATTGTTTCCTATTTGTATTGTACTTGGATAAAAAAGCTTCGAAGAGTTGTAAAATATTTTTGATGGCCTGGTTTTTCGTTTTTCAAGTAGGTACACAGCCACCATCATCGCAAAAACGATGTTAAGCCAGCGGAAACTTGCTTTGAATTGTGTCAAAAAGCTGAAACTCTGCTGAATCCATCGCAAATACTAGCAAGTCTATTACAAGTCAAATGTCATCTACCCGTTTGAATTTCTGAAGGCTTATCGAGGCATGGCAAGCGTGGGTATCTGACGTAGTAATTAAAAAATGAAAAATACCATAATTTATTTTCTTAGAAAACCAAAAATGTCATACCCAAATTGTCTACACTGTACCTTATTTCCTCAAATTTCAAAAGAAAACGCCTTAAATAAGATAAAGTTTCAACCTACCAAACAAATTGAGCAGTTTTTCACCTTTGCAAAATTTACAACGTCTTTCACTGTAATCGCGGATTATTCAGTAATAATGTTCAGGCACCAGACTCATTTGTTTCCCTCGTAGAGGGCTAGTAATGAAGGTTGCTGCGTCAGTGAATTTTATACGGCGTATTACACACTAATAGTGCCCGTGTTCTTTTATCCCTTGCTACAGCGTACAGTGAGAGTGAGACAAAGTATTCTAAAGTAAATACTGTCTAAAACCTACCCTTGTAGAGCGCGGGGTATTGTAAAACGGGTCACGTGCGTTGCCGATCTAATTTATCGTTCCCAAAAAGTGCTACTAGCATTTCAACAACCAAAATTAGTTCGTACATTGGTGACTGTATATAGTTTTCGTCGGGACGGTGTTCCAGTATTTGAATTTGGAAGATCATTTCTCAACAAGTATTTTGTCTGGCCCCTTTTGTCTAATTACCAATTCACTCTATTTGCAAATTTTATTTTTTACTTAGAGTAATTCACTGACCGAAAGTTCTAGATATTTTTGTATTCAAATTTCAAGCCCAACTGTGGATATTGAAATATATCAATGTCACTCAGTAGTAACTTCTCGAAATGATGTTAGTTAGAAGTCGAGACAATACTCAATTTAATTTATTCTTCTTTTAGAAAGTTGTTTTAAGAAAGTTTATTCGCATAGATGTCTGGGAATTTCAAGTAAATAGTTTAAAATAAAATAAATTAGTAAAAAAGCCTTTACGACTTGCCTTTTTTACGATTTATCTTAATTCTATTTAGTTGGTCTTATAATTATTTTTCTATTCTGCTATACTATGGATGTGATTTTTTTTAAGAAAAATCTAGTTACTGTTTCTATTTATATCTGTATGTATCTGTTTAACTTATGTTCTGCAAGAACCCCGGTTTGGGTAAAGGCCTCTTCCAAAGATGCCCACTTATCCCGGTCACGGTAAATATCATTCAATAACTATTTGACGAAATATTTCACTAATTTTGGAAAAGACTTTCGTAGTCTTTCCAATCGCAGGACGTATGGCTATAGAACCTTGGGCCTTATAGCTACCGTCATAACACTCCTAAAGAACGAATCAATAAGAATTTGTATAATTATTTTCTACACAAAATGGAATGATATCGAACTACCTCTGCCCTCGTTTAAAACTAAATTAATCACAACATTTAAATAGTGAATCATCTTGTACAAAAAATGAAGCAGTCTTCGTAGTTCTACCTCGAATAAGTAATTTCTATAAACAGATCTGCAATTTTACTGAAATATTAACGCAATAAAGCTTGCAATTTGAAAAGAGTAATGGGAGATTCCAGGTGGCTACGATCACTATTGGGAAATAAAACGAAGCAAGATAAGCAAAAGGATTTCTGAATGCAATTGAGAGGAAAAATATTTGCTGGTGGTTTTTGTGTCGTCATCTGTTGGGTATTAGCAACGTTAAAAAACTATATTTCTTACGTTCTCGTTACACGAAAATGTCTTTAATTACTCGTCTCTATTTTCATGAGAATTAAATTATTTAAAAAATATTACTTAATTAAACTATGATTTTACTACATACTATTTCCTTCTTAAACTAATCTAATAATTAATTAGAAGCTTTCAGAGAGGAGTAGGTTCCCAATTTGACAAAATTTTTATTCATGTGCGTATAACCCGATGTCTTTATAATTTGTGATTTAAAAAATATTATTGTTATGTACCTCATTGGTTGTACTTAAGATTGAATGCTAAAGGATAAAGACACTTGGGACACCTCATCAGTTTTTTACTCATATTAACTTTGATATTGCTTTCTTAAAAAGTTTTTTTTTATATTGACATGTTTTTCACATCTCACCAAGAAAATTTTCATAAATTTACTTTTTCTAGAGAAAACGATTAATTATGTAGAAAGTCTGCACACTCTATCTTTATACTGAACTAGCTTTTACACGCGGCTTCGCTCAGGCAGACTTTCATCCCCTGATTTACTGCCTTAGGGGTGGAATTTCAAAAATTCCTTTCTTAGTGCTCACTTTATATATATATATAACTCACGTTATATAAATAACTTACATGCAAAATTTCAGGATTCTAGCTTCAGCGGTTTGGGCTTTGCGTCGATCTCTGGGTATGTCAGTCAGTTACCTTACTCTTTTATATATATATATAGATAGATGACTTGTAATTGTATCTGAGAAAAAATTATTTACACAGAAAAATACTGTTCAAATTGACCGGAGGCCCAAATAGTATAGTCGACAAGTTCCACTTGTTGACTAGACTAAAAGATGCAGCAGCATCACCAGGCAGCCATGGTGTGGGTTGCCATAGTGCATTATCTGCATTCGCAGTGAGTATGGTGACCACCACTCTTGGATTCTGCTTATGCTTTCCATCAGGCAGAGTAGAGTCATTTTGGCGGGCCATACATAAAAAAAAAAAAAAAAAATAGTTTCACTCACGTAGTAATGTAACACAACTTGAAGTACCCCACTTTTAAGCTCATGTCTTGTACAAATTTTCTAAGAATGCAAAATTTTCTAAGAATGAATTTTCATGTCGTTTCCTAAATAGATTGGGTTATAAGAAATATAGGCTAGAAGCGAACAGGAACTGCAATAATTTGATTGACTTAACTTTATTAATAAAAGCTAGAAAAAATACAAATTTCAAACTACGTATAAAATCATTATAACATAATATAAGGTTCAGGTCATTACCATTTTAATAATTACTTTTCTTGTTCACTATACTAGTCTATTTGAATAAGCACCATGCTATTTTTTTATATATGATGAAGTATTTATTATATCTTAATATGTATAGTAACAAAACAAACTCCTTTTCATATTCATAATAATGCCTCGGATCCTTTCTTTTCTCTTTGTATAATAATAAAGATAATTGCAGATTACTTTTAATTTACTTGAATTTAAAAGCAAATGAACATAGTAGACGTATCAAAATCCGTTCAAAATATATTCAACGTATCGCTTGCTTCACATTTGGGCAAGCCGCAGCACTAGTAGCAATGAGTTATGCGGGGCACATATAACGCAAACGATCGGCTGTGCCTTACCGCATACGAGATGTGCAAATTGATGGAATACAAATGTCCAGGTACACTGTTAGAAACATTTAGAAATGAAGATGCTCTTTGTTACTAAAATAGTTGCTTTTTCTATGTGCAACAAGGCCGCAATAAGTGCGATAAGGCCAATATACTTGTACCTGTCTACCTAATGTTAAGTCCCTTTTTACAATTACATGTAAATATTAGTTACATTTTTAAATATTTAAAATAAAATCAAAATACATATTTTAAAATAAAAAAAGTTATAGTAAATAGACCACTGACTTCGGGTAAAAGGACCAAGAAACTGGTAGTTAGGGCTCCAAAGACAGGAACCTCATCACTATATGAACCTTGTTATTGAGGACTGCCTGCTGCATTAGACCCTTGATCCAGCCTTTAACGTGAACTTCTTAAGGTGTTGGTCATAGCTCTTAGCTATAAAATTGTTTTAAACTTGTAAGTTACTTTACTTTACAAGTTCCCTTACTAGGAATCCCTCACTATAGAGTCAGAGAAGTTGTAATTGTGTGTAGAGAAAGACGTACAACATGTTCTGATAAAATGTAGCAAGAAACGTAAGTATAGGGAAACCCTAAAGAAACTAATGTAGGTAAACACATGATATAGGAATCCCTCAAAGCGGGAGATTCTGTTATCGCCTACATCTAATAGAGCTGAGATGTTCTATCAAAAGACTAGGCTCGCGGTGACTCTTCTATGGTCTGAGTGTAACATACATCCATGTTTAAAATGTTTTAGTAGAAGTTAAAATGGTTTCAATAACAATAAAAACAAAGTAAATGGAGGGGCTTGAACTCGGATATCTTCACTCAATGTTATCTATTTATTTGTATGGAATAGGCTGGCAAACGAGCAAACGTATCGCCTGATGGTAAGGGATTACCGTCGCCCATGGACACCTGCAACACCAGAAGCATCACAAGTGCGTTGCCGGCCTTTGGGAGATGGGGAGGGGGATGGAGGGAGAGGTTGGGGTATAGGCCTCCGGTATCCGCACTTACTCGGTGAAACACAGCGCAAGCACTATTTCTAATGAATATTATTAACCTAGAATGTATTATATAATATTGAAACTGCATGTAAGTGTTCTACCTTTAACGCCATTGGAGACAATTGAACATGAACTACTAACAAAACTTAACTAATGTAGTTAGACAACGCGGCCATTGTTGCATCTGCTATACTATTGATTTAGAACTTTGTGCGGAAATATTCATGTTGCAAAACTAAGTTTAACACAACAATCTTCAACATATAACATTAGTGAAGTGAGAACTTGCTTTATAATATACCATTGTGCATTGTCTGTGTATTATCACTTCAAAACATTGAAAACGGCTATTCTGTTAGTGTTATATCATTAAAACAAAGTATTATCAAAACTAATTGTATTTTAATAGTTAAATATTAGTTTTAGGTAAAGCAAGCCAGCAAGAGATATCGGGTGCGATGCCCGGGACGATCCAGAAAGGTTAGTGGGGGGTCCTTACATGAAATTCATAACTATAGTACAGAGCATGGAAGCTTGGTGGTGTTTCTCATCTGTGTCTCGGAGAGCACGTTACGGCAATATATAATTTATTGGGAAGTCAGTGCCCTCTTATATTCTGACAACTAGTTCACCTTTGTAATTCAGTTTACCTATTGGGTTGCGGAGATCTAATGGCAATCGCTCCGTGGAAAAACTGATATTCAGGGAAATCCGGTGGAACTAGCAGCCGACCCCAAATAATTTTGGGAGCAATTAAGGCAAGGAAGATAAAATATTATATTTATGCAGATGAGTTACTAGAAATAACAAAATATACTTATAATCTATCTATACTTATAATAAAAATGTAACAGGTCAAATTCTGTACATTGAAGATATTTTGAAATTTTTTTTTGGAGGGCTCTCTATTATGGATACTGAAGCCAAATCTGTATTTTTTTTCATTTTTGTCTGTCTGTCTGTATCTTGGCCGCGCATCACGCCGAAACTACTGAATGGTCTAGTCGAATCTAGTCAACAAGTTCCATACTTGTTGACTAGACTAAAAGATGCACAAGCATCACTAGGCCGCCATAGTGTGGGTCGCCATACTGCATTGTTGTATTCGCAGTGAGTATGGTGGCCACCACTCGTGGATTCTTATGCTTTCCATCAGGCAGAGTAGAGTCATTTTGGCAGGCCAACATAAAAAAAAAAAAAAAAAAAAAAAAAAAAATGGATTCAAATGAAACTTGGCATGATTTGAGCTCATACTCCGAGGTAGGACATAGGATACTTTTTATTCCGAAATTCCGGACGGTTTCTTTGTGAGGGGAGATGAAAGTCAAAATGTGTAATTAATTGTAATTCATTAACGAGTAGTCCGATTGCAATAATTCTTTTTTTGTTAGAAAGGAGATACTATGAAGATTGTAGCATTAAGTATTTAATTTATCACAATCTCTCTATCTATTGGAAAAAAAAATTATAAAGAATTTATCATTACGTAAAACAACATGTGGTGACATCTATTGCCAGCCATACGTAATAACACTTTGATTAATATATCGTGGAATAATCGTAGAACGTTTTACGCACAAGTATTACGTATAATTCGGTGTAGCATTAAGTATTTGATTTATCGCAACCTCTCTATCCATACGGAAAAGAATATCTATATCTATCTGTAGACGTCGAATCTGTGTGTTTGGTTGTGCCCGCATGACTTAAATATTCAAAATAATCGTGGGAACGTTTTATGCACAAGCATTGTGATTAATGTGGTATATAGTTAGTATTTGATAGGTAGGTATTTGTTTTATGTTATGTTTCCATAGAAAGGGTTTTTTTAAATTTTCTTGAAAAATTTCTTTGCTTAAAACAGCGACATCTTTTGGAATCAAGTAACTAACTTTACAATAGGTACGTAATATGATTACCCTTTTTAACGTATAATAAAAATGTAACAGTTCAGTTCTGTACATTAAAGAAATTTAGATGATTTTTTGGGAGGGCTCTCTAATCGATACTGAAGCAATTACATTTTCTTGAAAATTGTTTCTGTGCGTAAAACAGTGACATCTTTTGGAATCAAGTAACTAACTTTACAATAGGTACGTAATATGATTACTTTTAAACGCGTAAGAAAAGTGTATAAGATCATTTCTGTACATTAAAGAAATTTAGATTTTTTTGGGAGGATGCTCTTATTGATACTGAACCAAAAACTAGAATGCCATAAACGTTAAATGGTCATTTATATTAATGATATTTATTTTAAGTTTAAAATACTTGAAAGAGGAGTAAACATATAACATAATAGTTCATCATAATTTACCAGAAAATGATACAAAACATCTTTATGATAGGTACCCGAAAGGAAGCGCGGGCGCGTGGCCTGCGCCCTGCCACAGAATAACTAATAGTACTGCCCTACGTAGATCCTTACCAGACACGTCCAAATTGTTTAAAAAGCAGTGCCCGCGCGGTCGGTCGGCTCCCTACGCGACACACGCACCCAAATCGACTAAAAAACTCAGTAGTAGTTCTTGAATGTAAATTCGGATAAAAAGTTATTTTTGGAACTATTTACTTGATTTTTGTTCTACCTACTATAAATATTACTTGGTATTATAATATTTCTTCTGTATTTTTAACCGACTTCCAAAAGGAGGAGGTTCTCAATTTCATCGGTATATTTTTTTAACCGACTGCCAAAAGGAGGAGGTTCTCAATACATCGGTATATATTTTTTTTATGTATGTACACGGATTATTCCGTCAATTTGTGGACCGATTTTGGAAATTCTTTTTGTATTCGAAAGGGTATGCTCCCCATGTGGTCCATCATATCAGGATCTGATGATGGGATCCTAAGGAAATCGAAGGAAACCCTCAAATTTATGTAAGCGCCTGCAATGAAGTTAAAGCAATTGTCTGCATGCCTTCATATTCTGTAGACATCATTTAATTTCATAATATATAAAACGAGTCATAACGATATCAGAGTTAACCTCAGATAGTCAGTTTACCTCAAATCACTTGAATTAAAGTAACCTATAGAAGATAGTCCATTTGAGATTTTATTACAAAAAATACCTGAAGTCCTTTCGATTTTATACAGCATGTATGTTACCTTTAGTCGTATTCTTTCAAGTTATTTAGGTGAAATGATGACGAGAGACTTGAGAAAGACTAAAAAATGAAAAATAAAAAAAACTTCGTTTAAAAAAACCGAACCGAAAAAACTAAAAAGTATCAAATAACTTAATTTGTATGTGCTACCTATTCATAGGTTTGAAGTCGGTAGGTACCGCACTCGCCGCGCGTGACCTTGAGCGGGATAGCTGCTCTTCGCGTAGAACAAAACAACTGAAGCGTCGGTGACGTCGTTGACGTTCGTCTCGAAATGTAGCGAGTGTGATACCTACTATTACATTTGGCTTTGCACTGACTTCAAACCTAGGTAGCAAATGCAAATTAAGTTAACTGATACTTTTTAGTTTTTGAAGTCGGCTTTTTTAAACGAAGTTTTTTTTTAGGATTTTGTTAGGTTATAGCATAGGTATAAGCAGGCGATTTTTGTTGTACCTAAATAATTAGCAAATAGTCTTTTGTAGATACTAATTGGTTTTCTCGGTATTTTTAGAATTTTGTAAGGTTATAGCATAGGTACCTAGGTACCTATAATCTACTTTTTTATAGGATTTTGTTAGGTTATTGGTATAGGCATAGGTAAACAGATGTTTATCGTTGCAAATATTTAATTATGCTTTCCATCAGGCAGAGTAGAGTCATTTTGGCGGCCCAAACATAAAAAAAAAAAAAAAAAAAACTTAGCCTTATTTGTTGGTGTTTTAATTTGTTTTAGTAAGTTGTAGATAAAGTTGTAGATAGCTTCCTTTTTTTTCGTTGAATTAGTTGTAGGTACTTAATTAATTTAGTTTTATTTACATTTTGAAAATGAGCTTCATTCGTTGCGTCTAATTTTTCATTTAACTGTAGTGATAAATTTAACATTGTTTTTCGTATTCGATTTTATCACATCACACTAATTTATAAAAGCGAATGTTTGTGAGGGTGTATGTTTGTTACTTCATCACGCAAAAAGCACTGGACGGAATTGGATGTAACTTTACAGTAACACAGCTTACTAGCTGTTGCCCGCAGCTTTGCTCGCGTGGAAGTTGATTATTTACAATATATTTAATTAAAACTGTGTAAGTATGTATGAATAATTTATTCATGTTTTTAAACGTACCTATTTATTTATTTTTAATCAATAGCCCATTAAAAACGATTTCATACTAACGTTCGACCCTTATTTTTACCCCTTTAGAAATAGAATTCCCATAAATGATGATATAGGTATTAATTTATTTGTACTTAAAAGCCTAAGGACAAAATTTCAGGCTACTAAATTAAAAATGACTGACTTCCAAACTAATCTACTAACGACATTTCAACACCTAATTCTACCTTAGGGGTAGAAATATCATTTATGGGATTTCCTTTTGAGGGCGCTCTGGTTCCCTGGTTTCTAGAACCCGAGACGGTGTGCGGTTTTTAGTCGGTTCGAGTCCGACATAACCACCAGTTGGTGATATCCGAGAGAATTTCCGCACAAAAAAAGAGGTAGGTAAAACGCATAAATACTAAGTGTCTCTGGATATTAATCCAGAGACACTTAGTATTTATGCATTTTTAACTATTAGCCCAAAGAAAATTTTTCATGTTTCTAACTTAAAAAAGACGGACTTCCATACAAACTTTCAACCCCTATTTCACCCCCTTACGGGTAGAATATTGGGAAACGCTTAAATACGTATCTCCTAATTTTTTATCACTAGCCCTAAAATAAATTTTCATGTAACTTTTAACTTCAAAACTGACGGACTTCTAGACTAACCCGCTTACGAAAAAATGTCAACGCCTATTTCATCCCTTCAGCGTAGAATATCGACAAAGGCCTAAATACGTATCTACTCATTTTTAATCAGTAGCCCAAACCAAAAGTAAGGTTTAATGTTTCTAATTTAAAATGACGAAGTTCCAAATAAACCTCAACCCCTATTTCACCCCCTTTGGGGTAGAATATTAGGAAACGTTGAAATACATATCTACAAATGTTTATAAGTAACCCAAAAATAAAGTTTCATGTTTCTTAAATAGCCCTAAAATAAACTTTCAGGTTTTTAACTTCAAAAATGACGGACTTCCAGACTAACCTACATACAAAACGTCAACCCCTATTTCACCCCTAAGGAGTATAATATCCATAAACGCTTAAATGCGTGTTTACTCATTTTTAATCAGTAGCCCAAAAATAAAGTTTCATGTTTCTAACTTAAAAAATGACGGACTTCCATACAAAATTTCAACCCCTATTTCACCCCCTTGGGGGTAGAAATTCCGAAATTCCTTCCTTAATGGGTGTCTACTTAATGAAACGATCATACTCACCAAATTTTGTATTCCTAAGTTTAATAGTTTCCGCTCGGCGATGATGAATCAGTCAGTCAGTCAGTCAGGACATGTTATTTTTAACCGACTTCCAAAAGGAGGAGGTTCTCAATTTCATCGGTATTTTTTTTTTCATGTAATTACATTGATTACTCCGTCAATTGTGAACCGATTTTGAAAATTATTTTTGTATTCGAAAGGGAATGCTCCCCATGTGGTCCCATGGCCTCCATATTAGGATCTGATGATGGGGTCCCAAGGAAATCGAAGGAAACCCTCAAATTTACGTGAGCGCCTGCAAAGAAGTTAAGGCAATTGTCTGCATGCCTTCATATTCTGTAGACATCATTTAATTTCATATATAGTCCATTTGAGATTTTATTACAAAAAATTACCTGAAGTCCTTTCGATTCTATACAGTATGTATGTTACCTTTAGTCGTATTCTTTCAAGTTATTTAGGTGAAATGATGATGAGAGACTTGAGAAAGACTAAAAAGAGAAAAATAAAAAAAAACTTCGTTCAAAAAACCGACTTCAAAAACTAAAAAGTATAAAATAACTTAATTTGTATGTGCTACCTATTCATAGGTTTGAAGGCGGTGCCAAGCCAAAATGTAACAGTATTTGAGCGAGATAGCTGCTCTTCGCGTAGAACAAAACAACCGAAGCGTCAGTGACGTCGTTGACGTTCGTCTCGAAATATAGCGAGTGTGGTACCTACTATTACATTTGGCTTGGCACCGACTTCAAACCTATGAATAGGTAGCACATACAAATTAAGTTATTTTATACTTTTTAGTTTTTGAAGTCGGTTTTTTAAACCAAGTTTTTTTTTTATAAGTATAGAAGATACATCAGATTAACACATAAGCACATAGGTTACTGTTTGCCGCGATAACCGACATACACGCGGACGGAGCCGCGGGCAACAGCTAGTACTTATAATAAAAATGTAACAGGTCAAATTCTGTACATTGAAGATATTTTGAAAATTTTTTTTGCGGGACACTCTGTTATCGATACTGAAGCCAAAACTGTATTTTTTTTCATTTTTGTCTGTCTGTTTGTCCGTCTGTCTGTCTGTCTGTCTATCTGTCTGTCTGTATCTTGGCCGCGCATCACGCTGAAACTACTGAACGGATTAAAATGAAACTTGGCATGATTTGAGTTCATACTACGAGGTAGGACATAGGATACTTTTTATCCCGAAATTCAGCACGAATTCCTGGAGAGAGGGGATGAACGTCAAAATATGTACTTAGTTGTAATTCAATAACACATAGTCCGATTTGATTCATTCTTTTTTTGCTGGATAGAAAGAAAAAAAAAAGATAACGGGAAAAGTTTTTTTTTTGTCCGCGACTGTACACTGCCTGTGGGAAGCTGAGACAGATATGCAAATATGGCGGTACGAAGTTCGCCGGGTCAGCTAGTTTGTAATATAATATATTACATTTGTGTTTCATCAATTTATTCTTATAGTCTTTATATTACTTTAAACAATTCGCTTCATAGCTGTTTGAAACTACTTGAAACTTCTCTATTATTTTCCGACAGTCTCCGAAACTTACGTCTCCGTTTATTTACTTATTGTTCAGCTACCATAAGCATTAAAGGAATAATTCTATTCTGAAAATAGCGCAAAATAAAGTAGATGTTTTCATATTGAGATGTACGTTCATATAAATCTCAGCGTAGTTTTCAAACTGTAAGTGTTATGAAGGTTGTTATCACTATACTAAAAGGGCTTTTAAAATATAATATCCACTACAAAACTCGCAAGTGTGTACTAGTTACACATAAATCTTTGAGTACATGTACCTTAATTGCAGGTAGGCACTAAATTCGCTACATTACTGCCGTAGGCAGTTCAAACGTGTAACTTACTCGCAATATTACCGTTTAGAGCTCTATGTAAGTATCTATGCTACTGTTTATTTACACACTATTGATATATCTATACAAATATTTAAAATAAATTAAATTAAAAATCTTTTTAAAAACAAGCTTTTACTGGATTGTCTCGATACAAATCAAACGAGTGCAAATTCGATGATGTTGCGACGTTTCTTTACAGAGTTCCTATGGCCACCATCCAGCTCCAGCATCAGATCAGCGCCATGTCATTATAATATTGCTTTGTCACGCTGTATACATATGCTTGCAAAATTAATTAAAATTCAAAATCGGTTAAAGATATCTGCTTCAAAATTGAGTTGCAAGATTCCACCCAAACATACAAGCATACATACATTGCAAATTAATAAGAAACTTTTAATAAACCATCACATCAACAGCCTTTAACAGTCCACTGTTGGACAAAGGCCTCTCCTTTGAAAAGAGATTTTGGCTAACACTAGCCAGACGGGTTAGTAATGGGTTTGTTTCAAGTTCTCCTTCTCTGTGCAGTGATATAACAGTGATATAACATAACAGTCCTGAATAGTTTGCTCCCTTAGTCGCGTCTTACGACACGCGTGGTAGGAATAGGGGTGGTGACACTGACAAAGTCAAACAATATATCACATTTATTTTATCGTATCGTTTGTCAGTTGTTTTTTAAAATTCCATACATTCAGATAAAAAAGTAGCTTATGCCGAAAGCAGCAAACGTGCCTAAACACACGTCCTTTAATAATGTAAATTACGCACAAATATAAAATAAATATTGTTATGCTAAATTAACACTTCCCTCACTAGATGAATGTACGTGTCTTTGTTTATAAATCTATATATAAGCCTAGAATTTTGGTAAATAAATTAGTCATTTATTCATTCTAAAAGTCTTGTCTTATTATTTGACATCGAATGAATAATTAACATCCCGCTATATAGCTCTTATAATAATCATGTGTCTATCATTACTATTTTTTTACGAATCTATTTAACATTCCTGTAACATACATATAAATGAAATGTATTCATCATCAGTTACTTTATTCACTCATAATAGAACTTTTAAAATACGTTTAAAATTTAATTTGTCTACGTTTACTAAAAAGATGATCTAGAGATGAATTTAATAACTTTGTTAATAGTTTATTTTTACATCGCAAAAAGTCTGTACTTTACTGTACTGTGCTGTAGAATTAGGTAGTTCATGTGAAAATTAACACGAAATGTAAGTTTGACTTTATATTAACGAGTAGATTATTAGGTACATCTTTAAAAGCCTGCTCTTTAGCACTGAGAAATAAAATCCAAACATTTACACCATTTTATCTTAGCATTTTATTTGCACAAACACCTGTGCTGAACTTTATCAATTCAGATTATAATAGGTCTTTACCTATAAATTGCCGTTTTGTATGCAATAAGTGAAAGCACTTATTTTTTCAAACTTTTTTATTTCTGTTTTTCGAAGTAATCACCCATGCAATCGAAGCATCTTTGCCAAGGCATTGGCAGTTTATTGAACATCACATACAGCTCTCCCTCATCCGCCATACTCACCAGACCTTGCACCTATCGACTATTACTTTTTCCAAAATTTAGACAACTTTTTAGTGGGTAAAAAATTCAATTCCCGAGAGGCAGTACAAAATGCCTTCGAAGAGTTTGTTGCCTCCCGTCCAGCTGATTTTTACAAGAAGGGCATCAATAAACTGCCAATGCGTTGGCAAAGATGCGTCGATTGCATGGGTGATTACTTCGAATAACAGAAATAAAAAAGTTTGAAAAAATAAGTACTTTCACTTATTGCATACAAAACGGCAATTTCATAGGTAAAGACCTATTATTTAGATACTAAGTTGACATTACGTCAGTTTACATTGATAATAATATGCTGACATGTGTGTATCAGTGAATTTAAATTAATATTAAAACCGTACATCATGATAGCCGAGATACTTACTAGTTAAATTTTTTAAATAAATTTCACAAAAATTTCGATCTCTTGCATAGTATTTTTATGTTACCATGTTCTGACAACTTCGTGTCATACCCGAGTTTTTCCCTGTCCAATATGAACCCTCAGGTGCAGAATTTTTACGGTTCACAGAAGCGCCATGTTCTAGGTTGTAAAATTATAATATGAACCGATACATTGTCGGTTTCTTACTCACGTTTCGTTGTAATATATTACAAAAGGATTAGATATATTAAAAACTAGCTGTGCCTCGCAGTTTTACCCATGGTAGTCGGTGTACTTTTACAACAACTACCGCAGGTAACGGTAAAGCTTGTTTAAATAAAGCCAGCCTCAGTATTTATGATATCACGAGCCAGTAAAAGTTGTGGAAATCGGTCGGTCGGTAGTTTCTGAGATTTCGTGATTAATAAGTGAGTGGTATTTCGCTTTTATATATATAGCTATCGTTAGACTATTTCTCGTATAAATACCTTCAAAATACCCAAATATTGGCAATATGTGAAGAGATACAAGCCGGTAATGGTGTCTATTTCCGATAAACGCGATGCCTAGTTGTTAGGATAAACTGGTCCGGGATCAACTGTAGCTTGATTACAATTACCTAACCTTATCGGATGATGCGCTAGAATTAAGGTTAAGTAACAATTATGTTTAGACTTACCGATATATAGTTACCTAAATGCTTTGATTTTATTTGATTGATCCATTCAATGGTTTAAAAATAAAAATACTCTAGAACAGTTTCGCGTCGTTTAAACAACGCTTATTTTACTTTTATTCTCGACTGCCTCGTTGGTCTCGCGGTTGGCGTGTACGACTGCTGATCATGAGGTCTCGGGTTCGATTCCCGGGTCGGACCAAGTGTTTGTATGATCTACAAATATTTGTTTCGGAGTTTGGGTGTTTTCTATGTATAATATGTATGTATTAAAAAAAAATATAATAGTATTTATGTATTTGTATCAGTTGTCTAGTACCCATAACACAAGCTCTGCTTAGCTTGGGACTAGATGGCGTTGTGTGTTAGATGTCTGAAATATTTATTATTATTATTATTCAATTTTACTATTTATTACATTTTCAACGATTGTACATTTCTTACTTACACTGTGTGTGTAAATTAATAAAAAGATAAGGAGATTGGAACGCGCGTCTTGGCTATGATCTCAAAAGTGTTTAATTATAAAATATACTCAAGTACATTAAAGATCATACTGCATTGAATAAGGAAAATAGATTACCCGTAAAATTAACGTATTACGGATAGCGTGTTATATTATGAACTAGCTGACCCGGCGAACTTCGTACCGCCATATTTACATATCTGTCTCAGCTTCCCACAGGCAGTGTACAGTCGCGGACTAAAAGAAGACTTTTCCCGTTATCTTTTATTTTTTTTTCTTTCTAGCAAAAAAAGAATGAACAAAATCGGACTTTCATCCCCTCTCTCCAGGAAACCGTGCTGCATTTCGGGATAAAAAGTATCCTATGTCCTACCTCGTAGTATGAACTCAAATCATGCCAAGTTTCATTTGAATCCATTCAGTAGTTTCGGCGTGATGCGCGGCCAAGATACAGACAGACAGACGCACAGACAGACAAAAATGAAAAAAAAAACAGTTTTGGCTTCAGTATCGATCATAGAGAGCCCTCCAAAAAATTTTTTCAAAATATCTTTAATGTACAGAATTGGACCTGTTACATTTTTATTATAAGTAGTATAGATAATAAAACATCCTACCAAGGGTAAATAACAGTCTTTGATGTTAACTATACAAATGTATTGTGTACGTTCACACATAAGACAATAAACGACCATTATTCAAACGAGCGAGGTAACAAAACAAATTAAAATTAACAAAGCTAATTCCGTCCGGTTAGCCTGTGCGCGACTTTTATGATTTATCCGTTGAAATCCATCCGGACGAGTGGGCCTGTGCGACCTATACCTACCACTACTGCCACGATCCAGTCTCTACCGCTCCTAGCTACCTACATACTTCACAGATATGGATATTGGCACGTTGGGCGTAAAATAAGTCTCAGGTGTAGTTGATAGCCTTTATCCGCCAAAACTGATAAAATATGCCTTTCGCTCAAACCCAGCCGTTGTCGTTAGTTTCTGTTGCGAAATTATGAAACTTTCCTCTCATATCTGTTACTCTAGTTTATACCTTGGGTGCGAATTTAATAAATTCGAATAATGCTTTACTTTAGTAGCATAGCCCTAATAGATTTCATTACTACGAAATGACAACAAACGAATTAGACTGTAAAGTGAAATATTTTAAAGTGAAATGTTTCTTATTTGAATTATAATATAAATAAATTATTATTATCTTAAAAAATAAAAGTAAATTAAAAAGAGAAAAAAGTAATGAAGATATATATTGAGCCATACGAAGAAATATTTATTTCCCTGACACAGGTATGCTAAAACTTGTCGATATAATTACTTACTAAACATTTTTTGTCTAATGCATGTACCAATTCGTAAAATTTCAACAATCATCAAGTTCTAAGTAGCTAACGAAATATATAGATTGCCTCAATTACTAAAGTAAAACAAATTAAACGTGAATCTTCACCAATGACACCCTTTCTTCCTGTTCAACATGTTTACCAATAAATTCCTTCAGAATAGATAGTAATATGAGCCTTAGATTCTATGGAAACCAAAAAGGTTATACATTACGTCGAATATTCATAGGCAGTTCAGAAAATTTAGAGTATAGACCAAACTATCGCAAATTCTCAATAACGCACACATGTAGTTTAATACACGGCTCAATTTTCAGAAACTAAAAGTTAAAGTTCTCCTTAAAAATAAACACACCATATAAAATCCATTTAAAGTGCATCTAAGTAAAATACGTACGAGTATTATATCTGTAGAAGTGATAGTATAGTCTGTTGGAAGCTAGCCCATTTCTATGCTGCGCCATGGCTACGTTTTGTTATCAGGCACTATCTACGCCAGCTCAACGTACCGAACGCTACTTAGATAACAAATTTCGATTTGGATTTCAAAGATTTTCTATAAAATTAAGATGTCTTGTCGCTATTCTTATGCGTCAACTGACAAGTTCATCGTTTATGTGTAAAACGATAATTATTTTTGTTGTAAATGTGATAACAAAGGCTATGTTTGGTTTTAGAACTTTTTTACAATAATTACTCGACACTGAACTTATCTAAGAATTAAATAATATGAAAACTTGAATAGGTAAAAATTAACGACTATATCCTACTATAATATTATAAACGTTAAAGTTTGTAAGTATGGATGTGAAGATGGATGGATGTTTGTTACTCTTTCACGCAAAAACTACTAGCCGGATTTGGGTGAAACTTTACAGTAATATAGCTTATACATCAAAATAACACATAGGCTACTATTTCCCACGATAACCGACATACACTCGGGCGGAGCAGCGGGCATCAGCTAGTATAATATAAATATAGAGTAACACAAAGCTAAAATTTGAAATGGTCAAATAAAAAGCAAAATAACTAGACTTTCTTTGTACTGTGACACTGTAATCCCATTGTACAATGTCTTCTTCGTAAATGCTTTATTCGTTTGATTGTGACATAGAAGACCTGAAGGTTATTGTACATTGGATGCTAGTAATTGTAGTAAATGGATTATAGGCCACAAGCTTTGTTTTGTTATGTATAATATTAAATTGAAGAAAAATATGCTTTATTTCTGTAGATTTTTTCCAGCCAAGATGTTAGGATATTGTTACGGAAAAAGTTTTATATTTCATTTGAAATTTATTATATTATTTTATTCGCAAAATAACCTGATGCATGATATCAATGTCGCTGATTGATGATACTTCATAAAAAATCCAATTACTGAATCTAGAATAATAGATAAAGTACTGCTATATAATAATTATTGTAGCACGTAATCACATATGCAAAAAACACAGTTTGTTTTATTACCAACAAGAATCACAGTTGGTACACACTAACTTATGGAAAAAGTAGCCTTGCAAGAACCCCAAGTTATAATAAAAAATAAGTTCTTACTAGCCAGCAACGGAAAAACCCCTGTTCTAGGAATATTTCATCGAAGTGCGCAGAAGTTGATGTATACGCAATATGACGGCTTGAGTTTTTATTTATAGACCCAATTTCATCAAACCGAAAACTTTTTGCGCAAACCTACGCACCCAAATTCAGTCTGACCATACACATTGATACACTCATCTAAATTCAGTTTGTTCGTGACTAGAAACCCAATTGCGGACTTGGCTCGTAGTTAATTTGTACTGAAACTGCCACTTGAAGACGCTCACGAATTTCGTTAATTGGCTTAGGAGTTAAACAAACAACATTGTCACTCCACTGATAAATATTAGAAACCAAGCCAGAACAAAATGTTCGACATCATGGATGGTCAATTTGTCGTATATGTTACGTACTACATCTTTGAAACTGAAAATTGCTTTCTATATATAATAAAAACTGCCTCGGTGGCGCAAGTGGTAGCGGCGACTGCTGTGCTTGAGGTCTCGGGTTCGATTCCCGGGCTGCAAATGTTTGTTTCGAAGTTTGGGTGTTTTCTATGTATAATATGTATGTATTTACAAAAAAAACGTATATATGTATTTATATCGGCTGTCTAGTACCCATAACATAAGCTCTGCTTAGCTTGGGACTGGATGGCGTTGTGTGTTAGATGACCGAAACGATTTATTTATGCAAAGCAAATAATAAAACGTTTTACTCACATAGGCACTTGTTGTTGCATGTAAGATGTAAAAGTAAATCGGTTTTAAGTTATAAAACTGTCAAAGTATAATATAAAATGTACATAAAATGCAGAGATATTTTGTAATAAGTACGTTATTTTTAAAGATTTAGTACAGTCAGCTGAATTTGTAGAGTATTACAGGGCTCGTTGTTGAGAGGATCCGTTTAATGCTGCGCTCGGTTCATTCTGATCCGGTTTAAGCGCGTAGGATTCAGTTTCCTAGCTAAGAAATAATAAGACTAGACAACACCAAGTGCGACATTTAGCTTATGGTATTTACAAATTTATATGTTCAGTTTATTTTATAAAATTTATCTGTGCTAAAATAACAGACATGTAGTCTAACTATGTTTGTGTCTTAATAATGAGGGGGCTTTTATTCATTATCATTTAGAATAGTTCTTATTTATTATAAAACTAATGTTGTTTACAGTATTCAGAAATGTTCAATATAAATTATACAGATTGGATTGTGTTAAGGTGCTATCATTGTCAATATCTTATTGTAAAATCTATATATATAAAAGCGAAATACCACTCACTTATTAATCACGAAATCTCAGAAACTATAACACCTACAAACTTGAAATTTGGTAGGTAAGTTCCTTATAGGCTGTAGACATCCGCTAAGAACGGATTTTACTAAACTCCACCCCTAAAGGGGTAAATCAGGAGATGAAAGTCTGCGTGAGCGAAGCTGCGTGCAAAAGCTAGTAAACTGTAAAATTGTAAAAAAAACTGCATACAAAATATAAGTATAAAAAACCTCTACACCTCATCACAAAAAAGTTCAGTACACTAATGAATATTTTTTTCATGAATAAGGAAATTACTAACAATTTTTTTTTAATTTGAAAACTCGCCTTTTCCTGGACGGGCCAAATATTTGTTCTACGTAAATGAAGCCCGACTAAACGCGGCGTACTATGACGCCAATTTGACATTTTACAATTTTCTCTGCATACTTTTAAACTGATTGCATTTTACTTTGTTTCTGGTATAGCTGGTAAATTTCTATTGTGTACAAATTAGTTAGCAGACAACAAATACTTTTTAAGACAATGTGTGCTCCTGATTTCATACCTGTTAACAGTGGTCCATTATTTGTTTTATATACATATTTAGAATATATATAAATATTACCTGAGTCGCGCAACTTTGTTTGCCTATGTCAAAAGAAAATAGGTGATAAAAACTATCCTATCTTAGACACGCAAGCAAAACACACATTTAAAAAAAACGTGAAAATTCGCAGTTCATCGTCACACCTTATAGACTTCAGACATACCATTAAACATGAACAGGTTTTTAACTACGTTAAATACTCGTAACTATCTAACTCGAAGGACATATTACAGATGGACTTAGACATTAGTTTTATTACATAATGTTATAAAATATTTCCTTTTTCGCACCCATTTTTCTTCAGATGATTTTACTTAAAAAATAAAGAAGTGCTGATAAATAAGAAAGTATTTAAGCACTTTCAATGCCTCCGTTATAAATTTGAGGACGCCAGCGTTGACATTGGGCGCACTCATAGAAACTGTAGAGAATCGTGATCAGAATTTTGATGACGGGATTAAGCCGTCCCGGTGCGACCAACTTGGCTTTAGAGATCTTCCCTGATGGTTCCTAATTAAGACAGAGCTAATGGAGAGGCATGCTACTACGTAATTTGGAAACGCTTCGGCCTCCATTACGGTATCATACCTATTATTAGTTATATTGTTCCTGTGTTTTGGATTTATTTAATATATGGTTCATAATAATAAGGTAGGTGGGTGTGAAATGTCATTACTATTCTTGTACTAGATTTTATGTGTAAATTGGCTGATGGGAGGGAAATGTCATTACTATTCTTGTTCTAGAAGTTATGTGCATATTGGCCCAATTATTTGTTTAATCGATGATTTATTTTTCAATATATGGGACAACAGGTTAAATGCCCTATAAGTGTATGTATTGCTGAGCATAAATATTTAGGCATTTTCATTGAGTTTTATAATAGGTCTGGGAGCGTTTAAGAATTTAATTAAACTATACAAATCATGCTATAGAATAGCAATAGGATAAGAAATAGTGTGAAATATAGACAAAAAAGTTAATTCTTTTATTCGGTTATTTATAAGATATCTATTCGAATTACTTATTAAGCATGCGCCTTAATATTTGATGAAAACCCGGTTAGGTTTTTTTATTGTTTTTTAAAAATTAGATAGTTTTTCTATGTTTATTATTCTTTTACCTATTAAACGTAATCAGTAGTATTTTTCTACACCTCAAAACTAAATAAAATTCCTTATTCTCTAAACTATACTAAAATTACAAAAATTTACTATAGTCCTCTCAAATTTGTGGTTTTTGTTTTTGCTGAAAACGTAGATCTAAATATATCTAGTTTGAGACAACCAAAATAGTTACATTACTCAAGTTACACCATAATTTTTCTTTTGCTATTCTTCTGGTGAACGTTTAAATAAAATTAGATATACCACATTAAAATTAGACGTGGCCTAAATACATTCAGACTAATAACTGTATTACTGACTAAAATCTTGTTGTATTTTTTTAATCAGTTTAGTATAACGGTATGAGTATAATATTATTCGTCACAAATCTCAATGAAATAAATCATGATGTCAGTCTTACCCTGGTATACCTATAACTTTTAGTGATGTAAAAATAAAGTTTCATAAAAGGTTTTTAATTGTCCATTGCTGGACCTAAACCCTCTACTAAGTTAAGATCGACTTGACTGCAGAGTAAAATTTTGGCAGTCACTTAATCAAATAAGACAATTTTAGTACAATTTTAGTTTAGTGATGTAAACAACAGAATTAGCGCGATCGTTCCCTGTATAAATTTAACGAGGGTTAAGTCATGGTTTTAAATTAAATCAAATAGTATATATTGCACTAGGTTTTATAGATGGATTTAAAGGATTTATATTTGGATATAGTGACGAGTATGAATACTTCTCTGACCTTTTAATATGATTTACTTTAATGCTGTACATTTTCCACATTATTTGGACAAAAACAATGAATTTAAATAGTGAATCCTTTAAAACTAGTCAGGTATTTTTAAACTGTTAGTTAGGATAAATAATTTAGTAGGTATTCGACTGCACGTTTGGCCTAGTGGTTTGGCGGTCACCACACCGTTTCCTACTTCGCCAAGTGTCGTGGGTTCAAATCCCACGTAGGACAACACTTTGTGTGATCTAAAAATTGTTGTTCTGAGTCTGGGTGTTCTTTGTGTCCGTTTCATGTATGTGTGTCCCCCGCGACACAGGATTTATTACTAGTGCGGGAGTTGTCTTTAAAAAAAAAAAATTAAGCCGGTAGACTGACGTAGTTCAATAAAATATACCTATCACTTGTTTCTCTACAATACTTTATCAATTTAAAGTTAGCAAGAATTACATACTAAGTTATCCTATTTGATTTCGAATTACCCCTTTTCTGGAAGGAAAATGAGTAGCGACTGTGTCTTTTAGCCTATTAAGTATAATCTTTTCTTCCAAATAGTTTTTTTGTTTATCTTTCTTTTATAAGAATATCAGTTATAGTTGACGATAATTTGGATTAGCAATCCAAATATCCTAGTGTAAGTCTCATTAAAATTAATTAAATTAAAAAGCTTTTTATAAACAAGCTTTTGCTGGAATGCCTTGAATCAAACGAGTCCAAAGTCGATGATGTTTCTTTACGTTTCTTTACAGAGTTCCTATGGCCACCTTCCAGCTCCAGCATCAGTTCAGCTCCAAGTCATTATAATATTGTATTGTCACTGTATACATATGCTTGCAAAATTTCAGCAAAATCGGTTGAAGATATCTGCTTCAAAATTGACTTGCAAGATTCCACCCGAACATACAAGCATACCTACATACATTGCAATATTAATAAAAAGCTTGTAAAAAACTGAAATGATATTTGCCAGCATTCACGGGACGATCACAAACTACCTCAACTCAAATTTAGAAGAGCTATAGAACTATTCAAGTTTTAATAATATCAGCATTTATTAAATATTATTAAAATAATCTTATTCTAATCGCAAGTACACCGCCTCGTTGGTCTGGTAACCACCAGCGTAAGCTACTGCAGATCAAGAAGTCTCGGGTCCCGGGACCCGGGCCGGGTCGGACTGCTATTGGATTTTGCCTACAAGAAATAATGGAGCCCGGAGTATGGAAGATGGCGGTGTTTACCGCCCGTGCCTCGAAGAGCACTTTTAGCCTTCGGTCCCGGTTGTCATGAACACCTATGACAATAGTGATTGGAAAGTCAGTGCCCTGAAATATATTGACAACTAGTTCAACCTTCGAATTAAGTTCACTCTCAGGGTTGCGGAGGTCCGATGACATTCGCTCCATCTAAAAACTGATATTCAGGTAAAACCGTTTGAACTAGGATCCGACTCCAAATTAACTAGGGAATTTTACCGGCTAAGAAGATGATGATTCTAATCGCAAGCACAATTTTTACTGGAAATTTACGGAAGAAGACTGACTGGAAGAAAAACCCAATACCAACTTTGGGCCCGACACAAGTATCGAACCCGAGACGTCTAGATCTGCAGTTGCATACGCTAACCGCTACACTAAACAACTTTTGTGCAATCTTTGCTTAACAATCGGTTAGTTACTCAAAAATAATATAAAATACTCCTCTAAATTACATTGAATCTCATTACCTTAATAATAGCTATGGAGGCGTTGCATGGGAGCAGTAAATATATTTCAACCTCAAACAGACGTCATTTCTGTATCTGTCGGCATTACAATTCGACCTAAGGATGTTTCATATTGCTCCGCCTTAATGAAAGCAAAGGTTTAGCTTGTCTCTCGGCGCTTGGCAAGAATTACTTAAGTCCGATTCAAGTTCATTAATTTTATTATTTTTTAATCAAGGACTACGTGCTTACAATGGGAAGATTGCACCTTCTACTACTACGGGTAAGTTTATACTTTTAAATAGAAAAGAGTTCACTTTCTAATATTAAAAATTGGTTGAATGAAAATATTAGTATAAATTCTTTGAATTATTTTTACCCGACTACGGCAAAGCCAAAGGAGGGTTATGATTTTGAGGAGGCTATGTATGTATGTATGGACATCTGTTCCCTCATAGCTCCTCAACTACTAATTAGAACTGGACAAATGAGGTATCGTTAGAAGTTTGACAGTCCGCTGGTTATAGGCTATATGGCATGGCACTGAATCTAATGTGGCGCCATCTAGTGGTCATAAAGTACTGTGTTAAAAAATAAATTTGAGATAAACATGCCGTGTTTGGTATCATTGGAAAGGGAGTTACTTGTACATTTTAAAAATATATAATTAGCATTTGCTCGTGACTTTGTCCGTATTTATTCGATAACTGTGATATTTCTATGGTATTTAAAACATACTTTGCAAAGATATTAATATTATAACGGCACCAAAATATTTTAAATAAAAAAAGTTAAAACTAAAACCCAATTACGACAAAAAACGACGCTGAAAAAGTATGAAACAAGTTTAAAAAGCCGTAGTCACGCCTTTTTAATGTTATGGTACGTTTCTATATAACGTGTGACTACGACTTTTCAAACTAGTTTCATACTTTTTCAGCGTCGTTTTTTGTCGTAGTTGGGTTTTAGTTTTAACTTTTTTTATTACATCCACTAAAGTGTATTTTTATACAGTTTTATTAGCTTTATCTGTATGTATGTTACATACGAAAATATGTAATATACAATTCAACCTTTTGAAGTGAGTGAAAATCACTCTACTCTATAGTCCGATATCCCCGGAACCAATTTTACAAGTTATTACTATTAAGCAAATTTTTCGTGTCGTGTTCGGGTCCTACGCTAAAAAGTTTTTTATCCCTGTTGCTCCTGTTATCTACCACAATCGAGAATTTTTGTACTAGGAAAAGGGAGGTCTCATCAAAATGAAGCCACTCACGAAAAATTTGCTTGATAGTAATAATATGTATAATTGTTTCCGGGGAAGATTTGTAAGACAAAAAATAGTGATTAAGAAAATAATTTTGCTATCGTCAAAATAGAATTCATCTGTATGTTATTAAAAAATATTTTTTAATAGTTCTCAAAAATTTCGAAAAGTAATTTCAGCGAATATAATTTTATTCAGGACAAAAGTGCATTCGTTTGTATTGAATTTACCTTCGTAGCAATAATTTAGTTTAATAATTACGTTAATACATTTAAAGAAATTGTCAATAGGGATTTAATACCACAAAAATATAGCAAATAATATCAAACTGAAGCCCTGCTTTGCGTAGTGTGGGACGCCCTCTGGCCAGATGGGGGGACGACTTTCGTAAGAGGGATGGCAGTGACTGGATGCAGAAAGCAACAGACCGGGCTCTGTGGTGTTCCTTGGGAGAGGCCTTTATCCAGCAGTGGACTGCAATGGGCTGATGATGATGGTGAAGCCCTGCTTTAAACCAATATCCAGAAAAAATGAATTTAATGCAAGCTGTTGAAGCATGAACAACGGACACAAATGTTCGTATTTACTAAGTATTTATACTATTATACTATTAAGAGTACTGTAGTTCAGCTTTAATATATATCACAGAAAACAAATATGTCCTGCTTAATAGGGCAGTAATAGTCAAATAGAGTATACTGTACCAAAAGTTTAAGTAAATGATATTACAACCGTGTGTTCTTCGTTTCTACCTTAGAATAACTATAAATTTAAAAAAATTAAAAAACCCCTATCCATCATCAGGTCGAAGTTATAAATTACATAATTATCATTTATCGATTATACTGGCACGACAAACACTCAATCGAGTAATCATACGCCATAATTATTTTATAATGTGCACGTTATGCGCTTTCATTTGAGACCCCACTCGATAATATTTTTGCAGACATTCGGTTATTCTTCCCCACTTTCACCCCCATAACTTTAAAACGACTCAACCGATTTTAATGAAACATATCTAAAAACACTCGCACGTAACTCACCTTTCATACTGGGCATACGAGACCGCGGTAAAATCATAAGGTTGTTTCAACAGCAATCCAATGTCTATAACGACCTCTTGGATGAATGGCAGCAACGATGGGACGAATCATCTAAGGGGCGCCACCTCTACCAGTTCTTTCCATCTGTTCGCGAACGGTTGTCAAGGACATGGCTCGAGGTAGATCACTGTGTCGCTCAATTTCTTACAGGCCACGGTAACTTTAAGAGCAAACTATACTCATTTAAATTAGTCGATTCACCATTGTGTCAATGCTCATCCACCTGATTCTAGCTGTGAACAGTCGGCTCATCATATCCTCTGGGAATGTAGTCTTTGGTACAATGAACGTAACATGATGCTAAATAGCTTACAAATGACGTCTGGGGTAGTATATTATGGGGATCTTGTGTCATACTGCCATACATACTATAGAAATCAAATATAGCTCACTTAGGACCCATAATATTTTTATCCGTGGTGCTTCCCGGTTTGAAAAAGGCGTCTGCCTATTTTGACTCCATTTTGTCTCCCGCTTTGCTAAGGAGGGAAGTGGACTTATTATATTTCCAACTCCTCCAGTTTTCTTCTGATTAATTTCGTTGCGGGTTCCAAGACAGTTAAATTTTTCCTGGGACTTCCCGAGTGTCATAACTCGGTGTTTTCGTGGGTCACCGCTGTTGATCCTGGTGTACAGGATTTACAGTGGTAGGCGTGTGGGCGGGATTTGTCACCTTTCATACAAAAAAAAAAAAAAATTGAAATCGCTTCATCCGTTCGCGAGCTACGGTGCCACAGACAGACAGACAGATACGTCAAACTTATACCCCTCTTTTTGCGTTTTGGGTTAAAAATGATAGTCATTAAAAGCACCGTGTAAATCGTGTATTCTAAATTAATTATACTTTGTCCATTCGTTTATTTTCTTTTTGACAGCTCACGCCTATAAATTACCACTTTTTTTTTCGGAATTATGTACTACAGTAATGTCGTACTTTATTGACGGTGACGGTACTTTAGTGAAGTGGTCTGTGCATAACAAACAACCACAGACTATAAAACAGTACTTGAAATACGATAAATCGATCATATGATAAAAATAATTAGACTTCATGTAAGTATTTTTTCTGTAAATTTAATAAAAAAAGGAAATAGAAATAGTATCTATGACTTCAAGATTGAATTTTTGCAAGGAATCAAGTCGAAATATTGGAATTTAGGATCACACCAAGAGTAAAGAACAATAACTTTGTTCATTCATCTAATTTACAGATTTATTGTTTATATTTTTGTTTATTTCTTAGATAATAAATAAAAAACTAATAAAGGAATAATGAATATTTCAACAAAAAAAAATTAATTAAATCGATTGAAAGTTCTTCATAAATAAAATCGCTATTCGTTTCAAATCGAATCGGTAATGGGTGAGGGCGTTATTAATTTCAAAATTTCTTGAACTGTCAAAAAGCAAATAAAGAAATGGACAGAGTATAATATAAATGTAGGTAAAGATAAAGGAATCACGACCGCCTTATAAATTCTAACCCAGCAATTCTAGTGCGTTAGAAAGAGACGACAGTATTAATCTATTACCGTTTTACATCAACACACAACCATCAAAGCACATAAATGTGTAGTAGAAATTCGTACTTCTCTTACTCGTGTAAGTAACCGTAAATCTTGCAGGCTTCCGCATATTTTTTTAAAACATCGATTAATATAAAAGCAAGTAGAGTCAGTACATTTATATTAAAGCAGTATATCTAAAGGCTACTTCGTTCTGTATGGACGGAATGCTATTTCAGTTGTCCCGTAACTCTTCCGTGACGCATGTGCGCTTTTTATTGGACACCGTATAAACATAAGTACGCAGCACCATTAATGGATGAGAGGGGAGTCAAAAGCGATATTTTCCCATCGTGATATATGGGAATCTTGCTTGTAACTGTAATGAGAAATTCCGCTGTCACAGCTTTCTCTAGGGCCGCGTTTTAAACATGCGTTCTGATACAGTTTGTAAGCTCATCATAGAGTGACTTGAAGTCAAAGCGATGATATGACATTGTTTTTGGTGATGTGAACATTTTCAACAATGAATTTGAACCCTTTATTACTTACTAGTCTAGTCAACAAGTGCTTTTTTGGTTAACTTTTTTCAGCAGTCTCCAAAAATTGTGATGGAGGTGTCATTCGCTTCGGAATGGCATCTAGATGATTTTTGAAAAAAATGAAGTTGCGCTTGCAAAAATTGCAAAAGTTATTAACAATTAACTAAAAACACAAAATGGCGTTTAGTTTTTTGCAAATTTCTCAAAAGTTAATTAAGATTTTCCAAATTTGAAAAAAGATTTAAAAAGAGGAGGAAATTTCCTAAAAACATTCTGACTCCCGGAATTGTAATACCAATATTTATAATATTACCAGAGGGTTGAAAATACGCCTGAAAACGGGTACCCCGGCTTGCGCAAGGCACGCCTCCGTCGTACCTTCAATGAATAAATATTATTTAAACTTATTAAATATGAAAATAAAAAATTGAAAAAATTCAGACGTCTGCAAGATAGACCAATGAACAATAATCCGTGGTCCAAAAACTTTTATCGCCAATTTTCAATAAATTATCCATTAATTAATTAACAACTTTTTGTAGCACGAACATTAACTAGTAATCTGAGATTTTTTTCCTTTCGTGGAGCTATTTTTCAAAGGTCTTAGAATAGATTTCCGTTAGAAAAATTAATAAATTGTTAATTTTCGTTTTGTTATTAACAATTTACTACGGTGAAAAATTATAAAGCCCTATTAAAAATTGAAAAAAAAAATGTTTTTAATAATTATTATTACTGATCCGTTTTCTTATGATCAGAAGCTACCTAAAAATGATTATTAATAATTTTTATAGCCAATTTTTTTTAAAAATTGTTATAAACAAATGCGTTGTTTATAAGATTTTTTTTTTGATAACGTAACACTTGATGATAATTATGATGTTCTAAAAAAAAACGTTTCAAAAAAAAAATATAGCTTAAAACGCATTTGTTGATTAAAAATTATTTCCTCCCACTCCTAATTAATATTAAGTAACCATTTTTTTTAATCATTATTTATTTTTCTTTTTTAAAGTAAAAAAAATTTGTTTTATTTAATTTTTCATTGTTTATGCAATAAACAATTTGTTATAAACAAATAAATTTTTACCTTATATTTTTTTCTTATTCTACTTATTGTTACAAAAATAGACACGATTTTGATTTTTTTGTTTTTTTACAATTTCTTTTTTAAATATACTATGTCCGTAATTTCGTCATTCTTACCTGGTTTTTCATCCTTAAGAATGACGAAAATACGGACAACGTATAGTTAAAAATGAAAAAAAAGAATTGTAAAAAAACGAAAAATTTATTAATTTTTCCAACGGGAATCTATTCTAAGACCTTTGAAAAATAGCTCCAGGAAAGGAAAAAAATCTCAGATTAATACTTAAATAATTATCGCACTTGCAATGTTAATGTTCGTGCTACAAAAAATTGTAAATTATTTATTGGATAACTTATTGAAAATTCGCGATAAAAGTTTTTGGACCACGGATTATTGTTAATTGGTCTATCCTGCAGACGCCTGAATTTTTTCAATTTTTTATTTTCATATTTAATAAGTTTAAATAATATTTATTCATTGAAGGTACGACGGAGGCGTGGCTTGCACAAGCCGGTGTACCCGTTTTCAGGCGTATTTTCAACCCTTTTTTAATATTATAAATATGAGTCCTACAATTCCGGGAGACAGAATGTTTTTTAGTAAATTTCCTCTCCTTTTTGAATCTTTTTTCAAATTTGAAAAATTTTAATTAACTTTTGAGAAATTTGCAAAAAACTAAACCCCATTTTGTGTTTTTAGTTAATTGTTAATAACTTTTGCAATTTTTGCAAGCGCCACTTAATTTTTTCAAAAATCATGTAGATGCCATTCCGAATCGAATGAAACCTCAATCACAATTTTTGGAGCCTGCTGAAAAAAGTTGACCAAGAAAGCACTTGTTGACTAGACTATACTTTTCATATCTATGTCTAATCAATAGACAAGCACGATAACCGCGTCAAAAGAAGTTTTGCTAGTGGACATCCCATTTATGATTTCACTTGGTGTTCATCAATTTAAAAGTTAATTACGAATAAAATTCATGAAAGTGTTAAGAACATACTCATTGTATTACATTACTACTATCAATAGAATAGAATATTATATAATACTAAGTATAGGACACGTATATTCTAAAAATTAGATCGCAAAATCTATACTTCTAAGGATAGAAAAATAACTGATGAAATGGTCGAGTAACGAGAAGTTAGTAGTCAAGTAGTCAGTTATCCCTTCCTAGCTTCTTCAATTCCTTTTTGGCACAGTTTATGCAAAACTGTTGCTATTTTGGGAAAACAAACCGAGGATGAGTGGTAGATTTCCCAACAAAACTACTATTTAACAATGGATATTCTTGTTAGTCTATTACACATCAAATGAAAATTAATATTACATACTTTCCGCCATGTGTACCTACCTTAAATTTTAAAAATTATAGACAATATAATATACAAAGCTAATGTTTCTTGAGTGTTTAACAATTACAAATACAACATAGATTCAATATATTTTATGGTTTTGTGTACATCATAAACTTATACATGTATTCAAAAAATCACTTCACGTTATTCTGTTTGCAAACAAGTCGATTTATTATGTTATGTATAAGTTAGATATTTTATGAGTATAGTTATGCATAGAAACTCATATCTTGTTAAACCATCAAAACCTGTAAGTGGATAGCCGTGGTGCAATATGAAAGGAGGTATCTCAAAGATTACCATGAAAATGTTATCGTTTCACACAAAATTGAGCCTTTTTGGTGAACATATCTTGCTACTACAATGAGAACTTGATGCGCAAAGCTTTCTTTTCTTAAGGAAATAAAGTGACACTTTGACGAAATTTTTCGTACAACGATATGTAAAAGGTACTTTTTATGGGCACCTATTTCGAATAATGGTACTTCGTATAGCGCTGTTTCGTCTAACAGGTTTAGAGATGTAACTACTTTTAGTTCAATTATGTATATTATTACTTTTTGTTCAGACTAACTTAAGATTGTAATCTGCGTGTAATTTCAAATGATCAATTATTCAACACTAGATTTACGTCTTTGCCAGGGTTATTTTAGATTTTGTTACTCAATTCCAATACACGGTAACATCTTATATATAAAATTCTCGTGTCACAATGTTAGTTACCATACTCCTCTGAAACGGTTGGACCGATTTTTATGAAATTCGGTGTGCATATCGGGTAGGTCTGAGGATCGGCCAACATCTATTTTTTATACCCCATTTTTTTGTGACAAAACAACGTTTGCCGGATCAGCTAGTTTATCTATAAAAATAAATAAAATTTAAGTGTCTGTTGTACATTTCAAATTATCAGCTTTTCATCAACTGCATATGAAAGTATATTTGAAAGTACATATTACTTACTTTTTTATGTCTATCTGGCTGTTTGTTCCGGCTAATCTCTGGAACGGCTGTACCGATTGGTTGTTGTTGTAAAGGTACAACTACAAACGCGTGAATACTGCGGAACTCAGATAGTCAGGAATCAATTTAAATACATACACATAATTATCCTATTTCCTCTTCTGGACTCAGGGCAACGTGTATGAAATTTTATGATCAATTGAATAGTCGATGCATGAAACAATCAAAACAAACTCACATTCGTATTTCTAACGTTACAAGCTTTTGTCAACGGTTTTGCTAACGGTAAAAGTTATTTTACCGCCATCGAGAACGGTACTTAATATAAGTACCGTTGAAATGACCGACCGTATGAAAATTAAAATAACGTATAATTAGAAATATATGCTGATCGGTTGTATCCTTAAAACATCAAAGCATTGTAAAATAAACGTAATTTGCATTTAAAATTTATGTGAAGACTTAAGTTTAAGTGAATTTGAACATCTTGCCTTCCCAAGATTTGTGATTAGACATTTGTTGTAAATAGCTTTACCTGGAAA
This sequence comes from Diaphora mendica, assembly GCA_949125395.1. Lineage (NCBI taxonomy): Eukaryota > Metazoa > Arthropoda > Insecta > Lepidoptera > Erebidae > Diaphora > Diaphora mendica. Next base: position 18,366,802 of record OX421315.1, read on the forward strand.
AGCTTAACAAATCAAATCGAAAAAAAAAAGACACCACCTAATATACCTACATATACCTAAAAAAACTATAATATCGTGGGGCACAGCTAGTTTTTAGGGTTCCGTGCCAAAGGCAAAAAACGGAACCCTTATAGATTCGTCATGTCTGTCTGTCTGTCCGTCTGTCCGTACGTATGTCACAGCCACTTTTTTTCCGAAACTATAAGACCTATAATGTTGAAACTTGGTATGTAGATGTATTCTGTGAACCGCATTAAGATTTTCACACAAAATAAAAAAAAAAACAATAAATTTTGGGGGTCCCCATACTTAGAACTGAAACCCAAATATTTTTTTCATCACACCTATACCTGTGGGGTATCTATGGATAGGTCTCCGAAAATGATATTGAGATTTCTTTTATAAATTTTTTATAAACTGAATAGTTTGCGCGAGAGACACTTCCAAAGTGGTAAAATGTGTGTCCCCACCCCCGTAACTTCTAAAAAAAGAGCATGATAAATCTAAAATAAATATATGTTGTACAATACCATGCAAACTTCCACTGAAAATTGGTTTGAACGAAATCTATTAAGTAGTTTTTTTTAATACGTCATAAATCGTAAACTGCAATTTACCTTTCATTCAATCAACACAAATATAAAAAAAATGTTACTTGCTGCTGCGGAACCCTTTATGGGCGAGTCCGACTCGCACTTGGCCGCTTTTTATTATATAGTTCGTGTTTAGTTGAGCTTCAAGTCAAAGAACTTTGTTACCGCACATTTAAATTCTCATCACACTGGATTTGCATAACAACACGATAATACTTAATTAAATAAAAATCATGTCGTCTAAAGTCATCTCAAATACACAGGATGTTGGTGAAAATTATATTTAAAATGCTACCAAATAAAAATGCGTAGACTGTAATTATTACACAATGGGGTAGAGGAAACAGGAACCAGTGTGGTTGTAATGCAAAAATTATACAGTTTAACCATTTTGCAACACGCGACTGGGCGTAAGCAGTCATGGCGGTCGCATGTCCATAATGAAATGGAACTTTATAAATTTTAAATTTAACAATAGTTACATTCCTTATCAGGAACAAGATATTTGATCGGCATATTAGCGCGTTACGTAACGGAATTTTGATATTATTTGCACAAAAATACAATTATACAATTATATATAAAAAGGTGATCCAGCAGAGAACCAGAGTCATCGACATAGCCCACAGGATTAGCAAGCTGAAGTGGCAGTGGGCTGGCCATATTTGCCGTAGAACCGATAACCGTTGGGGTAAACGGGTTCTTGAGTGGAGACCGCGTCTCGGCAAACGTAGTGTAGGACGTCCACAGGCCAGGTGGAGTGATGATTTGCGCAAGACGGCTGGCAAGAGCTGGATGCGAGAAGCCGAAGATCGAACTAAGTGGCGTGCAATTGGAGAGGCCTATGTCCAGCAGTGGACTGCAATAGGCTGATGATGACAATTAAAAGCGGTGTCCAAAAAATGATTATTATTTTTACAATTTGTGCCTTTGACTGTTAAGGATAACGCAACGGACAGAACAAAGAAAATATACAAAAAATTCGTTTAGAATAAGAAGTAAATTTTTAATTACTTTCAAAGCCTTGCTATTTACTTATAATGTTTATATATTATTATCTATTTATTTGAAATTAATTGGTTTATCTACTAAAAGCTGCCTGAAAGTGTCAAAGTGACATTAACAACTATGACGAGTAAAATAATTACTTGTTCCTTTCATGAAATAGATTTAATAATAGTTATTTGTTATACAAGAGTGCAAAGTTGCTTTTTAACCGCGTGCTCAATTTTGATGACCGAGCAAGCGAAGGATTCTAAAATTGAATCACGAGCGTAGCGAGTGATTCAAAAATTAGAATCCTGAGCGTCAGCGAGGGAATCAAAAGAGCACGAGGTGAAAAATCTTTGCACTCGAGTGCAACACGTAACTTTTCATTCCACCTCAGGGAGGAAACAACTAAATGCAAAAAAAGGATTAACAATCAAAATATACTTTTATTTCAGTTTAGGTATTAATATTTATTAGGTACTACATTATGATAGGTAAGTATTACAGTTTAATTTTTAAATTATTTCAAAAATACTTAGGTACTCGCTCAACCCCGCGGTGTTACCCGCCGTTTTTGTCGTACAAAGCGGGACAAAGCTAGGCTAAAAAAAGTAGCCTAAGTTACTCCTTAGATTATCAGCTATATGCCAGTGAAAGTCCCTCCAAATTAGTCCAGCCGTTTAAGAGATTACCTGGAACAAACAGACAGACAGACCGACTGACAGACAGACAATGTAACAGAAATTATAAAAAAAATATTTTAGTATATGTACCGTGTATACATATGTTTTTAGTAAAAATCGGTTATTTTAATATTACAAACAGACATTTCAATTTTATTTATTAGTATGGATGTATAGATAATTTAAGAAACATTTAAAGTTAAGTTGCTATAGTTACTTAAGAAAAAAATGGTGCGGGCAGAGCAAATTAAAAAGAAACTACATCATGAAGGTTCTGAGTTTTTAACAAATTAAAAAATATTGTATGATTAATTCGGCACCATGGAGGTAGAAGTAAATAGGTTTAATGATGTTTTGAATTCACAAACTTAGTGCACTCGAGCGATGTTCTAAATTCAATTTACTTTATTAATCTAGAGGATAAAAACGGCTTTTACACTCAGATATCGAAGGGCAAAAATACTCTTTACGAGCTGGTGGGATGAAAAATATTTTTTTCTATTTCATTTGTGTGTTGTTATATTGCAGTACAAATATATCTAGAAATCACAAGGACAGCACCAAGTCCCCTTTCCTACAAGGCAGAAGCTCTCGTTTCATATGTCCAAGGAGATTCATAAAAAAAAATATAAATTATGTATTTTTTACGTATTTATATATAATGTAAATTGTAATGTAGTAGGTAGTAGAGCCACGCTGATTTCAGCACGAACGGGCCGGCTCGACCGGGGCGGTACTACCCTCGCACAGAAAATCAACGTAAAATGACAGCGTTCGTGCTGTCGTGTTTCGTTGGTGAGTGCGAGACCGGAGGCCCAATTAGTCTAGTCAACAAGTTCCATACTTGTTGACTAGACTAAAAGATGCACAAGCATCACTAGGCCGCCATAGTGTGGGTCGCCATACTGCATTGTTGTATTCGCAATAAGTGGATTCTGCTTATGCTTTCCATCAGGCAGAGTAGAGTCATTTTGGCAGGCCAAACATAAAAAAAAAAGAAAAAAAGAAATGTAAGTAAGCCAAGCATTCAGGTATTTATCTACACTACGGCAGACTGCTGGAATACCTGTAGCATCAAGCTTACATCTATGCAGTTTTTGTGGATAAAAAAAAGAAACGTAAACTAGTATGAAGTAAATTTATTATTTATATAAAGGTAACATACAGTGATATACGTCCAAATATTATAAAGAACTGATGTTTTGTAGCCCTTTAGGTGGATGTGCCTTTCAGTGGATCAATCAGTCTGCCGAGTCTCGCGAAACTGGAGGGTTAAATGTGGCGGAACAATTCGATTTATTTTGTGAGTTAAAAAGCTCCCCAAATACTCTGGAACAGAAAACAGACAGTTAAATAATATTATTCACTAATATAGAACAGATGTTTTATTTTAATTTTAGGACAATAATCAATTTAATGTTATTAATGTAAGTATTGTAGTAAAATATATGAAAATGATATTCTTACTTTTTCACAAAAAAAAAACTCAAATGTAAAATTCTTTGAAACAATAAACAATTTTAAATAATATTTTTCTGTATCAATTGAATTTTGACGTACTTATAACATGACATGTGTAAAAAATATCACCCAGAGAGACTTACATTCGTGTAAATCTGTAGCGTGCATTTTCCAACAGAGAGTTAAGCCAGATGCGGTTGCTAGACGTCGCATAAAACGAGAGGGATTAAATGCATGAGAAATACAGCAATATCAATGTGTGTTCGGTACTAAAGGGTACAAGTTTAGTAAAAAAAAAATTAATAGGTGTATTTTAGCCCATTAACCAATTCGAAAAAGAATCGGTGTATTATTACAATCGATTTATTTATATCGACCGTTCACACAGTAAAAAAATATATTTTAATATAGAATTTTGTTCTATGTATTTAAATCCATTAAACATCTATATTAATATTATAAAGCTGAAGAGTTTGTTTGTTTGTTTGTTTGAACGCGCTAATCTCAGGAACCGCTGGTCCCATTTGAAAAATTCCTGCAGTGTTAGATAGCCCATTTATCGACGAAGACTATAGGCTGTATATCATCACGCTAAGACTAATAGGAGCGGAGCACCAATGAAGAATGTTTCAAAAACGGGGCAAAATTATCACGCTACGGTTAATAAGAGACGCAAACGAGGTTGCGTGGGTCAGTCAGCTAGTTTGTTATATTTCGTTCTTACACAAACCACCTGTAAAAAAAAGAAAATACACAACACAGAGAGAAAACATGGACGTGAATGATTAAGGTGTCCAAAATTCGTGACAAATTTATATTTAAGTTAACGAGATAACTGTCTTCTCTTAATACGTGTTAACGTTATGTGAATTCGGGTACTGAATATTTTATTGCTAGAACATATCTTCCTAGCCTTTACTATTCCCAAGATTATTTAAGGTCGGCTACTAGTTCAATCAGTCTTATCTGAATAAAAGTTTTTGCACGGTGCGACTGGCGTCGGACCTCTGCAACCCAGAGGCAAACTGAATTCAAAGGCACTGACTTCCCAATAATGCTTGTCTAAGATGTTTTTTATGTCTGGGCCTCCCAAAGTGACTCTACTCTGCCTGATGGAAAGCATAAGCAGAATCCAAGAAGAATAAGAGTGGTGGTCACCATATTCATTGCGAATGCAGACAATGCAACAATACAGCATGGTGACCCACACCATGGCGGCGTAGTGATGCTTTTGCATCATTGGGCCTCCGGTCTCACACTCACCAACGAAACACGACAGCACGGATACTGTTAATTTAGGTTGATATTCTGTGCGAGGTTAGTACCGCCTCATTCGAGCCGGCCCGTTGGTATTGAAATCGGTGTGGCTCTACTACCTTTAAGCTATTTGTTCATAAAACCAAGCCCGACGGCTTAACGTGTTTTTCGAGACACAGGCGTGAGACATCGCCTAACTTCCATACTTCGTTATCATCCATTATTAATTTCTTGTAAGGAAAACCCAAGAACACTTGATTGGCAGTCGCATACACTAACAGCCAGACCAACGAGCCAGACATCTTTAAAGTTTTTTTTTTATTAATATACATATATGCAAAAATCCAAAAAGCAATAATTCCATCGACAAGGCTTGTTATTGCCTCAAGCATAATAGTAAATCGTTCGAAACGGCTAACGCTTCAGAATTGCTTCACGCAGAACGCTGATTTTTCACTTAAAAATAAAACGAAAAAGACCACGTTTAAACATTTCTTTCGCAGGCGCAAAGGTACGAGAATTACCCTCTCTTTGTAATGCTAATTTAAAAACCAAGGAATTCATTTTTTATTCATAAGTTTTTCTGCTCTAAAGCCAGCAGTCGGAGCATCCTACTCGTTTGTGATGAGTTTTGAAGTAAAAAAATTCATATAAAATGCTTTGTGGATGGTTGTTTTAAAAGCGGGTTAACATGAACACAGTTGGTATTTATTATATGAAACGACGTTACTCCGTCAACGTCGACATAACAGATTTATGCGTGCCTATCGCTCACAGCTTTTTCTTTCATAAGTACCGCAATAAATACGATCGTTGAACACTTTTCAAGTTCACTGTTTCTTGTTTAATATAATAATTATATTCATTACATTATGAAATGATTTTTTTAAATTAAAATGTTACTTATGAATTTTCGAGATAATATGTTCTAATTTCGTATAAGAACTGTAAACTTATATGATATTTAACAAATCAGCATCGATTAACAGTACGCTGTTGAGACCTATTTCAAGTTATTGACGCGATTAAAACTTTGTGTATGCAATATAATGCAATGCTAATATAAACATTATCAAAATACGAACACTCATAAAATACTGTTGATCAAAGTTCAGAAAATAACTAAGTATCAAGATCTGACTGTAGATTTGAACAGTAATATAAACCATCCATACAATCCTTATTATTAGACATTTCACATATTATGTCTGATATCAAGTTTATTAGAGTATAGTAACCTTGTTAGCCAGATTGTTAAAAAAAATAAAAACTTTAGAATATATACCTAGACACATTAGGCCAAAACAAAGAACAAATTATGTATTTATGAATATATAATGTCCATGATACTATTATTTGTAAGAACTAAGGAGTGAGATTCGAGCCCACAAAAGCTTTGGCTCAATAGTACCACTAACAACTATGAGTATCAACAGGTATACACACTTATTAATTTGTGCAAGTAAACCTAGCTAACGTTAACTAAAAGTTAACAAAGCTCATTGTTTGTCGATCAGTAAACGGTCGCATGTACCTACTACTCACAATTTCGATGGCGTTACATATACGGTCTTAATAACCTTTTCCCCCTTACCACGAGAGTTGGGGATGACAACGGGTCTCTGAAACCTGGTGTAAGGATTCTACTGGCGATTGTTAACTACGGTTTTTTTAAGACGTTTTTGTAAAGAGATCATCCAATTTAAGCATAAATCTTATGTTATTCACCTCCTATTGTGACGTATGTTTATGAAGTATTTAATACATTTCAACTGGCATTTAAACATGAAAGGTTTTGAGTACTCGAAATAGCTCTATGAATTTAATTAAAATGCATAGTGAGCATACTTTATTTTCAAACTGTAAGTACTATACGTGTTATTAAAGTGTACAGCATTTAACTGTGTATTCTACACGAAAAGGAAAATACTTAAATTTCTAGAAAATATTTTTTCCAATTACACAAAAAGGGATATAACGTTGTTTGCATAAATTATAATGAAACTGAAAAGTAGAAAGTTCAAACTCACACAGTTATTCGTTAAAAATTTAACATTCCAAATGAACGCTGAGGTTTTATTTGAAGTAAAAAACGCTTTTATGAAAGAATGAAAAACATTTCGACCTTTAATTAATAGCGTGTTGAATCTTTATACTTTAGTAACGATTCTTTTTAGTTCGGTTATCATCTTTATGTAAAGGTTGTTGTCCTTTGGAATTTTATTTTTCGGATCGTTTTACCTCAGTTTTCCAATAACTCATGAATGAACTTATTCTGTCATATATGTAGGTCTTAAGAGACAAAGGAGTACGTTTTTCATGAGGCCATGCGTTAATACGTGAAGTATCAGTACTAAATTCAAATACTTTACCTATGGGCGTGTTACATTGATAGTTTTCACAACTATAGTTTAATAATAAAATTGAATATATTACCGGAGAAAAATTGATTAAACATTATTATTTTGTTTATTGCAAGAAATTATATAAACAGTAAATATTTGTAATCAACAACATATAACAGTCTACTACTGGACAAAGGTCTTTCCTGAGATAGAAGGTGTTGTTTAACTATACCACGCTGACAGTCAGAAGGGCCAGTATTGAGTTTGTTACAAGTTTTCCTTCTCTCTGCATTCCTGTTGTCCTGTTTAGTTTGTTCCCTTAAGCCGGGTCTCCACCGAACAAAAGTTGACAATTTTTGTGTTGTAAACACGTGTTGGTGACAAAAGTTTCTACGATTTCCTTGCGTTGGCAACAAAAATTGTCAACAAATGTTGGCAACCGTGTTTCTGTTTTTGGCGGTAAACATCAAAAGAATACGCTTGTTGCAGTTTTTATTGGCTCTGTGGAGACGCTTAGTTCGAATGTTTTTCAAATTGTTGGCGACTCGGTGTAGACACAATGAAACAAAAGTTTGCAATTTTTTGAAGTGTTGCAAACAGTTGGAAACACTGAAATTGCCAACAATTTTGGCCGAGACGCGCCTTTAGACTGCAACTACGACATCCACGTGATTTATAGAGGTGGTGACACTCCCTATTCCTAATCCATTATCGCACAAACAAGATTTTCTAAACCACAAATTAATTTTCTTACTGACTGTGATAATAATGAAGTTTACAAAACATGAATAAACATGTCACAAATTTGAAGTTACTTAAGTAACTACGCAGGACTTAAGTTGAAGGGTCTTCTCGAAGGGTAAGTCGAATTACAAATAGATAGTGATCTCGTTCAGGCCCGGGTTTTCATAGCGAAGAGCCAATTTCGATACTTTTTTCCCCGAGTAGCACACTTTTACATTTGGACTGCGTTCCTCATTGATGATTCAACCCTTGCGCGGTCGAACAAACTGGATTAGTCCGGGACATGTTCGCTCACAAGGGAAATAAATTGATTTTTTTTATTTTGTTTCCTTTCCAACTCGCGTCCGCAATAACGGACCACAATGAAAAATAATAATACACAAGAGATTGAACAGCGCAATGTTTAATGTGAAGCAATTAAATTATAATGTAATGTGAAGTTGGAATGTTCTAATACTTGTTTTCATACAGTTTACTCTTTGAAATGGCTATTGTATATTCTGTATAATTTCTCTATATAAACACCAGGGGATAAATAAATGATTCCGATTCTTTATAGGGGTTAGAATTTTTATAAGTATCTTTCTTTTATTAAAAAAAAACAGAAATATACATTTCAAATGCCAATGCCTTTCAGAGGCTAAGTTACCCTTCATTACTAACCTGCAATATTATAATCATAGTACTTTACTAAATATTTTAAGTTGCGTTTTTTTTCAATTTTATTACATACAAAACTAAATCAAAACAAAAAAAAATTGATCAGATTTTTAATCAAAAAGAAGATATAAAAATCACACACATATATCTATCTATATATATAATATAATAGAATCGCCGAAATGTATGTATGCGCATAACTTCCGATCGGCTGCACCAAATTAAATAATTCTTTTTTATGTGTTCCTTATTGTTAGGACAAGGTTTGTATACAAGAAAAATTAAAAGATAACGGTTAAAGTATTTTTTTTTGTCCGCGACTGTACACTGCCTGTGGGAAGCTAAGACAGATATGTAAATATGGCGATACGAAGTTCGCCGCGTCAGCTAGTTTCTACTTTCTACTAAAAATAAAATATAAGTAGAAATTTTTTTTTATTAAAAATGTATAGTTCTTTTAGTGGCTGAGATGCTTTGTTAAGAATAATTTCAAAGTTGATAGAAGAAAATATGCTTCTAAAGTTCTTACTGTACCAAGTTTTAACGTTCACCGTTCTTGTTACGCACACAAAGACTGTCCTAACTTTCGTTATTTGATGACCACATACTGTTATATTTTTTACTAAGGTTATGAAAAATCCATCAAAACTTTTTCATGTCGTTAGCGGATCTCGGCTCTTAGCGGCAAAATACAGTCTGACGATGTGCACAACACGTGTGCCAAAATAGATCGACTAAAAATACGCCAATAAAAGAAAAGTTAAGCTACTTACATTATTTTGAATTTGTATTTCCTTACGATTGGAAATAAAGTCTATAAACTTATTCTTTATAAGTCCAATTATATATCTGTATGTATACACATATGCATGTATATAAATCTATAAATACATGTTATGTATTAGAAATAAGAGAGCGACATCTAATTCGAGTTCTTTTTTGTATAATACGTTTAAAAATGTATTTCTTTTCTGTAACTGCCTAGTTTTATCTACCTTACGTTAACAATATTTGGGAGTAACTTTAATTCTCATTAAGTAATAGGACCACACTATAAGTGGGAAAATGTATGGGCTGACTCGACCGTAGTGATACCACGGTCTCACAGAAAACCGGTGTGAAACAGCGCCTGCGCTGTGTTGCACTGAGTGAGTGAGGATACCGGAGGCCTATACCCCAACCCCTCCTTGCCTCTCCCCATCCCCCAAAAGCCGGCAACGCACTTGTGACGCCTCTGGCGTTGCGGGTGTTCATGGGCGGTGGTAATCGCTTACCATCAGGCGATACGTCTGCTCGTTTGCCCCCTATTACATATAAATTAAAAAAAAAGTGTTTCTTCGATTATCTGCTAATCCTTTTTAAGGGACCTTTGTAACAGTGAATAGTTGTAGTTGCACCTGCCCCATTTAAATTATACTTAAAAAAAGACTTATGGAACTAAAATGGTCTTGTCGTTAGTTGAGACAGACGATTTTTTGCAATCACACGCATTGATTGCAAAAAGATAGTATTAAATTACTGGCATTATTAGCAATTAAAGATAAAATTGAGATGGTGGCAGATCTTTGACAGACACAAAGCCTTAGCAATTTACTGGACTTAAAACTTACGCAAACAGTGGACAAAAAATTATTACCAAGGTGTAGCTACAAAGTGGCTGAGTAACGGAGCGCATCAAATTGTTTCTATTATTTAGAAACAATTTGTTGCGGCAAGACTCTAAGCTTTAACTGTTTTCTATAATGATGCACCTCTTGTTTTAATTTCGCTATCATTGACATAACTCAGACTTAAATATATGAAAGCATACTATATTTCATATTCATAAATCGACCAAAACAATTCTTCACCGTTTCAAAAGCTCAATTTGGTCTGCATAAATACAGAGCGCGGACAAATATCACATCCGCAATGTAACAACTTATCTCGCTCACATATCTGCGATGTGCATGTGACAACAATACCGACATATTACATGAACAATGCCCCTGTAATGTAGGCACTTCATTATTTTATCCGTAAACAAAAACAGAAACGTTTAAACACATAAAGTGCCCGGTAAATGGCTATACCGACATATCTACGTCGTTCAACGTATATCAAAATAAACAAGACCCTTTCCTTAGGTACAATTCAATTTTCTGTACGACTTTCATCGTAGTTCGTAGACTCATGAGTGCATATTTGCTCAAGGGATAGAAAATCCTTGTCTGAGGAAATTGCCTGCGATCGGATTGGATGACGGTGCCGAGTCGCCGCGCCCGACTGTCATTTGTTTAGAGATCAGCCCACAATCCCAGCCGGTTTCCATTATAGACACTTTATCGATAAGCTGTAAAAATATACATGTACCCATATTTGATGTAATTTATATAAAATGGGATGTTTTGTTTTTGTTGTTGTACATCTCGTTTATAAATAAACGTACCCATTTTTTGTGTTTAAATATTAACAATGAGTGAGGGTTGACACTTCAGGAAGGTTAGAGGTTAAGTTACACATTAACTGTTGTACCTTATAATGTAAAGGTAAGGTTTACTATTTTGTTTTGGTACAGCCAATGATCTATATCTATACTAATATTATAAACGCGAAAGCTTGTAAGTATGGATGGATGGATGGATGTTTGTTACTCTTTCACGCAAAAACTACTGAACGGATTTGGATGAAACTTTACTGTAATATAGCTTATACATCAGAATAACACATAGGCTACTTTTTGCCGCGATAACCGACATATACGCGGGTGGAGCCGCGGGCAACAACTATTATTATATAAAAAAGGCAGAAATGTTCCTAGCGCCCGAGAAGTGAAGACTCATTTACGTTCCAATTGACGTCTCTCTCATTTTTTTTTTTTTTTTTTATTTATTTATTGATCAAAACATATCTACAGATATACAAAAAACAGAATCTCCCGCTTAAGCCACGGGGGCTTTTAGGCGAGAGGGAGTTGGTCCATTAGTAAACAATAAGTAACTTAGCAATATCAGATTTAAACAGTTTAGCAAAATATACACAAAACACAAATACAAATAAAGTTAGGGACGGCAAGCGCATATACAAAGACTAATAGACAACACAATAAGACCCACACACGTGTGTATGCTAAGCTATGCTGTCCATTAGGAATTTCTTCGTTATTTCTTTATAATTATCCTTTGTTATATATTTTTGTACTATATGCTCTGGTATAGTATTTAATATATCAGGCAATATGTACCGGCATATTCTGGTGCCATATAAATTATTAAATTTTGGCAAGGTATATTTTTTTAAATTTGGTAGTTGTCTCAAGTTACAATTACGTATTCGTACACAGAGCTGATCTATATTCGCCATTTCTTCCTTCATAATAGCCATTTTAATTTTACATTGTATTGGTAATACATTACAGTGTTGGAATAATTGCTTATAATTATCTTGAAATGTAAATTTTAATTTTGGTGGCACAATAGCTTTTAACATTCTTAATAGTAAATTGTATATCTTTTCGACATAACTTTTGTAAGTTCGGCCGTAACTACACAATCCGTAACTGATCACTGAGTCTGCCAGTGCCAGATATAAGAGGCGTAAAGTATCATAAGGCATTTTGTACCTTAGTATATACAGTTTACTCAGTATAGCTCGCAATTTTTTACAGACGTGGTCTATATGTGCACCCCAGTTAAATCGATTGTCTATTATAAGTCCTACATACATGTGCTCCTGTACTGTTTCTAATGTAATACACGTACTGTCCTGCCTACACATAAAGTTGTTATGCAGACATTCATGATCGTGTGCTAGAATATTTGGCGTGTGGCAGCTGTTTTTATGTGAGGATTGAATACACATAAGTTTTGTTTTTTGAGCGTTTATCACTAAGCCAACGCGTGCGCCCATTGACACATTCTATTAAAATTATCCTGCAGTTTTAGCTCAGCGGTTTTAATGTCTTTGTCAGCCACCAGAAGACAAGTGTCATCAGCAAACTGATATACGGAGCCATGTTCAAACAAGTTGCACATTTGATTTACATAAATTATGTATTCATTTGGACCAATTATTGAGCCTTGTGCAGTACCTTTATCTGTGATCATATTATTGCTATACTTATCTCCCACTTTAACTCTCGTGTATCGATTTTGATGGTAATTTTTAAAAAGTTGTAACAGTGGCCCACGTATACCAGCCCGCTCCAACCCTTCATACAATACCTCATATTGGAGCATATCAAATGCCTTGCTGAAATCAACAAAGATAACGAGCACATGACGTTTATCATTCAGGTGCTCGTTAACTTCATTGGTGAATTGACACAATAATTGAGAGGTACTTCTCCCTTTTTGAAAACCATATTGTTTAGTGTGAATAATTTGTTGCGAGCGTAAGAAATGGCTAAGTTGGTCCCCTAAATACCTCTCAATTATCTTGTCAACGCAGGACAGTATAGTGATAGGGCGGTAGTTATTACAGTTGTCATGATTACCTTTCTTAAAGATAGGGCGCACTAGTCCCAGTTTTAAATCGTCTGGGTAACACGATGTGTCGATGCATCTATTGATCAAATGTGTAATTACGGGTGTTATTTCTTTATTAATTTTTTTTATGTCGGTTGCTCTAATTCCATCTAATCCCGGACTTTTGTTATTTTTCAGTCCATTGATAATTTTAAATGTTGCTTCATTATTTATCTTTGGCAATCTCATCGACACATCCAACTCTTTTTTGATGTTAGCTATTGGCGCCGTTAATATTTTTTTATTACATGAATTGGAAAGCATATCTATATTTTTTTTTAAACTCCACAGCAAACATACTTGCTGCATCATGGTCGGACAAAGAAAAATACTTTTGAATCGTTTCATCGACTGAGACAACTATCTTTCCGCATAATTCGTTTATAAATTGCCACAATTTTCTAGAATGATTAAAATTACTTACAATTTCTTTCTTATAGAATTTATTTTTAGTGTAGTTAATAAATTTATTGGTCTTGTTTCTATACCTATTATAAATTATTTTATTTTCTATTGTTGGTACTTTTTTCCACAGTTTTAATAGTTCAGTTCGTTTTTTACACATTTCTATAACTCTTTTGTTTACCCAATTGCATGTGTTCGATTTATACTTATTCAACCTAATTTTACTGTGCTTACATCTATCATACGCGTCTGTGAAGATCGAGTGCATTTTTTTATAAACATCATTAGGAGCACAACACAGAGGTGCATTCCAATCCGCGCGGCGCAGCTCTGTCACCAGTCTATCACTATCGTAGGTAAGTATACAGCGTTTGTTTACATCGTGCCTAGTCGGCCGCTCATTCACTAATGTGCACGCCGTTATGGAGTGATCTGCTGGCGACTCGTTTACTACCGCTGAATAGATTGTCGCTGTTATAGACGAGGTGCTTCGCACAAAGATGTGATCTATGCATGACTTTGTTATTATGTTACTTCTTTTTTCAACCCGTGTATATTGATTAATGCAGCTTATTAAGCCCAGTTCACTTAACGTGTTCAAGTAATCGATTTTTGTCTTACAGTTTTTAAGGATGTCGATATTCATGTCACCAATGAACACAATATTACACTTCTCGGCTATGTTTTTAATTAGATATGCAGTTTCCTTCGTAAAACTCGTGATTGAGAGGTCAGGTGGTCTATACACGCCAACAATGGATATTTTTTCATTGTTTACTTCTAGTAGACCCATAATAATTTCACTGAAATACGAGTTAATGGGCGTTCTTGTGAACTTTAACCCTTTATGAACGTAAAGAACAACACCTCCACCTTTTCTATGTGCTCTCAAATTGGTGTACATATTATAATTACTGAGCTCAAATAAACTCGAACAGTGTTCTCCTATGTTCACTTCTGTTAAAACAACAATATCAACTAGTCGAGGACTCGAAGCTATCAGTAATTCAATTTGTGCAAAGTTCAGTACTAGCGATCTAATGTTGACATGTAACGTTGTTATTGTCTGCTTGTGGTTTGGTAAACAATTTATGTAATCATTCCAGTTATCAAAATTTCTTTCATCAATATTATTGGATGTGTGACTACGCATTGAGAATTAGAGTACGGTAGTATGCAATAATAAACAAGGACAAGAAGCAACAGAGAAGAGAGTAAAAGAGAAGAATACGGACTTACAGCTTATTGTTACTTATCTCTTGAGCCCATCTTTTAATATCGTCTTCTGATCGGATAACACGTATTTGGTCAGCTTCATTTCTTCGCACTAAGACATTTCCGTGTTTGCACCACACGAACTTCGCCAGATTCGTCATCTTTAGTTCTGACTTTGCACGCCACAGCAGATGAGCAGTGGCAGGGGAAAGTGCTTCTCTCAGAAATATTCTTGAACTACCCTCTCTTCCAATATCTCGTTCTAATATAGTTTTTGGTTTTGCTGCTTCCAGCCACACATCTCTCTGATCCTCCTTCAAGGTCATGACCAGTATCCCTTCATTCCTTCTTTGTCCGTCGGTAGATTTACTTTGTTTTCTATGTATTCTAATAACATCTTCCGCTTCAGTTTCAAGTTTGTCGCTAATTTTGCGTACTATTTCCATAAAGTTTTCATTTTCCTGCTTGGTAATTCCACACACTTCCAATTGGTTGTTCATGTTTTTCTGTTCCAAAATATTTATTTTCTGCTCCATGAATTCTGTTTTGTTCTTTATGTAGGTATATTTATTATTTAGGTCTTTGTATTGTCTATCCATGTTTTTAATTTTTTCCTCATAATTATTGATAGCCTCCTGAAATTCATCGAATTTGTCAGAGAAAAACTGTAGACTTCTTTTCAAATATAGCTATCTTTTTCTCTTACGTGCTGGTTCGTATCTCTCGTACTATTCATCAATGCAATTTGTCAATTCATGCAATTTTACAGCACAGTTTGACAGCACGGCCGCGGCCGGCACGGCACAGATTTCGGCGCAAATTATTACGTACGTAACATATCTATGGTTTTAAAATATCATTGGGTACAGCTAAAAGATTCAGTGTTCGATTCTACAGCTAGATTACTTTTATTGATTTTTTATTTGAGCTAAACTCAATCATATCCTATAGAGAACAGTAGATAGTATGTAAAATGCATTAGAGATTTATTAGACTAATGAGGTTTTTATTTAATTAAACATACAAATCAGTCGAATGACTCAATCAGATTCGAGTTTAGTATTTATCACGAAAGGTTGTGGGTGGTAAGAAGAAGGCCTCTAAAAGCGGAGACCGCTAATGTAAATGAAACTGTGGGGAACAGCTACAGCTAACTACAGAACACAATCAGTTTTGATCTATACAGTAACTCTTTTCCCGCTTGGTATACTTACTAAAATGCCTACCTTACTTTAACTCAACCCTTCTCTTACATTTGATTTCCCAGTTTTAAATTTTTTATAGGTTACATGAGGTAGAGAACCAAATATTTCTTGTGCATGTTGAATCGTTAGACTTTGGCTCGTACCTACTGTTGATTCGGGCGTGTGTCATTAAAGAACATTTATTATTATCTACGCATTTCTTTTTGACTGCTATTAGTTCAAGACGGATTTTTGACCCGCTGCGTGCTGGAACAGACCATATCACGACTGAGTTATAGACAATAATGGACTTCTAATTCTGAAAATGACAAGTAGTTAAATAATTATAACTTAGATTAGAATAATCATGTTTAAGAAAGATAGAAAATTATTTTTAGTTACGTAGTTGTAAGTAAGTAGATTCATATTTTTTAGTTTCAAAAATAAAATGTTTGTTTTTATAAAAAGGATAGACATCTAAATCTGTTCCAACCCGCCTTAGGAGGGAACAAACTGTTACGGAGAGAGAGACAATAGTAGTTGACGGTGCAATGCGCATATTTTGATATAATCTATATATATAAAAGAGGAAGGTGACTGATTGACTGACATACCCAGAGATCAACGCACAGGCCAAACCGCTGAAGCTAGAATCCTGAAATTTTGCATGTAGGTTCTTTACATAACATAAGTGAGCACTAAGAAAGGATTTTTTGAAATTCCACCCCTAAGGGGGTAAATCAGGGGATGAAAGTATGCGTGAGCGAAGCCGCGTGTAAAAGCTAGTTTATTATAATACTAGCGACCCGCCCCGGCTTCGCACGGGTGGATTTCAGATGCCCCGCCGACGACACGATTCGTGCATTTTAAATCTGTAATATCTTCGAATATATTCATTTAAATTAGATACAGTAAAGCAATTTTCATCTATATTAAATGCACAATGTATTTAATTTACTTAATTGTATAAGGATTCATTCTGTGTTGCTTAAAATCACTTCGTAAATAAGCCACTATTTCTCGTAAAAAGAAAGGAATAAAAAATGGTTGTTGTGGGTTATCCCTAAGAGATAGACATATACCGTCGCGGACTTTTTTGTAGTACTTTTAAGGTGTACAATACTGTAGTACATTATTTTGATCTATCTCGTAGGGTGGAACCAGCGTTTGCAATGTAAGCGCAACAAAATGTGTTCATTTGCTACATCACATTAGAAACCTCGAAAATTAACAGTGTTTCCATACTATATTATGCATTTATTATACATAAAAACCTTCCTCTTAAATCACTCTATCTATTAAATAAACCCGCATCAATATCCGTTGCGTAGTTTTAAAGATTTAAGCAAACAAAGGGATATAGGGACATAGGGACAGAGAAAGCGACTTTATTGTTTTATACTATGTAGTGATGATACAAATTTTAACAAAAAAAAAACGACTTGAATCTAGTACAAATTGAAACAGTACCACATAAGAAGCACGAGCTTTCATTCAAACAAAAAAAGAATCATCAAAATCGGTTCACCCAGTCGAAAGTTATAAGGTAACAAACATAAAAAAAAAACAGTCGAATTAAGAACCTCCTCCTTTTTTTGAAGTCGGTTAAAAATGAAACAGATACTATTGACGGATTAAATAATATGGGTAACAGATAGGTTAGTAAAAAATGCTTTATTACATTGAATATCGGATATATAAACGGAATACCTTAGTCAAAAAATCATCTTAAAAACCTCTTAACATTTTTAAAAGACTTATCTAATGATACCCCACCTTTTTTTATTTTGTTTGTGCGGGAATCCTCTCGTATACCACCCACTGATGGTTCTGTTGGACTCGAACCGACTAAAAATTACACATCGTCTCGGGTCCAAGGAAATCCCTGGAACCACGACGTACCTTGGGCCACCCACAATTTGTAGATGGCCCCTCCTGTGTAGAAACCCTAGCACTTCTATTCAGTATTCTTCGATTCTATTCGAGCACTTTATAGAACTCGCGCCGCCGCCCCGGCCTGCTTCTGCTAGGGTGACTGGTGTCCTCACCTGTACCCTCAGGCTTGCGCTTATGGAGGACGGAGATTGTTTTGCGATTTCCGGCGCCCGAGTCGTCTGCGGTACCTGGCACGTTCCCGGGCCTGGCGGACAGGGAGAATCCTTAACATCTCCCGGTCCCACTCCGCCATCTCCTTCGCAAGTAAAACTTGCTCGCAGAAAGAGAAGGCAGAGTTCCACGCGTTCTCGCTCCGTACTATGGCCGTAATCATGTTACCGAGCGAGAGAACCCCCACTCCGATGGCCGCCACGAGATC
The DNA here is from genome assembly GCA_949125395.1 of Diaphora mendica. NCBI lineage: Eukaryota > Metazoa > Arthropoda > Insecta > Lepidoptera > Erebidae > Diaphora > Diaphora mendica. The sequence continues at coordinate 18,385,158 of OX421315.1, forward strand.
ACGCCTCGGCTTGCCCCACGCCGGACATACAGCCAACGTGTGGAATGCCGTGTCTACGGTCTGGCCATCGCAATGGTGGCACTCAGGCGTTGGCTCCTTGCGGATCAGATACAGATGCTCTCCGAAGCATCCCTTACCAGTGATCACCTGTGTCAGCCGGTATGAGAGGCTCCCGTGATGCCTGTCGAGCCAATCCTCAATAAGGGGTATTACCACCGCTATAACGGCGTGTCCAGCGCTCGGTTGCCCAAGTCGTTTCTCCACGAGAACCTGGCAGAGTTGGGATTTCTGGTCTTCGATTTCTTGAATCTCAGGACTCCTACCCAACTCCCGCGCCTCCTAATGATATACGAGACATATGGGATAGACGAGTGGAAAAATTTTTAGCACACATGTCCATGCAAAGTTTTATCTTTGTAGCACTAAACGTTTGGAAATTAAGCGGAAGACGGACGAACATGACTAAACTATAAGGGATTCGAGACGTGAACTACAGAACCCTAAAAAAACGTCTATAAATTTATCAGGCAAGGGAATTTTAAGCATCTAAATTCAATGCACATTGCGCTAGGACCGCTAACAAAATAAAATTGAAACCTCTTTTCTTCACAAAGTAAGACAGCAAAGTTCTTTGTTGCACGTTAAATAAAGGCGCGATAAACAAGCAATTTGTTCAGACCATTCAAATTATTTCACAAAACTCAATTTCCTGCGGCACTGATGTTATTATGACTTTTTATACAATGAATGACGACTAATAAGCTACAGGTAGGGCTTGCCGTAATTTTCCACGTTCCAAACAAATTAACTCTACGCCAGTGAGCATTATTACAGTTAATAAACGATTTAATGGCTGACCTATTTATAACATATTAGATTGGCGCATGACAATTTAGTTTCCTATGGAATTTAAGTTTATACTTGTTAAATATTTAAATTCTGTGTTTAGGAAATAAGTTTGAACGGTACTTTATTCCTTAAGTTGGCACCAGTATACAATTTTATATTATACTAGATACATAATGACCTATTTCTTAGCGTTCCATGGATTCACCGTGCGGGTGCCGGGTCCATCGCGTGATAGATGGGGGCAACACATGCGACTTCGACAGTGCCTGGGAATTGCGACCCAGGTTTAGGTTTAAGGAGCACTCCTTACGACGCGTCAACGCTCACCTCCACTGTCCACCGTGTTACCCCCTCTACCTAACCATATTTGAAGTGAGCCTAGCAATGCCGCTTTGGATATTCGTTCAAGAAAAGAGCTTACTGAAGCTCTTGGCAATCCAAGGTCTTTAAGCAGGTTATAGAGGGAGTTAGCTGGTATACCCCTCGCACCCACTTCCACGGCATACAGCGCAACGACATAACCATTTTTAGTTATTTTGTTGGTTAAGTCAAAGTACTTGTTTCTTTTTAAAGCGTGGTCTTTAGGGATGTTCGTTTCCCACGGCACCGTGAGTTCTACTAGTACTACACGCTTAATTGACATTGCATAAAGAAATATGTCCGGTCTGGACGCCGAGGCACAGATATCCTCCGGTATTCTGTAGTGATTTTCATACGTGTCCACTAATAATGTCCAGTCACTGGCGGTATTTATAATTGAGTACGGCTTTTGTGTGAGTGAAATCTTTTTTGTTGAGCCCTCCTTTACAAACGCGATGTTAGTTTTTATGTTTGTTGTTATTCCTTTTTTCGCTCTCGCCAGTGATAAACTCATAGCTTCGCGTATGATGAGTAATACCCTATCATGGCGACGTGAATAATGACCCCGGTCTAATAGCGCCTTACAACCTGTCAGTAAGTGCCTGGCTGTACCTATTGCCGCATTGCACATCGTACAAGCCTTTTCTGTAGCTTTTCCCCACCTTACTAGGTTGCTTTGATCGGGGAGAGTTAATTGAAAGGCGTTGAGGTAGAATTTTAACAATTTTTTATAGTACAACAAAATTCCTGTATTATTATAAAATTTCTCTTTTTGAATTGAAACTTCTAATGCGACTTCCAACAAGGTTGCGTTAAATGTAACGCTACCATGGAGGGGGTATGAAAGCACTGTTGCACATTATGAAGTTTCACTTCTTCCGCGCGGAGGGACTCCACCATTTTCGTTTTTATTATACAGCGTATTGTACAAAATTTAAAATCTATATTACTTGCATAAAAATGTATGCTCTAAAGACGTCACAAATGCGTTGCTGGCCTTTGGGGGATGGGGAGGAGGATGAGGGGAGGGGGTCTAGGGGTATATGCCTGTGGTATCCTCACTCACTCGGTGAACCACAGAGCAAAAGCTGTTCCACACCGGTTTTCTGAGTGCCGTGGTACCACTCCGGTCGAGCCGGCCCATTCATGCCGAAGCGTGGCTCTCCCAAGGGTACTTAACGGTAAGTTTGCGCGTTTTATGCCTCAATTTTGTCGCCTACTTACAATCTATTTTACTGTTATAAACGAGCTCTGACCTATGTCTAAATGTACCTGATTTATGTAATTGTGTTTATTTCTTGTGTGAAGTGATTTGTTATCATTTGCATACGCATTTCAATAATTTAGTGTAACATTCAATATTTAATTCCTGAGAAAATAACTAGCACGGTTTTTCAGTTAGCAATTAAACAGAAGCAGTTACTTTGATGAATTCGTTCCGAAAACACGATCCATCTGTTTCACACACACGCGGCTTAAGATGTATCGGGTTACTTATTTCAAACATATTTGCTGATACCCATTAAACAAACATAGTACGAAAAACGTTCCTGAAAAGGACTTAAAGGGTACTACTATAGAAAATAGTAGGTATTGACGAAATAATAGGAATGTTTGAGTTCGGTACATTTTGTTTCATACGATAATAACTTACGCATGAGTGTGTCCAATGTGACGTATAAATGTTTTATGATCCTATAATATTATATGATCTAAATAAATATAAATAAATCTAATCTGTTTTTATACAAAAGCTTCAATGTAAAATAATAAATTAATGTTTTATTTTAAAACAAAACCAGAATTGTTTATTTTACTTAGTGACGCGCCAAAGATTTAAGGTATATAAACCTTATTTAATATTTATGAATATTTGCGTATAAAATTTACACAAACAAACTATATAAGTTGTTTTTCCAAGGTCTTGTCATTCTGTTTAACAGTTAAACTATTCTCATAATTAATAAATATTACAATTAGAATAAAAGTAATCCAATTGATCAAATCTATTTATTTCTTACCTTCGGAGTTTTAAAGAAAATAGAAATATTCATAAAAGTAACAGAATGTTGTCAACAATAAAAATTACATTAGTCTAAAAATAAGCTAACTACTTTTTAAAATTTCGTCAGAAAAATGAAATTGTACATTCATTCAAAAATATTACACAACTTCCGTTGCCGTTGTATCTCTGACTGTTGAGTGCCAGTTCACTATTCATACAAACAGCTAACTTTTCTAGAGCTCGACACCCACTACAAGCGTCCTTCAGTGTATGCAAATTACGGCATATTTTTCTCTTATTTTACATATGTCTCATAAATAGCATAGCATTTTAGGAACATTCAATTAACCCTCAGTATACTCTTATCCTTAGTAAATTCTTAGTTAGAATATAATGTAATTAAACAATCACAATATCATATATACTAATGTTTCATAGAGGTAAGGTTTGTGAGGTTGTGAGAGGTAACCTCTATATGCACTGATCCGATTTTGCAAATTCTTTTACCAATTGAAAGCCACACTATTTGTGAATGCATACAAATAATGTGGCTTTCAATTGGTAAAAGAATATATATTTACTCGAATAATTACTACCGCGGTATCCTACAGACACGCGGGCCGAGACTCAAAAGCTAGTTAAACATATGGAGCTTCACATTTTAGCCATTTTTTTATTTGTAATTAATCCTCAATTAAACAATTAAAAACTCAATATACCATAGACTAATAATTATAGTGACCTAGTGTATCTTCCAAACAGGCTGCATGCTCTATATCGGTAGGTAGGTCTACTATCCTACACTGCTCTACCGTAAAGTGATGTATTGACTGGCCTAAATTCAGCTCCATACATTTACAAGTTGATATACGGCCAAAATAGGCCCGATCATGAAGCTGTAAATCACTGTATAAATTTCATATTGGTTATCGGGTTGATGAGAGTTGGTTGATGAATCGTTTAATATTAAGTGACTGATAAAGTGTACATATTAAGTTTAATTACTCTGTAAAATAAAATTAATCATAAGTATTTAATTAAATATAACTAATTTGTAAAATAAAAGTTATATGTGAATTGTAGGTCGAGCATTCATATTTAGTTCAAATAATCAAATTGAAGGATAGCAAAATCATTACAGTTTACCTAAACATGCCATTTTTTTTTCAAAGGCAACTCCCGAACGAGGAATAAATCCTGTGTCGTGGGGGACTTTACAAATATACATGAAACGGACACAAAGAACACCCAGACTCAGAACAACAATTTGTGGATCACACAAAGTGTTGTCCTATGTGGGATTTGAACCCACGACACTTGGCAAAGTAGGAAAAGCGTGGTGACCGCCAAACCACTAGGCCAAACGTGCAGTCATTGTCAATTATGAATTTAAAATATTTTTCTTTTAATTTGAAATCTTTATTAGTCTATTAATAATAAGATTTCTATAAGCCTAGTCAGAGTATTTAGCAGAGAAGAATATGTCTTTATTTTCTGGTTGACCGTCTGTTTGTCTTCAATAATTATGAAATATGGCATTTTAAACACATGCGTATGTTACCACAACAGCAACCTATAATGTTCCGCTGCTGGGCTCGGGTCTCCTCTCAGGAGAGGGTTAAGGCCATACGCTGGCCAGGTACGGCACATGTTTTTAAGCCGAGCAAGCGCTTCGAACTAAGCTTTACGACTGTTATCCTATGATAACAACCGAGATAGCCTGCTTACGTGAAGTCCGAATCACGGAGACGCTCATGGCATCGTGCCACCAGCGGTCACCCATCCAGGTACTGACCTGGCCGTAGTTGCTTACCAGGCTATGAACGCCTATATGCTTATAACCTATAACTATGTCTAGTCTTCTCCTATTAATATAAGCTTAAGCTTTTAAATTTCATTATTCAGATATAGTTATATTTTATCTTAATGAGTATTAAGAAAAACTAAAAAAACACGTTTGCACGTTCTGCGACGCAAAACGCTAGAGCTTTTAAAAGCTTATAAAGAAAAGATAGACTAACTTTCAGAAGACTGAAACTTTAGTCTTCTGAAAGTTTCTTTCTATTTAAGCCAATTCTTGAATATATATAAATTGAATCTCGAAAACGGCTTCAACGATTTTCATGAAATTTTGTGTGCATGGGGTTTCGGGGGCGATAAATCGATCTAGCTAGGATTCATTTTTGGAAAACTTATCAAAAAAACAAATGCCGTGGGAGAGCCACGCTTCGGCATGAATGGGCCGGCTCGACCGGAGTGATACCACGGCCTCACAGAAAACCGGTGTGAAATAGCGCTTGCGCTGTGTTTCACCAAGTGAGTGAGGATACCGGAGGCCCATACCCCAACCCCTATCTCCTCCCCCCATCCCCCAAAGGCCGGTAACGCACTTGTGACGCCTCTGGTGTTGCGGGTGTCAATGGGCGGCGGTAATCGCTTACCATTAGGCGATACGTCTGCTTGTTTGCCAGCATATTCCATAAAAAAAAAAACATTAAAAATAATCTTTTTCATCTCTTTTAAATTATAATGTGTGATTTAAACACAAACAAAACCACGAATGAGGAAGACTACTCGTATTATATGAAAAACAATAGTGTGCATAGTAAAGAGTAAAATGTACTAAACTACAAAAATATGAAGACATAACAGTTAATTTTGTTCTCTTGCTGCTTACCCAGCGCATATGTAGCCTGAGAGTGCAGCATAAACCAGCTTTAGGAAAGCCTTTATGTTCGTGATTTTTAATACTTATGGGTTATACACAGTGGTATTAGCACGGTACATTACTTTGTTCAATGGATTAAAAAGCGGATGTTCTATATTTAAAATGTTAAAATATATTCTAATCTATGCCACGTAAGCTTGACTGGCTTTCATAAGATGTAGTTTCTTAATAGGTGTAATGTTAGGGATAATTTGTGTTTTAGTAAATGTGAATAACGTTAGTATATAATTTCAGTCCAATATAAAAGTTAACCCGTAAAGCAAATTTATAAAAGACTGTCTAATACCTACCTGTTTAATATTACTACAGGTATTTTTGTACTTTCATCATCATCAACTCATAATGTCCAACTGCTGGGCTCGGGTCTCTTCTCAGGAGAGGGTTAAGGCGATACGTACCCATGCTGGCCAAGTGCGGTTTGGCGAGTTGCAAGACAACGTTGTGGCAACGTAATCTTACCGTTCAATGTTTTTAAGCCGCCCAAAGGCCTCCAACTAAGCTTCACGACTGTTATCTACTATGATATCTATATGATACTATGATAGTTATCTACTATTGGTCGTAGCGTGATGATATGTAGCCGATAGCCTTCCTCGATAAATGTACTATCCAACACTGAAATAATTTTTCAAATTGGACCAGCGGTTCCTGAGATTAGCGCGTTCAAACAAACAAACAAACTCTTCAGATTTGTAATGTTAAGTATTAAGTATAGACACGGAACAGAAAAATATTTTTGTCTATTAATTTAATCATAAAATAAACTCCAAGCCTCTAAAAACTTTTTTACTGAGTTATTATTACGACCGTAAAAAACTTAACAAAGAAGCTCTACAAGAATTTGAAAACTCATAAACCAGAATATCCAGAGTCATCCGTATTTTGAATCAAGTGATCCTTTTTAAAAAATAACTATAATTTTATGACGGACGTATCATTTTTTGTGTAGTAAGTCGATAGCAATGTTAATACACCAACTTTAATTTCACCAACAGCACATAGTTCGTAATATATCAGTAAAAATAACACTAAAAGCGTTTAGCAAAATATGAAAATATTTAACGTAGTTGATCTAGCAATACAAGTCGCGTCTGTAAAACGAATAAGCGACCCGATTACACATTCAAAAGAGCCCAGAATAAAGCCAGCTTGGTTTTAATAAGCCGAGCACCTCTAGCCGTGTCAGTTATGAATGTTATGTTATTATGCATACTGTAATAAGAAGCATCTACAATGCTTACCTACCTACATCGTCTGCTGTAAAGCATAATGTGAGCGTAGTTTCAGAAACAGAAAGCCCATTTACCTTTTGTAGTGGCTTTGTGTTCGTAGACTGGTGGGTTAAGTGCCGCGACGCTGCGGGGACAATAGCTCGGACCTTTTTTAAAATGCCTCTTATTTTTTTCTTTCTGCCAACAATTCCCGAAACAGAATGGTTTCGAGTTGATCAAATTGGTTCTGTACGGTTGAAGAAATGTTTAAAGACAAAAACGATTTGTTTCGATGTTCTTTTTGTAAATACATATGCGTATGTTGTTTTTGATTTATGTATTTCGTTCACATTAGATACATTTTTATTTAATGAATATACAACTTTATTACATATTTCAGTGTAAATATTATTCATATATCACTGTTTCTTTATTACATTTTGGCTCACGTGTAACACAATATAATAAAAATATTAAATAAGCTTTGTTGACTCCCACCCGCAATAAAGTAGCATATATACGGCCTGTCTCAGAGCTATTTCTGACTTGTTATTTTTAAATTACTTCTTTATATTCTTAAAAAAGTTTGCAGACTCTTTTGTTTTTGTTATAATTCCTTATACCTTGGATATTTAACGGGTTTTATAGAAATTTGTAATTACAAAAATACTCTTGAACTTGTTTTATTATATACAAAGGCAGACAAACGTTAGTTTGATTCTATAAGCGAAAGTTTCCTATAACAAACTTATTTATTGATAGTTAGTCTATCTTAGGAATGGACACTTGAATCTTTTTATATATTGGTGAAAAGTAAATTGTATTTTTCTATCAGATTCCAATAATTGACAGTCTGAAGAGAATGGTGGGCAATGTAATGTGTGTCGAAAAACCTGATGCTATTTAAGAAAATGTATTATTACACATAAATCATAAAATCAGTGTAGAGGAACGGATGTGACATGTCCCTCCAACACAAAGGGAGGATCCTACGACCAGGTGAGGTGATCATGCCTGGCGGGCCAACTGCCCAACGGTTGATGTTGATTTGTTGTATATATGTTAATTGGCGCGAGAACTTTCACTGCGCGATTCAGGATTGGTAGTTTCTTAGTTCCCTTCGTTACTCCGGAGTTCGATGTGAAGATACATCGAACTCCGGAGTAACGTAGATAGCGCTAGCTAGCGGTAGATGGCGCTTTCATTGTTTCTTGTTGAGCTGTATGTGGAAGTCGCCACATCCCTCCCCACCAAGACCGGAGGTCGATACATGATGAGTCAGCTGTCTGTGCTCTGTTGCGGAGCTTGCCAGTGCCAGGAGTGAGTAGTTCTAGTGAGTCGGAACTTTTTTTTTTTTCTTTTTTTTAAGACAACTGAGTGCTGCAAGTTCCAGTGAGTCGGAACTGAATACCGCTAGTCCCAGTGAGTCGGGGCTGAAGTCCGCTGATCCCAGTGAGTCGGGATGGCAGGCAGTGCGCGGTGCTGCGGTGAGGTCCCCAGTGAGTCGGGGCGGTTGCTGCGTAGTTGCTGGCTGCTGCATAGATGGGAGAGATATGCTCTGCTCACATGAACCGTAGCTGAAGTGTGCAGTGCCTAGACGCTGATGAGGCCGTAGGGGTAAACCAGGTGGAAACGGTCGCTTCCTGCGAGTGATGTATTCCCTGTTGAGGCCGAGGTTGCTGGCTGGCTGTGAGACTTGCTGTGCGAGTGAACATGATGGTGGCGTGCTGATGCTGCTTCGAAGGCTGCTTTCAATCACGTCGGGGTCATCACTGTGGAGGAATGGGTGTTACATGTCCCTCTAACAACTCCTGTTAGCAACTTGATCACATATTTGTATTACCATAATTGTGTTTATTAGTCTGTAAGCCTTCTTCAAAAATAAATAAATAAATAAAAAATAACTTAAAGGGAGGATCCTCCGACCAGGCGAGGTGATCATGCCTGGCGGGCCAACTGCCCAACGGATGATGTTGGGATGTTGTAAATATATTAATTGGTACGAGAACTTCCACTGCGCGATTCAGGATTGGTAGTTTCTTAGTTTCCTTCGTTACTCCGTAGTTCGATGTATCTTCGGTAGATAGCGCTGTCATATATTTTCTTGTTGCGCTGTATGTGGAAGTCGCCACATTAGTAATTATAGTAAATATAAAAAAATATATGTGATAGTTCATAAACCTTCTTATATCTATAGTTAAAAGTTACATATTATATTAATTAACCATCTGAGCCCCATGGTGTTACCCACGGTACGACATCAACCACGATCAACGCCGCGGAGTGAAACTAGTCTCAAATAAAAGTCGCCTTAGTTACTTCTTATAATATATAATCAGCTACCTGACTACTTAGTGAAAGTCCTTTCAAAATCGGTCCAGACGTTCCATAGATTAACCGGAACAAACAGTATCGACGTAGGTATCGTATATACTTTCATTTGAATTTAGTGAAGTCTAGTCATTTGAAATTACAAACAAACACTTTAGTTATGGTTTTACTATACAATACTCATTTTTTGTAGATTTAGTTACTGCAGTTCTCACTAGACTTCGGTTGAGATCAAACGGCAGTATATTCCAGACCACTATGTCGTAAGTTATCATATATGTAAATTATATGTTAAACAATTCTAGTGAGAGCAAAGCACAAATTACTGATGCAAGTGTTAAATACATTACCTCCCTGAACACAACGTTACATGTGCTAAGTGTTGCTGCGGAGATAAAACTTTAATAAAGCGCAAGTTTACAGCTCTAGTGTGTTAGAGTGCGCTAAATTGTTGCATTTGCGGTCTCATCGCTAAACTAAATCCAATATTGGAATTTGACCCCTATCTGCTATATTACGGTCAGTCACCGTTCATTCGTTTTGTAAATTACGAACAGACAATCGTTGGCTTTTACACCCGAAGTGGTTTCAGTGTAGAAAAACTATACGGTAGTGTGATAATAATTTTGTGTAAGCTATTGGAAACTTTATTTACAATATCTACTATTTTTTTAAACTGAGCATACATAGTAGAGAACCTATAGATAATTTAATGCCAAAAGATTATTCAGAACGTAACAATGTACAATTAAAATCATTGATGCTTAGCGCTGGTGGCGCAGTGGTAGCGTAAGCGACTGCTGTTCTTGAGGTCTCGGGTTCGATTCCCGGGTCGGACCAAAAGTTTGTATGATCTGCAAATATTTGTTTCGGAGTTTGGGTGTTTTCTATGTATAATATGTATGTATTTACAAAAAACGAAGTATATATGTATTTGTATTAGTTGTCTAGTACCCATAACACAAGCTCTGCTTAGCTTGGGACTAGAAGGCGTTGTGTGTTCGATGTCCGATTTATATTATTTAATTTATATGAAAAAAATAATACTAATATTCTATTTTGCATCCACCGAATCATATTTTTATATCACTTAAAGGTTGACTTGTAATACCCCGTTTCATTAAGTCCGCCTATGTACAACATGTATTGTGCTTATGGTTTTAAAAAATGCTTGGATTCCATTATATTAGGTAGCGCAAAAATGAACATAATATACAAGTTTTTACTGACTTACTCTACGATAGAGGTAGAGTAAAAAAAAAATTAAAGTAAAAGTTTATAGTACTAAAATGTAAAAAAGACGAAAAATCATTTGCATGTTTGAATTAAAGTTGTATGCCTGCTTGCACAGCACACACAATTGTACGGTGATTGTTAATCTTTTCAGTCTCAGTTCCATTCCAAAGCATTAAAGATCATCTCAAAGTTACTTCTGTTTCAAGGAAGATTTATTTATAAAAAATATGAATATACGTAAAATGTTTACTTATTAAAAACAAACAGTTAACTTAAACCAATTTCAAAATACTTATTTAATAATTTGTACCCCAATTTCTGATTAATTCCATAAAAAGATATCAAAATAAATAATCTCTATAGAGATTTTTTTTTTATGTATGGCCCGCCATAATGACTCTACTCTGCCTGATGGAAAGCATAAGCAGAATCCAAGAGTGGTGGTCACCATACTCACTGCGAATGCAGACAATGCAGTATGGCGACCCACACCATGGCGGCCTAGTGATGCTGCTGCATCTTTTAGTCTAGTCAACAAGTATGGAACTTGTTGACTAGACTATTTGGGCCTCCGGTCCCGCACTCACCAACGAAACACGACAGCACGATCGCTGTCATTTTACGTTGATTTTCTGTGCGAGGGTAGTACCGCCCCGGTCGAGCCGGCCATTCGTGCTGAAATCAGCGTGGCTCTACTACCTACAGTATAAATAGGTATAAGAATAAGAGAAAATTTGAAATACTCAAATATAATACGAAGCTACATTTATAAATCACATTAATTTCGTTTGGGAGCCAGTGCGTCAAGATAATATCCGTTTTTAGAACACCCTGCTGCTACTGTGACATATCGACAAAATTCATTGCGACGTCAGTCCTCAATATACACTCGTAATAACATTGGAAAAAAAACGAAATAAGAAAAAGTTCTTATCCTATCATTGGAATTTTGTAATATGTTGTACATAATCTGCTAATGTGAGTGTACGTTTGATGTTTCTAAGAAGAAGCAAAACGTGTTGATGTGAAATTGAATTTTTCAACGTTATTACTAAATTTTCAAATGTTTATTATGTTTTTCTAATACTTATATATATATATACTAGCTGTTGCCCGCGGCTTTGCTCGCGTGGAAGTTGATTATATGTATTTAATTAAAACTGTGTAAGTATCTATGAATACTGTGTTCATGTTTTAAACGTTAGTCCATTAAAATTGACTTTCATACACACCTTCGACCCTTATTTTAACCCCTTTAGGAATAGAATTCCCATAAATGCTGATATAAGTATTCATTTATTTGTAATCAAAAGCCTGAAGACAAAGTTTCAGGCTACTAAATAAAAAAATGACAGACTTCCAGTCTAGCCTAGGTATAGAATATCCAGTAACGCTTAAATACGTATCTCATCATCATCATCGCAGTTCACTGCTGGACATAGGCATCTCCAATTGCACGCTACTTGGTTCGATCCTCAGCTTCTCATCTCATCCAGCTCCTGCCAGCCGTCTTGGGCAGATCATTATTCCACCTGGCCTGTGGACGTTCCACGCTACGTTTGCCGAGACGCGGTCACCACTCAAGAACCCGTTTACCCCAACGGTTATCAGTTCTGCGGCTAATATGGCCAGCCCACTGTCACTTCAGCTTGCTTATCCCGTGGGCTATGTCAATGACTTTGGTTCTCTACCGGATCACCTCATTCTTGATGCGATCCCTTAGAGAAACGTTGAGCTTTTGTGATGAGAAAAATAAATCATTAGTATTATTATAGCCCTCTCCATAGCACGCTGAGCGACTTTGAACTTGTGGACCAGCCGTGTCGTAAGTGTCCACGTTTCGGCACCGGATGTCATGACAGGTAGGACGTATTGATTGACGACTTTCGTATTTAGGCACTGTGGGATTGACAATGAAAAGACCCGACGAAGTTTCACAAACGCTGCCCAACCCGACTGAATTCTGTTGTTCACCTCGTCCTCGAAGTTGTTTCTACTTAACTACAAAGTCTGCCCGAGGTACCACACATATTTTTGTACAACTTCGAGAACGGCACCGTGAACCACAACCGGTTCCGGTAGAACATGTTCGTACATACGTATCTACTCATTTTTAATCAGTAGCCATAAATAAAGTTGCATGTTTCTAACTTCAAGAATGACGGATTTCCAGAATAACGCACTTCCAGAATAACCTATATACGGAATTTCAACCCCTATTTCACCCCCTCGGGGGTGGAATATCCAGAAACGTTTAAATATGTATCTACTCATTTTTAATCAGCCAAAACACAAATTTTCATGTTTCTCACTTAAAACATGACGGATTTCCTTACAAACTTTCAACCCCTATTTCACCCCTTAGGGGTAGAATATCCAGAAACGCTTCAATACGCATCTACTCATTTTTAATCATTAGCCCAAAACTAAATTTTCATGTTTCTCACTTAAAAAATGACGGACTTCCTTACAAACTTTCAACCCCTGTTTCACCCCTATAGGGGTAGAATATCCAGAAACGCTTCAATACGTATCTATTCATTTTTAATCAGTAGCCATAAATAAAGTTGCATGTTTCTAACTTCAAGAATGACGGACTTCCAGAAGAATGGACTTCCAGAATAACCTATATACGAAATTTCAATACCTATTTCAAGCCCCTCAGGGGTGGAATATCCAGAAACATTTAAATATGTATCTACTCATTTTTAATCAGCCAAAACACAAATTTTCATGTTTCTTACTTAAAAAATGACGAACTTCCATACAAACTTTCAACCCCTATTTCACCCCCTTAGGGGTAGAATATCCAGAAACGCTTCAATACATATCTACTCATTTAAATCAGTAGCCATAAATAAAGTTGCATGTTTCTAACTTCAAGAATGACGGACTTCCAGAAGAATGCACTTCCAGAATAACCTATATACGAAATTTCAATACCTATTTCAAGCCCCTCAGGGGTGGAATATCCAGAAACATTTAAATATGTATCTACTCATTTTTAATCAGCCAAAACACAAATTTTCATGTTTCTCACTTAAAATATGACGGACCTCCTTACAAACTTTCAACCCTTATTTCACCCCCTTAAGGGTAGAATATCCAGAAACGCTTCAATACGTATCTATTCATTTTTAATCAGTAGCCATAAATAAAGTTGCATGTTTCTAACTTCAAGAATGACGGACTTATACGAAATTTCAACCCCTATTTCACCCCCTCAGGGGTAGAATATTAAGAAACGTTTAAATACGTATCTATTCATTTTAAATCAGTACCCCAAAAATAAAGTTTCATGTTTCTTACGCAAAAAATGACGAACTTCCATACAAACTTTCAACCCCTATTTCTCCCCCTTAGGGGTAGAATATTCAGAAACGCTGAAACACGTGTCAATTCATTTTTAATCAGCAGCTTAAAAATAAAGTTTCATGTTTCTAACTTCAAAAATGACGGACTTCCAGACTGACCTATATACGAAATAACAACCCCTATTTAACCCCTTAGGGGTAGAATATCCAGAAACGCTTAAATACGTATTTTCTCTTTTTTAATCAGTAGCCCAAAAGTAAAGTTTCATGTTTCTTACTTAAAAAATGACGAACTTCCATACAAACTTTCAACCCCTATTTAACCCCCTTAGGGGTGGAATTTCAAAAATTCCTTTCTTAGTGCTCACTTACGTCATATAAAGAACCTACGTGCAAATTTTCAGGATTGTAGCTTAAGCGGTTTGGGCTGTGCGTTGATCTCTGGGTATGTCAGTCAGTCAGTCAGTCAGTCAGTCAGTCACCTTACTCTTTTATATATATAGATTTCTTTAAATATCACAACCTTTCACCTCATTTACAGATAAATCCTTTACTGTGCAAGTAGTAACCATCTGGAAAAATTTGACTGAAACAATCCGTGTCGCAAAAAATTTGCCTGTCTTTAAAAATATGGTTAAGAATTATTATCTATAATTATAACTACCTACTTATTATTTATAGTATATATTTTAGTCTATATATGTATATGTTCGAATACGTTTGTGTATATGTTAAATATTCATAGTTATATTTTTTACGGTTATTATGTGAATGTTATTTAAAACAGTAAATAAAAAACGTGATTTTGAACCACAATCCTGTAGTCGATAGTCCGTAAAATTTAAGTAGAAAATAAAATTCGATGTATTCCAAAGACATCTAATATCAAGTCTAACACAAAAATATACTTCTTGATAAAATTATTTTAAAATAGCAAGAGTCGTGAATATTCTATAATCTATTTACTGAGCAGCACAAAATTATTGTACATATGAGAATCTTATTTTGAAAATGTCCATACGTGTTAATCGCAAATTTTATGTTGTTGAAAGAATTAATGTTGAATTAACAGACAGACTGATATGACGAAACTATAAGAGTTATTTGTTGGCTACGAACCCTAAAGAGTATCAAGATGGATTAACCCAACTACCCTGTTATTGCTAAAAATGATTTTAATAGGAGATTTATCTATCTAATTTGATAGGATAATACCTATTTGTATTACTATAATGATACTTTTACGATAAGATACCAAATAAGTGTCTGCATAGAAATATTTGCGTTAGTGGTTGGGGTCAAATTTAAATTAACTTGGAGTCAGTCCGGATGCAACACAATGATGGATTCACACTATCTCACTATCTCATGCTCCGGTCTACTTAAAGATTTATTAACCCAAGTTATCTGAAGTGGTAGTCCAGGTAAAAAAATAATACGATATATTCCATGGAATTAAGAAATCTTCAGCATATTACAAAAAATATTGGTAATCATAAAAACAAGGCAAGATAAGTAAAAAAATATCAAGAGACTTAATTTTTTGTTAAAACTAATGAGTGTTAATCACTTGGTAAAAAAGATTTGTCTATCTGTATTGAGGAACACAACAATCCTCTTTTTACCAGTCTTACACACGGTTGTTTCATTTTTCTTACTCAACTACTTACTTAATAAACAATACGAAGCTATTCCAGTAAATACGAAACCGCCATTCGACGTAAACGTATTAACAATAAATTATGCCTGCTCTAACTTGGCAGTTTTTAAATTGTATAAAATAGCATTGACATTCTTTAGTTGAAAACCGTTACTTCGCGTTTCTTCGTAGAGAACAATATTTTCCAATTTAAGTGACAAAGTGCACTTAGGTCGGCTTGTCTGAAACCAAAACTTTGCCATTTGAACTACAAGCGCAAGCTGCAACTAAGGAAAAGAAAACTTTTTTGTAGTATAAGCTTTGTTGCTTGTATATAGTTTAGACACTTGATCGATGATAGCTAGTGGGTGAAGTACAGGATGGATTTGTTTGGTCTAATTTTAAAACAACCATGACTAAAAATCCCAGTTTTGCAATTATTTCAGACAAGGGGTGAACACCAATAATTGAAATACCGTCAAGCAATTTCGAACTCATAAAATGATCGTTAATAGAGGAAAATTCGAATTTATAACTAAGACAGTATTTCACAGACATACATATCAACAGCCTCATCAACAGCCTTTATCAGTCCACGACTGAATGTGTTTAATTTGATGTAATTTGGATAGATATTTTTTTCATCATAATTACACTTACCTTCGTGCGTGTAACTGCTTACATAATTATAATTAAGGCTACTGTGGCAATTTTAGCTTTCTATAAACTGTCATATATTTAAAATTACAAACTTAAAGTACAAAAACTAAGACACTGACGAGAAAATTTAAAGAAATATAGTGGTGTAACTTATCATTAGTAAGTAAACAAAACAGTAAGTACTTACTGTTTTATCTCCACAAATAATTCAAAAACATTTTTTGCTCGCCATTTATGAATGAAAATCATAGATTATGCAAAATGCACGATTCAGACTTGACACGTAGGTAAAATAGTCGTGATAGTAGTAAGTACGTAGGTAAATCTTTATTCAAACAAATAACTATATATTTTTTGATGTGAGACATTTTATGATTATTTATTTAATTGAGATTATATGAACAATCGAAATAAAATATATTTATATTTCGAGCAATTTGAAATTATTTTTTCAATAGTGCTATACTAATTATTTCTTTATATTTATATATCAAATTCTTCCTAATACATTATTTTGAAATTTCGCATCTCAACTTTTGTACTATGAAATCTAGTAGGTAGAATAATAAAAATGTCGCATCTCTTTGCATTCGTTTCTAATCTATGAGAACGTCCCCGCCACCAGGAGAGCCCCGCGCGCACCACGCGTTCCCTTCCGTCATAAAGTTGTACTATAGTTTTTGGTTGAGATGACTTCTCTATATATTATTCCTCAATGAAGCTCACCTATATTTTCAAGTACACTATAAGAATATTGTGACGTCTATTTTATTACTCTTATTTCGTTATGTTGTATGTAGAAAGTTGAAATTCTGCGAAATGCAGAAGTTTTATACATCATATTAAATATTTTCTCGCTGAAAATGTACTGTAAATCTTTACAGATGTTTAGAAATTTACATGTAAGTTTCTGAAATAAGGAAGTTTGTATCCTTTTATTGGTTACTGGTATAATATTTTACATTACACTTTATATACAAATATTGTTTGAGTTTTATATTTATGTTACTGTAAGATTGTCAAAAACGTTAGATTGTAGTCTATCTCGCTAGATTGTAAACAGTCGAAGAATTATAAAATGGTATCGACGAATTGCAAGTCGCGCGCTGATTGGTTGAACAGCATTAGTCTCACGCCGCCATATTTATTTCTTAATTCGTCTTTGTTGCCGAATGTAAAGTATTTTTGTGATTGAAAATTGATTTCATGTTGAAAATACCTCACAGCTTTAGAATTAGTTATATAACATATACCACAGTTGACAATCTATCGATAGTTTGCAATCTCGCTAGGTAGTTGACCAGCGTTCATCATATTAGGCGCATCGTCAGAAACAAAAACACATATTTCTCGTCTATAAACAAATCGGGAAATAGTGTTCTGATGGAATCATTCATGAACCGGGCGATAGTTGAACGGTTTGTTTTTTGGGGCAGCTGCAAGAGCTGGGGTTGGAAGATCTCCCTCGTCCGCCATACTCACCAGACCTTGCACCTACCGACTATTACTTTTGGCAAAATTTAGACAACTTTTTAGTGGGTAAAAAAATCTATTTCCGAGAGGCAGTACAAAATGCCCTTGAAGAGTTTGTTGCCTCCCGTCCAGCTGATTTTACAAGAAGGGCATCAATAAACTGCCAATGCGTTGGCAAAGATGCCTCGATTGCATGGGTGATTACTTCGAATAACAGAAATAAAAAAGTTTGAAAAAATAAGTACTTTCACATAATGCATACAAAACGGCAATTTCATAGGTAAAGACCTATTATAAAGTTAATAAGGAGAAAAAAAAGTAATACAGGACGAATATTTTTTTGAATAATTTTTGTAAGAAAAAAGTTGGTCTTCTTGTCAAAATGACTACTCACGAAAAATTAGCTTGAACTAATAAATGGAAAAAAACCCGGATCTTGGACGATACTGTCTAAATGGCTATTAAATTATCCATATTACAAGTGTATTTTTAACCGACTTCAAAAAAAGGAGGAGGTTCTCAATTCGACTGTATTTTTTTTATATTTGTTACCTCATAACTTTCGTCTGGGTGAACAGATTTTGATGATTCTTTTTTTATTTGAAAGCCCGTGTGGTCCCATTTAAATTTGGTCCAGATTGAAGTGGGTATTTGTTTTTAAATTTGTGATTATCTCTTAAAAAGTGCCTTAGATAGTTTGAAAATGAAAATAAGCCTTTATTACAAAGCTAAGCTTTTCTTATACTTGTCATATTTCGAGTCCGATTTTAGGATTATGATAAAAGATTTTCAGCGACGTGGAACAACTCAAAAAAGCCAACCACTTTACGTGCGTCATATTTTAGGAGAAAAACCATTTGTTTCAATCAAACATTGGAAAGCTTTCAATGGATTTCGCAACTAGTTCAATTCTGTATGCGAAAAACGAACGAGTGTGATTCTTTTTCGTAAGCTAACCGATCCAATATTGAAATAAAACATTTGCAACTTATAAGGTACTTAAACTTTACGATAAAAACATATGCAAATTGCAACATGAGTATTTGACTAGAATATAAATATTAACTGACGCAAACACATTTTTTTAGATCTATTGTATAGGTACGAATATTATGATCTACTATATCACGTATAAGCCTTCTCCTTTATAGTTACATACAACAGAAATAGCATACCAGACATACTCAATCTAAACTTATAATAAAAATGTAACAGGTCCAAGACTGTACATTAAAGATATTTTTTTTTTTTTTGGAGGTATTTCTGTATCTTGACCGCGCATCACGCTGAAACTACTGAATGGATTCAAATGAAACTTGGTATGATTTGGATGCATACTACGAAGTAGTACATGGGATACTTTTTATCCCGAAATTCAGCACGGTTTCTTGGAGATAGGGGATGAAAGTCAAAATATGTACTTAGTTGTAATTCAATAACATATAGTCCGATTTCTTTCATTCATTTTTTGCTAGAAAGAAAAAAATAAAAGATAACGGCAAAAGTCTTTTATTTGTACGCGACTGTAAACTGCCTGTGGGAAGCTGAGACAAATATGTAAATATGGCGGTACGAAGTCCGCCGGGTCAGTTAGTATATAATAAAGGGATTAAATACAACTATATTTGAAACCATTTATAAGGTTTTTAGATTGTTTTTGAGTGTTCTACAGCATCACAAGGTATTATAGCCATGCTGATTTTAGCATTAACGAAGCGGTACTACCCTTGCGCTATAGACATACCTAAAATGACAACATTGATGATGTTGTGTTTATTTGGTTAGTGCGAAACCGGAGGCCTAACGATGCAGAAGCATCTCAATATACTGCCATAGTGGGTCACCATGTTGTGTTGTTACATTGTCTGCTTTCGCTATAAGTATCGTGGCCACTACTCTTAGATTCTGACCATGCCTTACATCAGGCAGAGTAAAGTTACTTTAGGAGGCTCATACATGAAAATAGTCACTAAGGTTTTTCTCTGATTTTGCCTAGTAAATGCAATATGACAGGCCTGGAATTTGTCACCTACGTTTATTTTTCATACCTACCCGTCGACTCTACTTCTAAATACCATGCCTATAATTTTTAATCAACTACCATCCTCTTTCACAACACCACATTACCTTATTAACCTATAAATTAAAAGTGAAATAACTTTAAAAGTATATTTTTCATTTCCAAAAAAAAGTACAACAATTCTTATGATATTAGATATGAATCTTTTAAAATATGATGTCAGACGCATTGCGTCACTGACGGAATTTTATGGTGTTTAAGTGCTGTTCCTCCATCCTATATGGTTTCGCTTCAAAATGCCCTTGTCGTAGCAGTTGAAATGAATCCTTATTTACACTCACTTACACAAATTTAAGAGTTCTATTATGATTAAAAATAATTGTATAAACTTTCTAAAAAACTAATATGATGAATATAATGTCAAGAAAAAACTCCATATACTGAAAAAATATGAAAATGTTGGAAACAGCTGTTCAAAGTCTTAAGCTTACATTTAAGAAATTTACTGTATTTTTTTCTTCGTTGTGAGAAAAAATATTGCTATTCGCTAATAAACATGCAACTTTAAGTACAGTATATAAGCTAATACCCATCGAATCGGAATGCCAATGTGAGCCTTGCATATGCGCATATGCTTAATGAAATTATTAATTCCGTTTGCGAAGGAGATAATTTTGCAGAATGGTTGCGTTGTTTGAGTTTAATTAATTCGAGGCTTGTCAACGGTGGTTGTAATTTCTACTGCGTGCCTGTCTGAGGCATGTACCTCGTTACTGTAATCACCTAACGTTCATTTAGTGTTGATATCTCCCGGAACGCGTGATGTTTCCAAATAGGCAATTTAATGAGGTATTTACATAAGCTTCACAAAATTGATGATCTTTAGCTGTCTTCCAATAATACGAATCTATTTTAAATTCAAAATCCATGATGTAAGTAAAATATTGTCCAGCGAGTGGAAGGAAACAAATACACCAAATAAGTTCGATGTTTTTAGAATTGCGAAAACCGATAGGTAGACTCCCCAACACAGGCTGAGCCAAACGGAATCCGTACCATATTTCATGTTCTGTACGTTATGCGCTTTGTGAAAGAAAATACATTTTTCACTATCTTTAGAGCTTTCACAGTATATTTTCTTTACTTGTTTTATTTCGTATTCAACTAGATTTTAAACTTAACACCCTTTTTTCAATTAGGTTCTTGTTTTGAAAATATTTTAATATCTAATAATGGACAACTGAAAATCAGGTCAAGGGTCATAGCAACGCGTGTAACTGGAAAAACTCAATGCACGAAATTGGAAAGCGTTCAAACGAGTTCCACAGAATGATTCCTCGTTTGCCGACACTTGGTAACGATTCATTTGAGAAACTCATTTGCACGAAGCCTCCGGAGAACGATCCTCATTTGCGTTTGTAGTGGAACTGGAACGTGCTGGTTACTTACATTGTAACATATCGAGCGGCAAAGCAAACACGCCGTTATTTTAATGGCCCATTCCATCAAGAGCGTGATAGCAATTTATATAACAAGGCGCGTTAACAAAAATACTATGTAAGAGGTAGAACACATTCCGTATGCACATAAAATAACAATGTGGAAAATATTACATCAGTCATGCACGGTGATATCTTTTGTGACGTCTTTACACATAGCTGCGTAATAACAAAAGACTGTTGAAATATGCACTCTGCTGCATCACGGGTCGTGAAGAATTCTCGACTTTTAGAGTATGTAGGGGAGCAAAGGAACAGTGTCATCTTTCCCACTTAACGTTCTCGACAGACAACGACGACTTCTCGTCATTTAAAACAAAGGGTGAAATTGCCCGCGGTAGCTTGCATTCTACAGTCCATCTCTTTTGTACATTGACCGCAGTTGAGTGTATTGTGGCCACACGTGATGTTTATCACTAGAACGACTTTTTTACAGATGAATTCATACAATATTTAGTATGATAGAAGTCTATAAAATGAGTATTACAACATAAGTTTCAAATATCAGTTTTCACATTTTTATATGGTCATAAAATTCAGCTACATAAGCTACATAACGTTTATTTAAACGCATATAATAACAGTAAAACTCGATATGAAAACAATAGCTTCGGTCCCAATAGAGCCACGAGTGGGAAATTTTAGAACGAAGACTAATTAACGTGGCAGAAAAGCAACAAAATAGGTGTGTTGTAATATTTCAACGTTGATTAAAACCGGGATGACGTCAACGCATGGGTCGTTATGAATATTCAGACGTTTATCCCGACGTTGATGTTTCATTTAAAGACCGCCCGATGACTTTGTAATTTTTTAAGTAATATTAACGTCAACAAAAAGGCCTAAAGTGACCCAGCATTAAAGTCGGCTTATGACTGAGAACGTGATAGATTGCCGGCCGCCCGCCAATCTTCTTTATTTTTTTAAAAAGCTTCTGTATCTTGTTGCATTTGTGTTTTTTATTTTATTTTAACGTAACAATCGCATGCATGATCGTAATTGCTTTTCAACAGAATATTTGTAACCTGTTTTTACATAATCTATAAAAATAAAGTTTATAAAAAAATCATTTCAAATCTACAAGTTAAAGATTTTTCTTATGGTACTAACATCATGAATGGTAGGAAATGTGTTTATTAGGCACACACAAAAAGGACAGTCCTATTTAGAGTTCATTTTCATGAGTTTAGGTTAACAATGGCGGTTTAAAGGAATCTACTTTTGAATAACATCTTATAATAAACACAACTACTACTTTAATAATGCTTTGTCTCCATTAATCTTGAGACCCAAAAATCAATATTAAATGTAAATCAATTTTAGCATCCTTCGCTTGCTCGGTGATCAAAATTGAGCACGAGGTTAAAAAGAGACTTTGCACTCTTGTATAACAATTAACTATTGTGATTTTCTGTGAGCTACTGATTTTTTTCTTATTACTAGTTGGTATAATATTCCGCTATATCCTAACTTAACCGTGATTAAATGTCATGTACACAAGCTAGGATACAACGGGAAATACACACATCAAAAGTGTCTAGGGATCAACATATGTGTCTAGACACATATGTTGATCCCTGTTCCGGAGAAAAGTTATTGCAAAAATATATGTTGATCCCTAGGGATCAACATATATTTTTGCAATAACTTTTCTCCTGATTGATATTAATTAAAATTTTCTTTAAGGATTCATCAAATAAAGTGTTTTCGTTTATCACAGTAACGATAAACCAAGTCACCTTTGCATTAATAAAGAAATTTGCCATTTTCCTAATAAAGGGATTTTGACATTTGAACCACTAACATTAAAGTTCGAAAAAAAGACTAAAATAACAGTTTTCTTTAAAATTTTATTAGGTAACTTAAACAATTAATAATCCGTGTTTCTACCGCGAACACTAACAATACAAGAACATCGGTTTGGCATACTCAAAATGAGTTCATCCAAACACGCTGTGGAATGACCGCCCATGTTCGTTGCAACAACAAAAAAAGGTCTTCTTGCGACTGGATACCCTCCATATTCGGCAGAGCTCTTCTCTGTAGCATATCCCATGCATGCTCAATCGGGTTCAAGTCTGGCGACTGAGCAGGCCAGGGCCAAAGCCACATCTCAATCTCAAGAAATCCGCATAAAAATGCTTGATCCCTAGACACTTTTGATGTGTGTATTTAGTGTATTATATATATTTTTTTTTATGTTTAAGCTACCAAAATGACTCTACTCTGCCTGATGGAAAGCATAAGTAGAATCCAAAAGTGGTGGTCACTATCCTCAATGTGAACGTGGACAGAGCAGCATAGTGACCCACAACTATGGCGGCCTAGTGAGATGCTTTGTCACGACCCGCATAAAGGACCCGGGATCATAATGAGAAGGGAACACGTGTGGTGGTAGTAAGTTCCATATTTTGATCGCTCGACACAAGAAGGAAGAATCGAAACGTTGCGTTCGCGTATGTCTTCCACTCTAAAATGGTGACTGCGAAGGCCGGCACGTGTTGTCCTGTAGAGGAAAGGAGAAGGGGGGGACCAGTTGGAAGAGCTCTTCAGAACACTCCCCATGATACAGGCGATAGAGGACTGCCATAGAGGCGATATTTCTTCGCAGCTGCAGAGGTTATAGGGACTCGGTGGCTTCGGGACTACCGATAATGCGGACTGCTCGCCGCTGCAACCGATCGAGAGCGTCAAATAGATACTGTGCGGCACCATCGCATAGATGGGAACAGTACTCCACGCACGAGCGAACCTGGGTCTAGTAAAGAAGACGCAGATGCCCGGGCGAGAAGAACCGTCTCGTCCTGTTAAGTACATCTAACTTCCGCGAGGCCGCTTTAATGACGCTCTGGATGTACTCACGCATGTTGAGATCACGGTAGATATCCATACCCAGGATACCGAGCTTATCTTGCAGGGGCAGTTGAGTGTTCCAAAAAGTTGGGAGGGGAAGGAAGGGAGACTTTTTGGTAGACAACGGGCACACCTGTGTTTTCTTGGCGTTAAACTCGACCAGATTCTCACTGCCCCATTGCCATTGCCCCGTCATATGAATGACGACTTCGTGAATCATACTGAAATAGGCTCGTTGTTTGCTTATTTGTCGGGACAGATAACCTGATAGCGTGAATAGGTTCATCTTCAGCACTTTTTGTGACTTCTTTCTTCTTTGTAAAAATTTTTGCAACTTTAAAAACCGTTTATGCTATCATAACTGTGTTTGTGATTAACAGAAAAATCCACAGATAGACAGGTATATAATTGTACGGTTTTTATAACAACAATTAATATCTACAACGATTTAACTCCTTTACAATAAATACAAATTTAGGCAAAGTACATCTTAAAGTGCATCAGTTTTCTTAAAACATGGACAAAGTTTTCTTAAACATGATACATGTATGCGACTAATCCTTGCAAACTAGAGTCACTCATAACTTTACCTCTTAAAAGTATATGGGTTGTAAAACTTTTGGCGTGGCCCCTAATGAGCTATGACGGTGTAATGCACTTAAATATTATAATATTAAGTTACATTTATAACGAAACGACAGCCCTGGCTCTTAAAACTTTATGTTTGAACATAACCCGTGGAAAAGGATCTTCATCAAACGAATGTTTAAAAGTTGCTGTTATAATACAAAAAATGACGTAAAAAGCTTTTTGTTTTTACTACGTAGGCATTTGATTTACATAAAGTATATTTTCACACGTTTTTTTAAGATGTAATCACTGTGCCATATTAGGTGCAGAAAAATTTTGTTCCACTTCGCAAAATGGTACGTTCCAGTGTCTGTGACTGTCTATATATATGCTTGTCTGTCAAACTTTTGCTGAAATGGATGCAGGTACCAATTTGAACACATATAATATGGGTTTTTATCCCTCATCAGTCTAAATAACTGAAGCAAATTTTGAAAAAAACACACAATTCAAAGATGTAATCGTTGTCCTCATATATTTTTAGATGCAAAATGCTAAGATTTTTTTCAAGTAACAAATTTGTTCCCTGAGGTTGCAATTTTTCAGAGTGATGTACCTTTTTCAACTATTTTTATCTAGAAAAACGTCCGAAAATCTTGAGGAATTGATCCAGTTGGGTTCTCAATTCGACCGTTTATATGGTCTTTTTTTTGTGTGTTCGCGGATAGCTTCGTCGTTTATGAACCGATTTTGATGATTCCTTTTTTAATGGAAAGGAGATATCCCAACGGTGGTACCATGACAAGGACACTTAGATCTGATGATGGCATCCAAGAGAAATCGAGTCAAATCTTGGAGTCGGTTTTTGTTAAAATTTTATTCCTTTAAGATGTGATTCCGTTAAAGCTTTTAGACAAACACAAGTCTTAAAATATTTAGAAATCAAGACACACTCCTATGTCTCTATGCAAAGAGAACTTCTAAAACACAAACCCAGTGAGCTTGAAATGAATGATACGAGAGATTTTTCCAGACTAAGACTTTTGCATAGTTGGTTTAAGTAATGTTTTTACTGAATAAAATTGAGATATAAAAACTTTAGGAGCTATAATTTAGTATTAATAATTTCATCAATAATTTATTACGGCCTGTTTTGCTAACGTAACTTTTAACACGTACACGTACGTGTAGAGTGAAGGTCTACTAAGAAAAGAATATGGGTCTGATATGTGGTACAAGGTAATGAAAGAGATATCAGAAATATTATATTATAACTATGGCTAGTACAATCTGGACGTAACGTTAAGCAATGGAGGCGTCTGCAATGCGTTTAAGTAGATCCCGCCAATTCGTAATTATGTTAACATGGTAAGCTCCGCTGTTACCTGGTGTAGTTACTTAAGCCGTGATGGCTGTTTTTTTTTACATCTAACACACAACACCATATAGTCCCAAACTAAGCAGAGCTTGTGTTATACTCAACAAATGATATAAACATATATATATAATTTTTTTGTAACTACATATATATTATATGTACATAGAAAACACCCAAACTCCGAAACAAATATTTACAGATCATATAAACATTTGGTCTGACCTGGGAATTGAACCCGAGACCTCAAGCACAGTAGTCGCATACGCTACCACTGCACCACTGAAGCAGTCAAATGTTATTTTACTTGACGTGCTATTTAGGTACTGTAAGCATCGTCCTGTATCGTTTGTTTGTTTCACCGGGCCATTTCCGCACTTAGCCTCTTGATTGGGCCGTTCTACGTGAGTTTGTCCTATTCCAACCATCCTAGATCATCTCAGAAGCTCAGCAGCCTTTTCAGGTTACTACATGTTGCCGGAGTGATGTTGTTTGGAGGATGTCCGCCCGTTGATCTGCCACACTTCTACATTCTGTGAGAACGTGCTGCGGCGTTTCTTCTGCCTCGATGGATCCCCTGCAAAGAGGGCTTTCTGTTGGCAGGGCTGCTTGTTTAGGGGACAGTGCCCGGTCAGGATACCTGTGACCGCACTGAGATCGTCCCTTTTTAGTCTAATCAGTTGCGGGCTAGTTTTTTGATGCTACCGGAACTGCACTTTTTTTGCCTGCATCCTTCAATGTTTTTCCATTCTGTTTTGTGTTTTTCTTCGGTATTCGCGCGCAGCCATGTTTTTATTTGGGCTTGGAGCATGGGTAGTAGTAGTTCCGGTTCACAAACTGTCGTTACCGATCCCCTTTTAGCCAATTCATTTGCAGCGTCGTTACCCATTGAGTTACTATGCCCTTTTATCCATTGCAGGGTAATTTTGTTTGTGGTTGTAATGGACTGGAGATTGTCATGACATTCTTTGATGAGGGCAGAGGTCATCTTGTTGTTTTACAGAGCTTGAAGCACGGATGCACTGTCAGAGACAGTTTTGATGTTTCCGTCTCTCACATCTCTAGCTGCAATTGCTTTTGCTGCTTTGATTATGCCAACACATTCTGCTTGGAAGATTTTGTTTAGCTTGTCTAGAATAGTTGATATCTTGATATTTAAGTCGTTCGAGAAGACGCCAGCTCCTGTACCCTTTTGTATTTTGGAAACGTCTGTTTATATCCTAACTTCGCCGACGCCAGAGCATCGTACTGTAAACAATATTATTATTTTATGATTTTTTATAAAAAATCTCATTTTGTTCATCATGAATCTGCTGACTACATTTTACTTGACGTTATCAGCAGATTAAGTTAATATATTTATGTTTATATACCATATTCACTATCCAAATACTGTAGATAGTAAAGATTACTCGTATATAAAAAGAAGCCAAGTGCGAGTCGGACATCATGTGTTGATTGAATGAAAGGTATATTGCAGTTTACGATTTATGACGTATTAAAAAAAACTACTTATTAGATTTCGTTCAAACCAATTTTCGGTGGAAGTTTACATGGTAATGTACATCATATATTTTTTTTAGTTTTATCATTCTCTTATTTTAGAAGTTACAGGGGGGGGCACACATTTTACCACTTTGGAAGTGTCTCTTGCGCAAACTATTCAGTTTAGAAAAAATGATATTAGAAACCTCAATATCGTTTTTGAAGACCTATCCATAGATACCCCACACGTAGGGGTTTGATGAAAAAAAAAATTTTGAGTTTCAGTTCTATGTATGGGGACTCCCAAAATTTATTGTTTTTTTTCTATATTTGTGTGAAAATCTTAATGCGGTTCACATAATACATCTACTTACCAAGTTTCAACAGTATAGTTCTTATAGTTTCGGAATAAAGTGGCTGTGACATACGGACGGACAGACAGACGGACGGACAGACAGACAGACAGATATGACGAATCTATAAGGGTTCCGTTTTTTGTCTTTGGCACGGAACCCTAAAAACGAATATTATGTTTAGTGTGACTATCATGTAGTTATGTTTATAAAGTCAATATTGCAATTTATTCTCATATGACTAAAGTATGAATTCAAATACCAACTTTTAGAAGCAAAATCCTAATTCACGTTATCCTACATAATTTACGGCTGCACTGCATTTCAAAATGAATTACCTAGTAACCGTTATCAAAAACTACTTTAAAAGGTAAGGCTCCGAGGTAGTAAAAATTAGGGCTTTAAATGTGTCCATTGTTCAAGTGTTACCACAAATTCTTCCACTTAAGTATGGCCCGTGAGTAATGTTAGGGTGGACTTCCAACTGCTACATTTCGTTTCAGCTCGGGCGACCGTAAACCGACGTTGATAAGTGTTCGATGCGACACGTCTCTATTTGGTCCGAATGCGAGATAAGAGCTAAAATAACTTAGGAAACTAACCTCAATATTGCGTTCGTATGGACGTGGAATATTTAATGTAATATTCGGACTACCCCAGGCCATCAACGTTCACATCGCGGTTCGTTATTACCCGACTTTTTTATTGTTTTTTTTTGTACCATGTTGTCTGTTTTGATACCCTCTTTTAGCAAAAACGCTTGAATACATTTAGTTACGTATCTATTTTAATATTCCTATTTTTTATATTCCTTTAGTTTTGTAAATTTGAAAAGAATAAAGTAAATTCTATTAAACAAATACTGATTTGTTTGTCAATAAGCCCATGTTCAGATGACGAGCGTTCGACGCACGTTTTGCTAACGCGCGTTTACAACTACATGTAGCTACATGTAATTTGTTCTAGGAGTGTACATGCTGACATGCTGGTTATCATAGTAAAGGCTAGGCCGAGTCTGAAATCAAACGACCGTGTCTGAGATATCTGAGGTCAGAGTAGACCAAAATGGTAAATAATTTGAGGATAGTAATTAATGGTAGTTCATTAACTAAGAAACACTAAAGTAAAGGAAAATAAGATCTGTAGTTGTTGTGTAGAAAATCCTTTAAATATTCTAATTTTTTAAACATTTAGTTGACTTAGCGGACTGCACGGTTGGCCTAGTGGTTTAAGCGGTCGCCACGCCGCTTCCTACTGCGCCAAGCGTTGTAGGTTCAAATGCCACATGGGACAGCACTTTGTGTGATCCACAAATTGTTGCTCTGAGTCTGGGTGTTCTTTGTGTCCGTTTCATGTATGTTTGTAAAAGTCCCCCGTGACACATGATGTATAATCCTAATGCGGGAGTTGTCTTTTTTAAATGAAAAATGAAAAAGAACTTTGACGGCTATCTGTGCCACAAAATTGCCTAAATATATAATATGTTCTATTTATAGTTTTATGAATCTACCCTCTGCCCTTAATAAGAAATACCTTTCTCTTGATTAATACGGTCACTGATGTCCTCTCAAAATCAGATTATTTCAGAAGTCTATTCAAGTTACTTTCACTTGTTTTTAGCTATGATAAAAGTTCAATATCTCAAAGAAATAATATCTGTAGATTATTATATATTAAAAGGAAAAAACAACAATCTGCTTTAAAATCATCTTAATGAAATTGGACGTTTTTCATATTCTTAGTTTATTATACTCGTAACATATGGAATGAGTTCAGAGTACAGTTAGTATTTAAAATTCCTTTTTTGAAACTTGTATGTAAAAAGATAAAATGTTTTATTTAACTATAACTATTTACCTTGTTTCTATTTTGTTCTATGTTTAATAGACTCAAACCTTCAACGTTATCACTAAGTGTTTTTTTTTTGTTTGCGCGTTAGATTTTGGAGCTTTTTAATAAAAGGAATTTCAGGTGGCAACAGCTTGCATACTGTTTACCTTACATGTAATACTAACACTATTGTACCTGAAAATCAGATTTTGAAAAAGAGTAGCCATGAGTTTCTTTGCCAGTATTCTTCTCATGAGCTCTACGCATTTTGGAAACTGGAAGTTATGGATCGACACAGGCAGGCAGTAGAATTTGGTGTTTTCGCCTAACTTACCTCGACAATACAGCACATGCTGTGGCCTCTGTTTGTGTCGATCTATGATTTTTAACTATAGCTTCAATTTGACGTTCATAGGTGTCACTTGGTGTCTTAGATGAATAAATGATTTTGATTTGCATATAATTACTAAAATTTTTACCAAAAACCCGATTTCAAGAACTGGGCCAAGCACCAGTTTTCCAATAAAAAATAAACATCAAAATCGGTTCACCCAGTCGAAAGTTATGAGGTAATAAACATAAAAATAAGCAAAAAAAACCAGTCGAATTGACAACCTCCATTTTGAAGTCGGTTAAAAATTATTTAAAAAAATAATATAAGAGAGCTATGACATAATGAGCTAAGCCTGAACGGGGTGATGCTATGACCTTATTGAAAACTTCTGTTATAAGAGAATTTTCCTTCATGAAGCATTTTTTTTAAAAACATGTCTTCAAGAAAGTATTTATTTCATTGCTTTTCATCGAGTAAGTGAGGTTACAGGTTTTCAAGCCATTTAAATGAACATGCCTAAGGTTTGAGAGGTCATAAAACAGTCCAGTAAGTGCGAACATTACTTCTTCATAAATTAAGTAGATAGGTACACAAATCAAACGCCCATTGGTCGACGAAGAGAATTCCGTCACTACTAAAGCGTATGCCTTCCGTCTAATCGAGTAAATGTTTCCAAACCAATGGCTTGGACACGTCGCGTAGAGCTGCTACGAGCCGTAGCCTGCACCGTAGCTCAACAGAAACGCAGTAATATTTCATTTAGATCTGTGATAATCTTATTTATAAAATTCTCGTGTCACAATGTTAATTACTATACTCCTCTGAAACGGCTGGACCGATTTTTATGAAATTTGTTGTGCATATCGGGTAGGTCCGAGAATAGACGAACATCTATTTTTTATTAAAAAAATGTTTTTTTAGGGCAAAACAACGTTTGCCTGATTAGCTAGTAATTACGTAATATGATAGATGAGTTATTTTATCATAAATTGGCGATTTCTATTTATTGTTATGTGCATCATATAAATGCTATATTCATTATGTTTCTTTTTAATGTTTTGAAACTTATTTTAAATTAATATTAGAGCTCATTGTGACATTAATTTCCACCTCAATTTGAGAAAACCGATTATCGTTTACGATATCGTTACCAATGCGATTATTAAATGAGTTTTGAGAATTATGCTTATCGTTAAAAATGACGAACGATTGATATGAAATTAATCATAACTACAAATAAATAAATAAATTATAAATTACAGTAACACTCAGTTCACAAGGATAGGACAAGGATTTCGACCGCCTCGTTGGTCTCGCGGTTGGCGTGTGCGACTGCTGATCATGAGGTCTCGGGTTCGATTCCCGGGTGGGACCAAATGTTTGTATGATCTACAAATATTTGTTTCGGAGTTTGGGGGTTTTCTATGTATAATATGTATGTATTATGTGTGTATAAAAAAAGTATATATGTATTTGTATCAGTTGTCTATTACCCATAACACAAGCTCTGCTTAGCTTGGGACTAGATGGCGCTGTTTGCTAGATGTCCGAAATATTTATTATTATTTTTTATTTCAATTCCTCGTCTCTAAGCCCATCGTCAAACTGTGGTGTGATATGCAGATTAATTACTTTGCAATACCAAAGAGCCAATTACCAATGGGCAACATCTTAAATTGCAGTTAGTTTATTACCATTAGAGCTTTATTAACGTCTTTATTAAACTCACATTCAATTAATGCACCAGAGCAAAATTTAAATAGAAAACACAGAGGCATTGGATTTGAGAGTTTTGCTTTTTGATACATTTAGAAGAGAGATGATTTGATATATTCAACGAACGAAGTAAAAATATTTTGACTTATTTATTTATTCACTGCAACTATTTATGCAACACATCAGTTGTGCTTTGACTTTCGGACCATGGACAGATGTATGGTCTCTAGCATAACGTTTCTAACTCTAATAATAGCCGTCACACGTTCACAACCTTTTTAACCCCCGACGCAAAAAGAGGGGTGTTATAAGTTTGACGTGTCTGTCTGCCTATGGCACCGTAGCTCGCGAACAGATGAAGCGATTTCAATTTAGTTTTTTTTTCTGTGAAAGGTGAGTTACGTGCGAGTGTTCTTAGACATGTTTCATGAAAATCGGTTGAGTCGTTTAAAAGTTATGGGGGTGAAAGTGGGGAAGAATAACCGAATGACTGCAAAAATATCATCGAGTGGGGTCTCAAATGAAAGCGCATAACGTGTTTTTTACTTTTTAAAGGGAACTCAGGTTATTGTCGGGTTTTTTTTCAATTTTGAGAATTTTTAGTTATTGTATCCATGTTGCGATCCGCTGGACTATGAAGTGTAATATCCTTGAGCCAGCCTGATTAAGTATACACAAGTATGTAGTAAACAAGTGTTCGCTATACTTTACAAGTACTTTCCACCACTGTTTAACGAAATAAAATTAAACAAATGAAATAAATGTAAATAGAAATAATAATTATTCCATAGGCCCAAATAAACGCTTGTTAACGTACTATTTTATATTATTAATTAATTCAGAAAAGTTACGAAATATGCAAATACAATACATACATATTGTAATGTTTGTAAAAATTGAATATTATTTTAATCATAATTATTGCATAATATTGTTATGAAAAGAATAATAAATATTATATTAAAGCTTACAACAAAATTGCCTCAATAATCGTCGATTGGTTTTTATTTTAAATGACTACACACCAATTACGCAGCATAAAGCCAATATTCATCCCACCGTTAGGTTATTAAAGTTACCAAATGGAAATTATCTGAAATTGGAATTTTGTACCCATAAATCGGGATTAACAAATAACTGAACACCCAACAACGGGATTCGTTCATATCATTTAAGACGATAATTGGTTATCTATATACGAGTATACGCATAACATTAAACCTTTTTTGGTTAATCTATACTAATATTATAAACGCGAAAGTTTGTAAGTATGGATGGATGGATGTTTGTTACTCTTTCACGCAAAAACTACTGAACGGATTTGGATGAAACTTTACAGTAATATAGCTTATACATCAGAATAACACATAGGCTACTATTTGTCGCGATAATCGACATATTCGCGGGCGATGCCGCGGGCAACAACTAGTACATAATATATGATAGCTTACAAATCGAAGAAGTGTTTTGAAAAAAAAAGACGACTAACAGCTTTTTGAATCTAAATGCTTAATAAAACACAACATAGAAGTGATTAATAAACATAAATATGCAAAAAAACTGATAACCATGATTAGATAATTCGGTTACCAACAAACATACTAACAAATATACAGGTAAATCTATTAAAAACGTATGAAAGGCAACTAAGTAACTAGTCAGTTATACAATAAACGAACACACACAAAAACAGTTAATCCTTCGTCATATTTTTTTTAAGGACAACTCCCGCACTATGAATAAATCCTGTATCGCGGGGGACTTTACAAACATACATGAAACGGACACAAATAACACCCAGACTCAGAACAACAATTTGTGGATCACACAACGTGTTATCCTACGTGGGATTTGAACCCACGACACTTGGCGAAGTTGGAAACGGCGTGGTGACCGTTAAACCACTAGGCCAAACGTGAAGTCAATCGTTAATCAAAGTGTGATGACTATGGTCATGTAAACAATTATTTTCAAACTTACTTAATCAACCATGCTTAATAGCTCTTTTCTTTCTTTCCCTTTGGAATATAACAATGTACATAGTTCAATAAATTGACACATATAATGATGGTTAGTATTCATTTTCATGCATAAAGACAGACAATGTAGTACCGTGCAAACATAAAATACGACTACGACGATACGGTTTAATGAACTGTGGCCTGAGCTTACGTAAATGCTGACTTCGAAAGGCCACTGCTGACTTGGCACACACACGAGTTTACCCGTAAGGCGTTTCTACCCACGTACACAATATAATACGAGTATATGAACATCGTATGTGTATGGTGACTGTGTTGTCATATTAATGTTTAAAAATAGACATATAAAGTTTTATATTTACTCTAAAGTCGACCTTTCGTATTTTTTTTGTAGATGACAAAAAAAGAGAGAGGAGGCAAAAGATAGTTAAATTCATATATTATACACTAACACTTTTATTTCAACGCAAACTACCATGGTAGAGCCACGCTTCAGCATGGGCCGGCTCGACCGGAGTGATACCACAACCCCACAAAAGACCAGTGTGAAATAGCACTTGCACTGTATTTCACCGAGTGAGTGAGGATACCGGAGGGACATACCCCCAACCCCTCTCCCCATCTCCCTCCCTCCATCTCCTGGTATGACTTTTATACAAAATAAAATGATGACAATTATAATGCTGATTGAAGCTAAATGAAAACAATTCAATGAAAACTCAACAGAAAGACTTAACTGAGGTCTACGATAAGAGTTACGCCAAGACTAATCTTCACAATCTTTTCTTTAAATCTATTTCATGTAACATTTTCATAAGCAAAAGAGATACTTTCCAAACGTAAAGTGAAGTAAATTTTAAATACCTAAGGCATAAAGTATATAAATACATAAAAAACAATTTTGTTTGAAGTACGACTGCACTGTTTACAGTAAGACTGCACGTTTGGCCTAGTGGTTTAACGGTCACCACGCCGTTTCCTACTTCGCCAAGTGTCGTGGGTTCAAATCCCACGTAGGACAACACTTTGTGTGATTCACAAATTGTTGTTCTGAGTCTGGGTGTTCTTTGTGTCCGTTTCATGTATGTTTGTAAAGTCCCCCGCGACACAGGATTTATTCCTAGTGCGGGAGTTGTCTTTTTAAGAATAAAAAAATAAAAAAAAATAAAAAATTCAATTTAAGAACATATTTTCAAATGTTTTTTTTTCAAGTTTTTTTCTTAAAAAAAAAGTTTTTTCAAGTTGAATGGAATATGATTAATAAATTTGTCAATTATATTCAAACTAATTTACTCCAGAAACTTCTTGACAATGTTTTGGCGAGGATTTTCACACAAACAGGTTTTTCAATGGTTTAAAACTTACTACATTAATTCACTACCTCTGAACTTTTTAATTAAAAAAAATACGGACACTTCTTGTGCATCGCTTTTCAATCGATATCCGACTAACAATTTGCAATTCGTTTGAAATTATTGAAACCTACGAGTAAGCCTGCCGCTGTCGCAGCAGCATTGAAAGCGCTAACCGTTCGCTATAAACTTTTTTGATATTACTCAGCAGCCGTTGCACGTAAATCTGCCCTTACAGTGGTCCCGGCAACTTTTTCAATTTAACAGGTAAGGATAAATCGTTCATTCTTTTTATTTGAACATAGAACTGATATAAACTCCCTAAAAGTTTAGAAGGTTGAGGCCGATATTGTTTGCTTCCTGTAAACTTGGAAAATCTTTTGCTGAGAAAGATTTGGCTCATGCGCATCAATAGGTTTCTTGTAGTTTCTTCGATACTTCAAATTTTATATCGAAACAGTAAAGAATTATATTTTACTCTCTTTTCAAAGGTTCGAAAGTACCTCTTTACTGCAAAATAAAGTTTATTACTCGTTAAGCGTAACTTTTAGGATATAAATTCAACGAGAACAGTAGTTGACGTGATAATACTGAATGGTAAATTACAATGTTGATCTATATGTTCCACTTGTTTTAAACCCCTGACGCAAAAAGAGGGGTGTTATAAGTTTGATGTGTCTGTCTGTTTATCTGTCTGTTTGTCTGTGTGTCTGTCTGTCTGTCTGTGGCACCGTAGCTCGCGAACGGATGAAGCGATTTCAATTTAGTTTTTTTTATGAAAGGCGAGTTACGTGCGAGTGTTCTTAGACATGTTTCATGAAAATCGGTTGAGTCGTTTAAAAGTTATGTGGGTGAAAGTGGGGAAGAATAACCGAATGTCTGCAAAAATATCATTGGCATATGATTACTTGATTAAGTGCTTGAGTAGGGGGTTTTTTAAATTTTGAATTTTAGCTTGTATTTTAAGTATTATTTTCATGATTATCCTAGTACTTTCTTCAAATACAACTTTAACTTATTTCGAAATAGTTGCTATAAATGTGCGCAATAATCAGTATCGTTACTGTGTTGTGTACTGTAATGATGTATTACGACTCGTGTTTTTTATTAATTTCGTAGGGTACAATTTAATGCTCCATTATAATTCCATCCAATCCAAGTTCAAGTACAGTTTAGAATATATATTACAAACAAATCAAGTACAATTCTATGTGTTATTGAGTGTTCTATGTGTTACTTCTTCTTAATTTACGGTTAATTATTAGGCAAAATCTAGTAATTCCAATACTTTTTCAATCTACAAAGGCGGTTCTCTATGTTTTTGTCTTAACAACACTCATGCGACGTACAATCTGTATAAGACCGGCCTACATAGTGTTTCTAAATAATGTTGTGTCACTGCTGCAGCCGTAATCTTAATAGTTGCATTTCTGTTCCTTCTCAAAATGAAAGCAGAAATCCAGTATGTTTCTATTTTAATCTCACTGAACTTGATTTTGGCTGACATGTAGTTTTGATGACCTTAGGACTAATCATCAACCAAAACAGTCCATTAACAACTCAAAATTTTAGACCCAGTAAAAGATATATTACTTTAATATATATATATATTTGTTCACGAGTCACGTAAATTGAATCTCAAATACAGTTTATGTACAAAAGTTCTTGGGTAATTGTTAGAATTCTCAGAAAACGTTTCAATGTTAAATCGATTAATAGGTAAGGTAGAGAAAACTTTTTCAATTGAGAAGTTTTATCGATTAGCTTCTCGACGACATTACTGTCATCCTGATGAAAGAGAGGAGAACAGTTCGAATCGCATCCTTTATGCTCGAATGCTCATAGTCATTAAAACTTTTATCTAGCACAGATGCACTGGCTCTGTGAGTTTATTGTTGTCTGCCGGGAATGCTCCCGGTAAGCAAAGCATTTCAAATTTCGCTTTAGAGTGCATGCAAATCCTACGAGTATACTTATCATATCAAGGTATAAAAATACTACTGCAAATAGTATATACAGTTTATTGCTGAAGTCAAACTATAAATTGATTTTTTTATTTAGTAAAAGATAATTAATGCTAATATTATAAATTTTAAAATAACTCTGTCTGTCTGTCTGTTACGGTTTTAGGGCTAAATCGCTAAACGATTAAGATGTGTTTTGGTAGAAACATAGATTGGACCTTGGAGAAAGACATAGGCTATATTTTATCATGATAATCCACATACACTCGGCGGAGCCGTGGGTAAAATATTTTTTAAGACGGATGAGATTTATTAAAATTGTTATGAACAAAAACACGGAAAATTTTGTATTAAATAGTATTCAGTGGTTCAATTATGAAGTGAAGTAGGGTTCGTGCTCTGAACATGGTATGTTATAGTAAGTCACAGAAAGTTATAACTACAAAAAGTACAGCACACTAAATTGAAAGTATTTCAGACTATTAATAATTATACTTGTAAGTGAATTTTGAATGACAGGCCAACTAACGTGATTTCGATGAAAATTTCAATTACACAGTATTTTCAAAAAGCGACTTGTCACTCTTCGATGCATAAAAGCAAATGATTTGAGGAGCCATTTTCTACTGGCAGAGCACCTATTGAGAGTCGATGACAATGCTGTCTGTCGATGGACGGAACCCTATTGTTATACTCGGAAGCCATTATTGACATTTTCAAAGGGCTATTAAAATATTTTTTCTTTATTGAAAATCGTTTACCAACTTTTTGGCGAAAAGTAATAATTCTTCGGTGTACCGCGCCAAAATAATGGTAAATATTCGACAAAAGAATTCCTAACGGATTGTGTTTCAGTTAGCTGAATTGATGGCCATAACGGCTTAAAATCAAATCATTCATAGAAGCTTATAGTTATGACTTTATTATTTCTTTTACATTACATCTAGAACTTGAATGTAGTGTTTAAATAAAATTTTGTAGAGTGTGTGAATAAATTAATTGTAAACAAATTAATGTATAGGTATCTTTACATATAAA
Source organism: Diaphora mendica (assembly GCA_949125395.1). Lineage (NCBI taxonomy): Eukaryota > Metazoa > Arthropoda > Insecta > Lepidoptera > Erebidae > Diaphora > Diaphora mendica. The sequence goes on from OX421315.1 coordinate 18,423,335, forward strand.
AATGAATCGCCGAAATGTATGTACGCGCATAACTTCCGACGGGCTGCGCTAAATTAAACAATTATTTTTTTATGTGTTCGTTATTATTACGACAAGGTTTGTGTACAAGAAAAAATCAAAAAATAACGGGAACAGTAAGCTTTTTTCTGACCGCGACTGTACGCTGCCTGTGGCAAGCAGAGACAGATACAGTATAAACTAAACTCCGTGAAAACAAATTCAAAAGAACAAATGTTAACTTTCCCCAATAATAGTAGAAACAAAAACATCCAACGAAAACTCTCTGTCAAAAAATACTTAAAAGCGTAAAATAAACTGGTTCTTCATAAATTGCCTATACCTAATTCTTTATTCATTTAAATAGTAGTATTATAATGGGTGCTAGGTACCTAAAATCTGTTTGAAGTCGGTGCCAAGTGACTATCGCTTAGACTTTTGTAATTGTTCGTTTGTATTCTTTTTGGCTTAGCACCGACTTCAAACAGATTTTAGGTACCTAGCACCCATTATAATACTACTATTTAAATGAATAAAGAATTAGGTATAGGCAATTTATGAAGAACCAGTTTATTTTACGCTTTTAAGTGTTTTTTGACAGAGAGTTTTCGTTGGATGTTTTTGGAAGTCGGTTTAGTTTTTTATAAAAAGTTATTATTTTACAGTTTTTAGTGCAAACAATCGTAGGTAAGTAGTAAGTTGAATTATTTCATCAAATTTCATCATCAAGAATACAAATTAAGGTACGTGTAATATTAAAATCATCCTCTAATCCCTAACTGTTGAAGAGTTTAATCTTCTATCATCAGCTCACCTAAATAGCTTGAAAGTATACGACTGAAGGTCTTTAGATACGTATGAAATTGAAAGAATTATTCTCCAACTCCTAACCGTTGAGGAGTTGTACCTTCCACCTTCCATCATCAGCTTACCTAAATAATTTGTAAGAATACGACTAAAGGTAACTTATATACATATGATATTTAAAGATTTATCCTCCAACTCCTAACCGTTAAGGAGTGGTACCTTACATCATCAGCTCATCATCATAAAATGTTGACTACCAGACGCAAATACCGGTGTAACTTCAGAAAATATACGAAAAACATAGTATGTGCCTATAAAAAATGAGGGTTTCCCTCGATTTCCCTGCGATCCCATCATCAGATCCTGATATGCTGGCAATGGGACCACCACGGAAGCATACCCTCTCGAATACAAAAAAAAAAATTAAAATCGGTCCACAACTGACGGAGTAATCAGGTAACATACATAAAAAAAAAAAAAAAAAAAAAAAATACATACAGTGGAACCTAGAACCTCCTCCTTTTTCGAAGTCGGTTAAAAATGCTCACTTTGAATAATATACCGCAGGAAATGAACTTAAAATTTATAAAAAATCACTACTCTGCCTTAGCTACACAATACCTTTTGTACTTACTACAACGCAACTTTTAAGATTTTTTTAAAGCCATTCGTTATAGTTGAAAATATAGTCAAAAACACAGTGCATTTTGTGAGTAAATAGATAAAACCACAATTTTACTTACAAACCTCTGTACGAAATTGTACTATGATTTTCACTTTAGCCTCTTATCCGTACCCTTTACATCGTAAGTCGTCGTGCCTACGTGGGCACTTACCTAAAATTAGTCACACCGGTCCACAGGTTACGGTCGGCGAGACCCGCTTATAAATATACATTATACACGCTATACGATCGACCTTACAATTTGACTGAGACTTACCTAGTATCGATATACATACATTTTGAATCCACTCCATGCCTTTAAAATAGTAATTACTTAGATGACTCGTGCAACCTTCTATCGGCTGTCACAAAATACAGGGAAAAACAGTTGTAAACGAGCAACCCCCTGGCGTCATGTGAATGAGGAATACGGCCTTCATGTGGTGTTGTGATGCAAATGACTTAAGGCAAACTCAGTGATGACTGGCCTATATAGTGCTGACGTTAGGATTTTGTCACACCGACTCGTATTTGCTTATATTATTTTTGACTGCTCCCAATCTCTGTACATACATTGAATATACCTTTTTCTTTAATATGATATCCACTTCAACATATTATCTTAACTAATAACTTTATGCTTATAACTTCTAAAGGTAGTAGAACCTCGCTGATTCCAGCACGGACAGGCTGGGTCAACCGGGGCGTTACTACCGTCTAATTGAAAACCAATTTAAAATAACAGTATTCGTACTTTCATGTCTATAAGGTGAGTGGGAGGCCTGAGGCCCATTGACACAGAAGCGTCTTAATAGGCCGCCGTAGTGTGAGTCACCATGTTGCATTGTTTCATACAATGAGTATGACTACTGCTCTTGGATGCTTTACATCAGGCAGAGAGGAGTCACTTTGACAGGTGCATATACAGTCACTTTGACCGGTCCAGTAGTATTATTATCTATCTAGGTTTTCTGTAGATTTTTCCAATAAACTGTATATCTTCAAAGGAAATTATTAAATGGATATAAGTAATCATATCAGTAATAGTATTCGTATCAAAATTTATCCATTCGAATAAAAAATACATTTCTTCGTTAAAATATTTAGTCTACTGTAATATGGCAAAGACCGTAAATATATAAGCAAGTTTATCTAAAATAAAATATGTGTATTTATTTCTCAATAAGTCCACACTGTTCAGCTGGGTGGGATAAATATTGAACTTTAAACTACAACCCTTCTTGAACCGAACGGAGCGTGCAGCCATTGACTCGTAATAAGATTATATTAAACTCGTGTACATATTGAATTAAAAAAAAAAACTCTGTAAATATTGAAAAAAATAATTCTCAGTAACCATATAAATTGTCTTTAAAACAATGACATTTATTTATCTTTAATAAAACGCTTTCTTTTTATTAAGTATATTTTGTTTAATATATTTCTTTAGAAAGGTAGGTATATATGTACTCTGGCCGTGGTTAATAAAAGGTAAGCCATGTTTTTTTTATGGACAAGGCGGGCAAACGAGCTGATGCATCGCCTGATGGCAAGCGATTACCGCCGCCCATGGACACCTGCAACACCAAAAGCGTCACAAGTGCGTTGCCAGCCTTTTGAGGATGGGGGGAGGAGGTAGTGGTTGGGGTATTGGGGGGGAGGTAGGGGGATTGAGGTATGGGCCTCCGGTATCCTCACTCACTCGGTGAAACACAGCGCACTATTTCACACCGGTTTTCTGTGAGGCCGTGGTATCACTCCGGCCGAACCGGCCCATTCACGCCGAAGCGTGGCTCTCCCACGTATTTATAAAACAACTATTTATTCTATTCGTTTATTTGCTGCCATTTCAAAAGAAAAACAAACAAGTACGTTCATGTTATAAGGACTAAAAAAGTTACTTTTACATTAAAGTCCTTTTGACAGCAGAACTCAGCCTTGAGTAAAATCAAACTCTAATAAAAAAAAAATAGGTATATGTTTTTAACGACACATGTTAATAAAATAATGTAGTAGATACTTTTATATGACTTAAATAGGTAAAAAAGAAGGGATTAGTTAAATTAAAATCTCATATCGGACAGCAGGTCAAGTTTCGGATAATTTGGTAAAGTTTTATATTTTTTCTTTAGAGAAAAGAAGAGGTAAGGTAAGCGAGGCGATTATTCACTTTCCTTAGCATCATTAGACACTTTTCTTTCCAATTGTAAATTAATAAATAAAAAAATAAATGAATTAAATTCTGTTCCTTTTTCAGTATTAGTAGACATAATATTAAGTCTTTACCTATGAAATTGCCGTTTTGTATGCAATAAGTGAAAGTACTTACACACGTACAAGAGCTGGGGTTGGAAGCTCTCCTTCATCCGCCATACTCACCAGACCTTGCACCTACCGACTATTCCTTTTTACAAAATTTAGACACCTTTTTAGTGGGTAAAAAATTCAATTCCTGAGAGGCAGTACAAAATGCCTTTGAAGAGTTTGTTGCCTCCCGTCCAGCTTATTTTTACAAGAAGGGCATCAATAAACTGCCAATGCGTTGGCAAAGATGCGTCGATTGCATGGGTGATTACTTCGAATAACAGAAATAAAAAAGTTTGAAAAAATAAGTACTTTCACTTATTGCATACAAAACGGCAATTTCATAGGTAAATACCTATTATAATAACATTGTTATGGCACCTTTACAAAAAGCATAAAAATAAATTATTTATTACCTATTGAACACACTATTAATAAAAATTATTATTGAAATCGAATATGGAACACTCAACTGTCATTTGGTAACTTTAACTACATACTAGCAACAGATAAATATTATTATTCAAGTGTTTCATTAATAAAAAAGATGATAAAACAAAGACGGTGAAGCTATTAAGGAGTTGAAGTTTGTTAAACATTGGTAACTATTTCGATTTGTAATTCAACAACGTAATTCAAGTTCAGGAGCAAATTAATGTTTGGTTTCTAAAACTAAACCCCTTTTTTTCTTCATTCTTGATCCTATTACTTTAGGTTTTGTAGAGTGGATTGTGCATATAAAAGTTGCTTTTCCGTTACTTGGGTATAGCAATTTTAGACTAAGGTTGATGACGTATATTGAATATCACGATAGACTGCTTTTTCCCGCCATGGAATCATGCAACAATAACAACTAAAGAAACTACTTTTCTATTTTAAAATAAGTTTACTCAATAAGAATGTCAATAATTTTATGTGTCATACCGGTGTGATACACAGTCCAACCTCACAATGATTGGATGTAGCCTAGCCTTCGGCAGAGCAAGCGTGCACCTGATGAGGCGGTTCTGACTACGCAACAGCTTTACAGTCCAAACCATTGTTTGTACAACGCCCGTTCTGTGATCCGGATTAATTCAGATACACTGTTTACCTACTGCGGTTTCCTTTAATTAATTGTCAGTAACTTCGTGCATGAATGATGAGTGTCAGAGGGGATAATCGTAAACTATTAACTAAGTTTATAAAGGGACGTTTGGACGACATTTTACCAAAAATTGTAAATTAATTTAAGATAAATCGATAGTTGTCTATGGTCAATAAATAATTACTATTGAAAAGTACTACAGCTAGCATTAAAATGGGAAAGGAATTAAATTAATGTCCCCAGGCGCAAGGACTAATTTTGTTAGTTTAAGTACATAAATGGTTTTTATGTCATTAAATGCAAATGAGAAAAACAGTCATCTGACAGTTACTGCAGGACATGGACACCTTAGTCACTCAGTGCAAAACTACGAAATAATTGGTTACCACTGATTTTCTATGAGGCTATCTAGTCAAGCCCGGACCATAGGTACCAAAATATGATTAAAAATGATAATATTAAAATGAAATATACATCGGTCTCTCGACAGAAACAGGTTAAAAACTATAGTTCTAATTTAAGCGATATGGCTAACTAGGTTATCGGAGCTATAAGCCTCTCTTATAGGTCGTTAAAATGAAGGATCTGGGTACGATATTACCATAATAGCTGTGCTTAATAAACGGATTAATGATGGCAGTATGATTTTAGTTATTAAATAAGAGGACGCTGCCATCAATCTACTGGATAAAGTCTATAATAACTTTTTATTAGAGTCATAGATTTTGATTATCCGTTTTATGTAAGTCTCATCATTTTCGAATTTTATTAGGATATTCCTATTTAATTAGTACTTTAGATCTATTGGACTATCGTTCGGACCAATCTATTATGTCTTATTAAGAGCCCGAATCACACTTTCTTTCTTTTAAAACAACGTAATATAGTAAGAAATTCATAATAATATGAAATTAAGTCCGCCTTATGCAATTTATTTGCAGAAATTATAAATAAATGTTGTTATCAAATTGCAAAAGGGAGTTTAACTTGTAAAAAACGCCACATGAAAGTGTAGAAATATAAAATACGACATGTGTGACACACTTGAATATCACAACATTCAAAAATTATTTGAAAATAAATTAAACCGATGCTGCGATGCTAAACCTCCTTTGAGGTGTTGAGAAACAGACTTTATTTATGTAAACAAAAATAAACAGCTGACTATTTTAATTATTTACTTCTTTAAAATGGCAACATTAGTCAAAATAAGGTATTTAGGGAATGAGAAACATAGTACTTATTCGGAACTTGAAGAAATGCGATGAGAACTGGTAGCTCTTTCTTCCATGAAATTAAAGCAATATTACCAAAATTTTAACAGGACACCGTCTGTCAAGTCAGCTAGTAAAAAGCATTTCTGAAGTCATTTGTAATCATTCTCAGTCATTATTTTAAAATAGTTGTTCTAAATATAAATAATACCTTTGACATTATGTTAGTACAAACTTGTATTAAAGGATTCACAGCTTATAGGAAAATCTGTTGATTAAGGACATTTTTAACCGACTTCAAACAAAAAAAGGAGGAGGTTTCTCAATTCGACCGTATATTTTTTTATTTTTTTTAGAAACTCATTAGCTATTTTCTTTAACTTTCACGGTGCTACACGGCTCAATGTGTACAAATCTGTTGGAGAGTTACTCCTGCGTTTTATGCATATTCAGAAAACTTGTTTATCTAGAACTTTAGGTATCATATATCAATTCCAAGTATTTTCATATCAAATAAAATAAAAACGAAGCTAGAGGCTCGAGTCAGAAAATTTCAGGTGGCCTAGTGACAGTTAATTTTACATTAACATGCTTTCGAAGGCGAGTGCGATAGGTGAAGATTTCAGCGCGTGCTAATAACAACGCAGAACACGATCACTCTGACAATCAAAAATACATACACGTAAAGTCACACAGGTCTTTCGCAAGGCTAACAAAAATATAATGGACGCCTCGTTTGAAAATAGTTAGATAAGCTCAGTGTCTATTTTTTTCATCTTATTTTTCATAAGTATAATAATATCAAAGTAATTTAATAAGATACTTGTAATAAGTGAGAACTAATTAATAAGGTAATAATCAATCAATTTTAGCTATACTCTTATAGGTAGGTCTTGTTGAGATTAATTACTTTCACGATGTGAATTATTTTTAATTACCTTGGCTCGCTTTCATTAACAGTCATTAGGAGTTTATTAAAACAGACGCTTGTAACATTTATTGGAATAATGTAATTAACTACATTTCTTCGAAACCTTGTCGGGGGTCACTTAATTTAGATTTAGTTACTACATGGAAAAAAACATGTTCATAATGTTTTGACATTAGCAAGGTGTCACATATTATGACATGTAAGACAATTGGTATATATATAGACAATGATCTAATGTATCATAATTTGTATAAATCAGTATCTGGCTTGACAAAATTAAATCAAAATCTACTAATGGCCTGGCCTATAATAATATATATATATATTATGTATACTGAACATTAGTTCGTGTAAGGGCCACGTCACAAGAGATAATACTTGGACTTCGGCTACAGGCTCCTCAACAATTTCAGTATGAATATGGTGGTTAATAAATATGAGTAAAGATGTTTTAAGATAGTTTCCCAAGAAAAAAGTGGTAACATTCAAATATTAATAAAATACACTAAACACACATTCATAGTCATTTTGGTTTAGTAAAAAAACAGAAACTACTTTGTGTTTATCCTTTTTTTAGTTAATTTTGAATATTTCTAGTGAGGCGTTGAACAATTTTAAGGCATATGTAGGGGTTTCCTCCAAGGGTTTACTTAGAGTAGTCACTATTATGATTAAAAATCTTAAACATACCTACTCTTTATTCTTAAAGGAAACAATCCTGACGCTAACTCCTTAGCCTCAATAAATACTAGGCCTACATATTTACTGCCTCATTAGTTGCGTCTAAAAGACAGGGGTTATTCCCAAGACGAATGAGAAACCCGATACAAGGTCTAGCTCCAATCATACTGGGTACTAATACTGACAACAATAGGCCTTGTGAACATCATACATCTCTTTTATTCCTTAGAGAGTGTCTCACTTAAGAGTTTGAACCGTGAGCAGAAACGAAACAACTTCGCAAACAGTTTTCTTTTTCGTTCAGACTAGTAAAACACTGATTTCATCCGGACGGACGACGGACTTTGGACGAGGATAAAAGTAAGTGTCATATTTTATCCCATTTTTTTTTTGTTTTTTTATGTATGGGCCGCCAAAATGACTCTACTCTGCCTGATGGAAAGCATAAGCAGAATCCAAGAGTGGTGGTCACTATACTCATTGCCAATGCAGACAATGCAGCATGGCGACTCACACCACGTTGGCCTAGTGATGCTTCTGCATCTTTTAGTCTAGTCAACTAGTATGGAACTTGTTGACTAGACTATTTGGGCCCCCGGTCTTGCACTCACCAACGAAACAAGTTAGCACGAACGCTGTCATTTTACGTTGATCTTCTGTGCGAGGGTAGTACCGCCCCGGTCAAGCCGGCCCGTTCGTGCTGAAATCAGCGTGGCTCTACTACCTACAAACAAACAATATTTAATTTAGTTAGTGATTCTATATTTCATGACCAATATTATGAATAACAACGATGCCTAACGAGTGATTGAAGACATAGAGGTGACTAACTGTTGAGATCGCTTTCGACTTGTGGAACCACCCATACCGATGGCACTGAGATCGGCTTCTTATAGATTTGTAACTGTCCTTAATTTTATAAAAGATATTTTTTTAAGTTTCATGGAAATATTCTCGTATATATATGAACGCAAATATAAAATGTCCGGGTATAGTATTCAAAAGCATTCCACAAAAATTTTTTGCTACAAAGCTCTGTAAAAATGATTTTAATCTTTAACCAAATTTATCGAAAAATTGCGTTGAAAGTTTTTGACGCGCTTACTATGTATTTCTGTGGAATTTAGAAAAAAATACATTTTCTTTTCGTCTATAATTTTGTTACTTTTTCAGGTTTGACATTGATATTTAAAGAATACTTTTAACAGCAAAGAAGATTCATGAATTCTATCAAATTAGAATAAGTTACCAATTTTGTATTTATACTTTCACTTTGTCTGTTACTCAGTTTTCAGAGTTATATTATTATTATTCAATCAAAGTTTTTAACATTTAATCGTCAGAAAACTTAATTTATTGTAAAAATAAAGCAACCTATCTCGATCATTCTTTATTTAATTCAAAGTCTATTTGCAATTAATTTTATATCCGATGTCTACAGTCTGCAAACCTAATACATTCTAAAATGTTACATTAATGAAATTCTTAACTTGAAACGATATAATTTTCAATTATTTAAATAATAAAATTCATAAGGTTAAAATTCTCACTTCGTGGAAATTCCAGAGATCACATAATATTCTAATCAGGTATTAAGAGTTGCATTCAACCATAATGGTACAAAGAAGGGTAGTATATAGTACTACTACTACCCGTCTTTGTATCATTATTTAAACCTTTACTACTACTAATTAAGGTCTCAATTGTCATTTCCGAGAAATTCTACTAATTAGGTATATTGAAATTGCATCTAACCTTAATGTTACAAATATAGGTCCTAATAGTATTAAAGAAGTTTAACTGCCTCGTTGGTCTCGCGGTTGACGTGTGTAACTGCTGATCATGAGGTCTCGGGTTCGATTCCCGGGTCGGACCAAATGTTTGTATGATCTACAAATATTTATTTCGGAGTTTGGGTGTTTTCTATGTATAATATATATGTATTAACAAAAGAAAGTGTTTATGTATTTGTAGCAGTTGTACCTATAACACAAGCTCTGCTTAGCTTAGGACTAGATGGCGTTGTGTGTTAGATGTCCGAAATATTTATTTTATTTATTTATTTTAAAGAATTGAGTTATCAATTCTGAGAAATTCCACTATTCAGGTTTCTTTTACGTATAAACCAGCCAAAGTGACTCTACTCTGCCTGATGGAAAGCATGAGCAGAATCCAACAATTCAGCATGGTGACCTACACTATGGCGACTTATGGCATCATTGGGCGTCAGGGTATATCAAAGTTGCATCTAATACCATAATATAAAAATAGACAGTAGTACGTTAGTACTGTGGCGACTTCCACATACAGCGCAACAGAAATATACTACAGCGCCATCGTCCGAAGTTACACTGAACTACGGAGTAACGAAGGAAACTAAGAAACGACCAATCCTGAATCGCGCAGTGAAAGTTCTCGCGCCGATAATCATATATACAACATCCCAACATCAACCGTTGGGCAGTTGGCCCGCCAGGCATGATCACCTCGCCTGGTCGGAGGATCCTCCCTTTGTGTTGGTGGGACATGACACACCTGTCCCCCACAGTACTATTAGTTATTCTGTGGTAGTAGTATTCGTAACAGTTGTGAATATTAGGATTGCTTTGGTTCGTCCCTGGTACTCCTCGAGTGTAATATTTTTTAACTGTGCCATTTCAATGTTTACTGTGTAATTAAAAAAGAAAACTATTGAAAACTGTGATTAAAGAAAATAGATAGTTGTTGTACCAGTAGATCAGGAAACAGTAACAACAACTAAAGAGTAAAGCGGCTTGATCTCAAAACTATGTATTTATATAGAACGGAACAAAATACTTCTAAGATCCACCAGACAAAATCGCTCTTTAAAAGAACATCATTAAAAAATAACTTTTTGCGGTTTATAACATTCAAATCTACAGACAATAAAGCAGAATGATACGTGGAAGATTTTTTAAATGTAAATTTATAGTGGTTTTTAGAGTAAATAATAAGACATGAATTACGACGTACGCTTATTGAGTCATTTAGTCACAGAAAATCCTGCCGTCACCTTAATGTTTCATATAAAAATACTGGTGTTAAGAAAGCATAAACTACAATGGTGTATTCTGATATGAGGTTATTATTATTATTACTATGACTAGTGTTCCCTTTGATTTCCTCATACTCATATTAACTAAAACCATGAAAGTGAAATTATTTGTTTGATACGCTTTTCTGCCTTAACTATTAAATTGATCATCAGAAAAGTTGAATATACGTTAGTGAGCATAATGTCTGTTTATATCTGAAAAAAGTGTTATTTTTAACCGACTTCAAAAAAAGGAGGAGGTTCTCAATTCGACCGTATATATGTTTTTTTTTATGTGTGTTCCCAGATAACTTCGTCGTTTATGAACCGATTTTTAAGATTCTTTTTTAATGGAAAGGAGATATCCCAAAGGTGGTACCATGATATGGACACTAAGATCTGATGATGGCATCCAAGAGGAATCGAGTCGAACCTTGAAGTCGGTTTTTGTTTTAGTAAATTTTTATCATAAACATTAGTATTCGCTGGCAGCCGATTTCTTTATAGTTTACGATATGAAAAAAAAAAACTTTGAAGAAAAACAAGCCGCTCTCCAAGCCGCTCTCTCTATACATCAAGAAGCGATAGATATCTATTGTATTGTAAAGTTAACTCATTAAATGAAGCCGTAAAAGTCAATTATAAGTACATACTACTCATTCCACTATTTTAATTAACTTTAATCCTGACGGGTTCGCCCTATGGCATTATCAAATGTTAATTATAAGTCTAGTTCGGTTAGATATACACATCACATATATATGAGTAGCACATAACTCTATGCTCACCAAACAAGGCTATGCCTTTAAGCTATACATGTTACCGAGTATTGTGTCTCGTACTGATTGATTATTCTAAAATAGTTAATCGCAATGGTCATGTTCGGTCTATTTCGTACAACCCTTTCTGTTGGCTTTTTTGCCTGCTGAAATAATGAACACATGATTTTCCAAAGATTGAATAAGCATACCTTTTAACGCTAAAGGAGTTTATTAAGAGATTATTATATAATATATCCTGAATATCAACCCACGGTATTACAAACTTTGCGTGCCCATCATTTAACTATTTTATTATAGTTGTCAACAGCCTATCGTTGTATACTGTAGCACAAAAGCCTTCTCCAAGGAGAAGTGGAGCCACTCATGCCGTCTTGAGCAGTCCATATTCATCTGGTGCGGACCACTTCTTTAAATCGTCGGTCCATCATGATGCTAAATACCGACCAATGAATTGTGTACATAAAAAAAAAGAAATAAATAAATAAGCACTACTAAAGTTTTTTATTTTATTTTAAAAGCAATAAAACTCTACCTAACTTTTACAGTACCAAAATCTGTAGTGTAACGTATAAGTTACATTTCCTCTCGCTTCAACTAGTCGTATAATTGCGCAACCTTTAACAGTAACTTTCACTTACATTAATGTTTCTGTACACGTAGACACGTAGTACATATTTCTTCTTAATTCGTATCCGTTAGTAGCCAAGAGCCACTGTGAATGTATTCCGCTTGTTTTACGTAAAACAAGTAATTTTCTTTGTATCAATGGGCTACGAACTAAATTTTGGGATTGTTTATGAATGTATTATTATTTTAAAATTAAATGTCGAATTAATTGATATAATGGTATATAACTAGTAAAGTTAAATTATTTTTATCAACTAACAATTTATTAAGTTTTATACTTTACTTAACCGATACAATATGCGTATAATTTTTTATTATTTTTTGGTAGAAGAAAGTTTAATTGAACAAAATATTAACATTATTGTCTGTACATTTGATGGAACTTACAAATCTAAAAAGATTGTCCAAAAAGATTTTATTGTTATTCAAATGTATATATATAGTAAATAAACAATGCAAGTTCTTATTTATTCGTATTTTTGTGATCTCAAATTTCAATCAATTGTTAGTCTACACTAAATTCTTTAGAGCTTCAGATTTTCTTTTAAAAATGAGATATATTTTTTGTGCTTCGTGGTGATATAAAGGTAGTTCAGATAAAAATGTTATGATAAATATTGACTAGCCTATTTATTCTCATATTTATAATTATTTAATAAGTTATTTTAAGTCCTCTGATTGATAAAACACATGAGCAGAACAAAATTCCTTTCGTTTCCGACGGTGTGAGCCGGCAAGACTCCATTAGGTACAATAATGGCAATACCTACAGAAATGTAACCACAATCAGCGATAAGCCCAAACTTCTGTAATAGATGTCTACTAGCGCTAAACTTTATCAATACGCTTAATCTGTTATATTATTTTAGTGTCTCACTTTTAGCAGATGATAATTTGTTTCTGTGATTTAATTTAACAGTGATTTTGATATTTTTAGTATGTTTAATAGTGAGTGAGTTTTTGTCACTAGTGACAAGTCTTGTGACAAAAACTCACTCAGTTATGATAGTTAAAACCTTCAAATCAGCAGTCCCAAATCTTCAAATCAAGATGCAGAAGCATCGCTAGGCCGCCATGGTGTGGGTCGCCATGCTGCATTGTCTGCATTAGCAATGAGTATGGTGACCACCACTCTTGGATTCTGCTTATGCTTTCCATCAGGCAGAGTAGAGTCATTTTGGCGAGCCATACATAAAAAAAGTCCCTATGAAACACACTCAATGTCAGCACATGTGATTGCCTCCCACTATGATTCCGGGCCCTTTAGGCGGAGCGTGAAAAAGCATCTCACTAAGCCGCCATAGCGTAGTAGTGTGGGACAGCATTTTCAACGTTTGCATTAAGGATGGTGACCACTCGTGGATTCTAATCATGCTGTCCATCAAGCAGAGTAGAATCATTTTGGCAGCTAGTACATATAAAAAATATCATTTTTACCCTACTGCGTCAGAAGGAGGCTATGTTTCTCTATTTCTTTGGCACGGCCTACAGCCCAAACCGCTAGACCGTTTTTGACATGTGAGGTGTCGTTGAATTCATGAGAGTCATGGTAGCGACATAGGATATAAAAATTTTTAAAAAGGCGCCCGCAAATAGTAAAACAAGGGAGGGGTAGGTTTGTTTTTCTTTCATATCTTAGCAATATGGGTATCAAATGAAATATCGTGAAAAGACCACTTCAAAATAATATATATCAAGTCACGTTTATATTACCATACATACCATACGTAAGTACTATTAGTTATTCTGTGATATAACTTACTATTTTCACACAAATTGTCAATTAGATCGGCCACCCAACCAAAATTGTTTGAAAAAGTTGTAACGGCTACGAGATTAAACAAAACAGTTTGAAAAATTAAAATTATAATGAAAACAAAAAAAACTCCACTACAAGTAGTGAACTGAAAAGAGCAAAACAAGTATTACAATATATATATCAGTGTATATTTTAATTACATAGTCAAACTAAATACTTTATGGTGCTGCAGGCGGGGATAAATAAGTACTTCGTTACCTACGGGCAAAGAAAGATCTACAAAAACTACGTTTAGTTTATTTTAATACTAGTTGTTGCCTGCGGCTCCACCCGCGTGTATGTCGGTTATCGCGGCATATAGTAGCCTATGTGTTATTCTGATGTATAATCTATATTACTGTAAAGTTTCATCCGAATCCGTTCAGTAGTTTTTGCGTGAAAGAGTAACAAACATTCATCCATCCATCCATACTTACAAACTTTCGCGTTCATAATATTAGTAAGATTAAATTGATATTTTTAGAAGCTGTCGTCGCCTAGGCACCTATAAATATTAATTGACTTTTATAATTACATTAAAATCACTGCAAAATAATGTTGTTCACTCAACTAAAACAAGTGATGACATTGCAAAAGTAAAGAATGAAATAATGGACCAATACGTGCATAAAAGTGCCGATATAGACTTTCACACATGACTGTGTCCGAATGCGATGATAAAAAGCCGTCCTACATGTATTTCATCCTTGAAAAATGCAAGGGTATACCATTTTCTGACACTGTACAAATAGCTTTGGGCGAATGAGTCGACTCGCAGAAAGTCATGGGTGTTCTTTTTGTTTCAGCGGAATAGTGAAGTCTCGAGAAAAATATATTCCAATTTAACTGAGATAGTGGTCGCTCGACCCTCGTAGTTGCGAAACTTTGCATTAAAAATAAACGGTTGTTTGCAATATTCTGCATCAAGACTTGCAAAAATTGCGTATAGCTTTCCCAAGCCAGTGAGTCTACTTTCTTCTACGTGAATATAAGTTAACATCTTTTAATCTTAGTACGTTGAAGTTTGTCTTCTTATATTCTCAAAAGACTGCTCCGTCCACCTATTCACATATTTATTCCGAGTGTATTTTTAAAGGATACTATAAAACTGTATTGATGCAATTCCATTTGAATAAATAACACTTGATTAATTCTTAATAAGACGAACCACGACGAATTAATAACATTTGTTGTTGAAATAAAACACGTATCCAGTGTTTCCAGTAAATGCACAAGTCTATATTTAAATCTGATTTACTGCGGTATTGTGTACGTCACTGATGAATTTAACATTAACACCATCATTACATTGTAAAAGCCACAATTATCCGGTGGACGTACAATTATATTTTACTAGAAAAGACAGTTTATATAAAGTGATCAATGTCAATGTGAATCAAAAAATGTCAATCAAAGGGGGTCCATATTATGTACAATGTACTTTGTAAAGTACATTGTACGGTACTGAATTTGATAGCACTTTACATCTATGTAAAGTGCTATCAAATTCAGTAGTGTTGACTAATATCTGTGTCCTATGTGTAGTGTATGCGTCTATTCAGTCAGTTCACTCAGTAACACATTCATTCATTCACTCACTCATTATACTATCTATGAATGAATGAGAAAAAAGCGTTATGTCATCTTTAGTCTCGTACACGTGCGGTCGTGATACAGTTAAGTCAACTGTGAGCGCCGGAGGTGAGTGGGATTTACTACACTATGATAATATATATTAAATTATTATTATAGCTTATTAAATTATTATTTTTTTTGTTTGGCTCGCCAAAATGACTCTACTCTGCCTGATGGAAAACATAAGCAGAATCCAAGAGTGGTGGTCACCATACTCATTGCGAATGCAGACAATGCAGTATGGCGACCCACACTATGGCGGCCTAGTGATGCTGCTGCATCTTTTAGTCTAGTCAACAAGTATGGAACTTGTTGACTAGACTATTTGGGCCTCCGGTCTCGCACTCACCAACGAAACACGACAGCACGAACGCTCTCATTTTACGTTGATTTTCTGTGCGAGGGTAGTACCGCCCCGGTCGAGCCGGCCCGTTCGTGCTGAAATCAGCGTGGCTCTACTACCTTAGCCCTATACTATATATATACTATATATACTAAATATGCCCTAAAGAGACGAATAGAAGAAAAGGAAATACAGGCTAGTCAATAGTAGGACTCTAAATTCTTCAGCCTCAATAGAAGTAATCATCATCTCACCCGAAACATATTTATACATCACGCACATTTGGTACATTAGCGGACTTAATGCTGACGGCATTCTCTACCGGTCAACCATTGGGTGATCCAGATAAGGCAGGAAGTGGGTGTAATGTGTGAGAATAAACAACTTAAACTAACTACATATATATAAAGACTATAATTAAGACACAAGAAAATGATGTGGCTTAAATTAAGACAGTAACCAGTACAAAATTTCCTGCCTAAATATATACCTATGTATATTACCTCGTAATGTATACTATTTGAACATCGGCTAAGAGAAATGGGTTACTTAACGTTACCGAAGGCTAGTAACCCTTTATTATCCCCTGAGGGAAAAGCCTGAGTGATACGTATATTCTGCAACCATTAAGAACCCTTGCTATTCCATCACTATTATCTATTCAATAAAGTCACTGTGGCTGTCGTATTCTTGAAACCGTAATTTATTACGTAACCAGGATTCAAGTATCCGTTAATCAGGTAACAGAAATTTCTAAAAAATACTTTCATAATTTTTTAACATGTTTAGGTTTTATGATTATGATCATAAACAGTCTTAATAGTCTACTGCTGCATTTAAGCCTATCCTTAGACAGGAGGTTTTGATTTATTTATTTATTTGTAAACTTATTGCACATGCTATACAAAGGCAGACTTAATGCCATGAGGCATTCTCTACCAGTCAACCTTCACGTATTGTACACACGAGTACTAGAGTTGTGATTAAACTTCAACTTCGCTTTGAAGTAGTTCCCGCACTTTTGTCTTAAAGGTAAGGCGATTAGTGGCCATCCTAATTTCGGCAGGAAGTGCCTTTACTTCTCTTTGCATTAATATTGTATTGCGTAGCAGTTGTATTACTTATATTTAGGTTTATTGGTGCACAATCCCTTATCATTACTAAAACGATTATCTCAAAGAAAATATACCAGTAAAATCACTTTTCATAAGATTCGTGGCTCATCTTCACTTGATAGCTGTATTAAATCGAAATTATCTGCATAAAACGGCCTCATAATATCGTACTTTTAAATATCAGTAAAGTGTGGGGATCTCATTTCTATGTATCATCAATCATACTTTCAAATCATTGGGGGCGAGAGATAAGCGGACATTTTTGAATAAGAACATTTTTGAATGGCGAAGATATAGGGCGACTCTGTAGACACTGCGATTAAGATAAGATGAGTAAAACGTTTTTATTATGTTTTTAAACAAAAGAGATTAGAGTAAAAGAGTATAATAATGAATAAAAATGGAAGTAAGCGGCTTTAAGAAAATATATTTTAAAAATTATAGGCGCTTCACGATCGTATTCTTAGCTCATTTGTCTTTTATATGGCCGTTACTGTAATGTTTCCCAAGAGAGGCATACTTCTCAGATGATATTAATAACGACGGAAGCGAACGCTCCCATTTCCCTACAGAATTTTTACTATAGGTATGTAATCCTTCTGTATTTGTTCGTTTGTGTTCTCTTTTTATGTCGAACACTAATTATGTTTATTATATTTTGGTAGAATTACTTACTACTACTTACACAGCTGATATCACTGCATAATTACCTACATGTTAGGTAATTATGCAGTGATATCAGCTGTGTTTTACAGCGCGATAATTGTGTTATTATTTTGAGTATGCACCTAAAAACCATCCGTAATAATTAAAGCTTATTCCAAGCCACAAACCACTGTAATTTACTTTATAGTAAGCAATAGTTAATTGGTTTGCAAAATTAGTAACGCGATAGTTTTTTTTTTTTTTTAAAGACTATTTCCGCATTAGGAATAAACATCCTGTGTCGCGAGGGACTTTACAAACATACAAGAAACGGACACAAAGAACACACAGACTTGGTACAACAATTTGTGGATCACACAAAGTTTTGTACCGCCTGGGATTTGAACCCACGACACTTGGCGCAGTAGCAAGCGGCCAACCGTGCAGTCAAAGAAAGTTAAAAAAAGCGTAACTAACAAACTTACATTCATATCATATATATGTAAATGTAAGTTTGTTTGTTACGCTTTCACGCGAAAATTACCTAACCAATCATCATGAAACGTTGTACACATATTCTTGGAGGTATAAGAAGTAACATAGGATACATTTTATTAAATGCGAGTGAAGCCGCGGGCGAAAGCTAGTTTATAATGTTATTAGGATCGCATATAGTACCCACTGTCTGCAGTGGCGGTATAGTTTACACCGTTTTGCATCCACTTGTTCTTCCATTTATTTCTTAAAATAATATTATTTTGTATGGAAATTTATATCGGTTTAGAAATAGTGGGCATAGCAACTATTAATATTTTTTCACTTGTTAATTTAAAAGACGTTTCATATTAATTGAATTTATTCTTAAGAAGTTATTTTCATCAATAATAAACTTCATTTATATTAAATACTTAACGAAATTTTCAATGTAGAATATATTAAAAGTTACTTAAACATGTAACAATAGTGTTATCACACTATTATATAATTAATAAATGAAAATATGATCCCAAAATACTTTTTACCCACAGACGTATAAAGAGAAGCAGACTAAACACAATCCATGCAAATGCGTGGCAATCACACTACATACAAACATTACTCACACAGACACAAAACACAGTGCCGAATTCAGCAATAAAAGATTGCACTTTAAATTAATATTTTGTACCTCGAAATACACGTGTATGAGCCTATGCTGCATGCCGAAAAAGCCCATTAATATGTCTGATAATAATAATGTCCGGTGGACTACTAGTGCTCCGCAAACTAACAAATATGTTTCGGAGCGTACTAATTTCGGTGGATCAGTTTGTACCAAATTTGGTCGTCTGTTAGGACTTTTTCTTTGCTACTTAGATGGCAGACAAGCACACGGCCCATTTGATTGAAAGTGGTTACCGTTAAACTGGAGCTCTGTTTAGCTATATGTTCTTCTTTTGGGTTATTTAAGTGAGAAAAAAGAAAATAAAAACCAAAACTTTTAATGACTGTTTATTTATTTTTAAGAATTACAATTCTTTTGAAATAATTTCGTTCAGATGTTTGATTGGTTTTAGCATAATGATTACATCTTATATCTATATACTAGCTGACCCACGCAACCTCGTTTGCGTCTCCTATTGCCCGTAGCGTGATATTTTTCCCCCGTGTTTTAATCATTTTTCATTGGTGCTCCGCTCCTATTGTTCGTAGCATGATGATATATAGCCTATAGCCTTCCTCAATAAATGTATTATCCAACATTGAAAGATTTTTAAAATCGGATCAGCAGTTCCTGAGATTAGCGCGTTCAAACAAACAAACAAACTCTTCAGCTTTATAGTATAGATAATGTCACAATTGTTTTCAATAAAATGTGAACATATTGGGCATCATGCTCTACATCAGCAAATTCCAACAAAACCTGTTTTACGGGCAGAATTTACTATCTTACTTCCGTTAAAAAAAATCAAATTTAAAAAATGTATAAAAATAATAAATTTATTATTTATTCAAAAATTATAAGGTTGCCATTTTTTACTACAAGTATTTTAAAATCCCTCAAACAGTTTTCAAAATTGTGCGGTGGCCTCTTCTGGATAATAAATGCGATTCAAAATGTGCTGAACATATCACATTGCTCCATTAAGACTGCCAGTCCTTTTTAATAAGATTTTTAATCCAAAGGTTTTTTAAGTCTTCATTGTTGGGGAATCTGTAAAAAGAGGTTTATTGAGTATTAACATACGTTTTTATCTGCTTCACCGACAACGCTACACAAGCTTAACTATTACTGTAGTTAATACCTACTAATAATATCAAAATATTAATACACCTAAAAATAAGTTCTGAGTTCGACCCTGTTAACTGCCCTAGTACTTAAAATGTCAAACTACGTCTTCAAGAAACATTTTCAATAAAATTTTATGTATTTCACTTAGTAATTTAGTGTCACAACAGCTTTTTTTTCTAAAGAACCTAACGTATCTTCTGATGTCAAAGGAAAAAAAGGCATGGCTTACTACGATAAATACAAAAAATAGGCAAACAATAATAAAATGATATTTACATACCCGTGGAAGGTTATTTCTGGAGATTTTTTGGAAGATGCGTTGTCACACTTCGGGGCACAACACTTTACCATTATATTTTAGTTCTTTATGCAGCTTGTAGTAACAAAATAAAATAAAAAACACCACAGCACAAACGCCAGCACGCCGTTGTGTAGCTTATTTTTGACAAGCTACGTGCCGCACGCAGCACGACCTCCGATGTGTCTATGTGTGAGTTATTGTAGCCATATAGGAAAAAAAGGAATAAAGATATACAATATTAGGTTAGAGTGAAAGTGACGATGATATTTTTTTACATGGTTAATGTGTGCGTATAATTATGTTCAGTCTGCTTCTCTTTATACGTCTGTGTTTTTACCACAGCACGTTTGGTTTGGACAAAATGGGTTTCGCGGTTAAGGTATCAAAACGTAAAAATATGTATAATTAGGATACCATGTTCTTTTGTTTTTTTTAATACTAGCTGTTGCCCGCGGCTCCGTCAACATATACACTTACAAATTTTCATCTTTATAATGTTAGTGAAATGTGATATGGTAGGATACTTCAAAGCTAAATTACAACGCTTTCTTTAAACCTAAACTTGGACTTAATGATAGCTTTAAAACCGAATGGGAGATACAAACGCGTTCCAATATATCTAAGTCGTTAACGAGATACAATTTACACTTTCGCTTGTTACCTGACGTATTTATTTTATTCATTCACATCATTATTTTAGTAGTTTGTTCTTATAGTTAAGTATTATATTAAGAAAACATTCGTATAAACCCCTGTTAGAAATCGGACGTCATTATAATGGCAACATTTTTGATTGTCATTTTTTCTTATTTGACGTTTTGAAGTGACAAGATGTACTAACGAGAAGCTTAGAAAAGACGGTCAGCCAGGGTGGTTGATAAGTGCCGTTTAATGAAAATTTAGCTGGTTGTCCATCCAATTCGGTGTTTCGTTGGTTACCGTTATGATTGGTCTGGTTTGGACTCGCGAGTTTTAGTAGTCACGTCAATTAGGCGCGATCCGCGACAGTTAAAACGGGTGTATTATAATTACGATACTTAGCCTGTACAGCCACTTAGGAGTATGAATGTGTGAACGCGGAGAGAGTACCAGCAAAGGGGCGCCCCTCAGACCAACGATATCAAGGACTTCACACATCTCCAGTAAGTGCTTGATATTACATTAGCTTAGAATAAGAACAGGGTGAAGCGCCCTGAAAAGTTTAATGCTCTCGCCAGTGAACAAGCTTAGCGATTGAATGCCTATATCATGGGCCCTATAGACATTGCAAACTTCCCAAGGTGAACGCTGCATTGGCGAGAGGACTGAACAACCCCTTTAAATGGAGTTGACTGCATGGATGATGAAGTGGTATAAGCTGAGCTGAGTTTATGGGTGCAAACTCTAGGTACATGGGACAACACTAAACTTTGTGTGATGCACAAATTATTGTACTGTGTCTGGGTGCTCTTTGTGTCCGTTCCATGTATGCTTGAAAAGTCCCCCATGTGACCCGGACTGGAGTCAGTAGGACAAAAGAAGAAAATATTTAAATAAAAAAAAATAGTAAGAAAATTTCCTAATTTTTTTTTTTTTTTTTAAATAAATATTTTTTTAAAATATTTTGGACATTTAACACACAACGCCATCTAGTACCAAGCTAAGCAGAGCTTGTGTTATGGGTACTAGACAACTGATACAAATACATATTTACTTTTTTTTTTTTGTAAATACAACATACATATTATACATAGAAAACACCCAAACTCCGAAACAAATATTTGTAGATCATACAAACATTTGGTCCGACCCGGGAATCGAACCCGAAACCTCATGATCAGCAGTCGCACACGCCAACCGCGAGACCAACGAGGCAGTCGAATTCAATTACATAATTGACGGCATCAAATTAGAGCTATATAATTAATAAACGAGAAAGAGGTATAAAGAAAGCAAATGGAAGCAAATTCTACCCCAGCATTAATTTGACAACTTTAATAAATCTTGCCTATTAGGGCCGCTATTGTAGTTCTAATTTTAGCCTAACTTCAGAAAAAAAAGATTTAATTATTTCTGTAAACTATGATTGCTTTTTTTTTTAAAAAGCAAAATTTAACTTATTAAATAATAAAATAAAAACTGTCGTATGAACGAAAAATTTTAATACAAATGTGTCCGGTGATATAAACATGTACAGGTTGTTTTAGAAAGCTGAGATTAAATTTTGAGCAATGTTATGCGTAGCCAACAAATAGCAGATTAGATATATCTGACAATCTGATATACATGTTGTTAGAGAATATGTATCTTTAGTAGTTTCATTTATAATTTATAATATTATTTTTTATAGTATTCTACAATATTTGTTATCTCTAGTATCAGTCATATTAGAACACCTTACAAAATATAAGTTTTTCCCTATATTTTTATACGACATTCAAAAACTGCACCTTTCTGAAACGTCCTGTATAAATGTTGTCGTACATCAATTTGTTTGACTTGATTCATTTAACTGATTTACGACTGTAGTGACAATTTAAACAGATAAATCAGTTTCAGGGTTTTCATCCTCCTGAAAAATCGTTTGTGTGCCTGATGTAAATATGACGTGGTATAATCCTTCCAAGCTTCAGAACCGTTTGTCTATACAAATAAATAAAATTGGAGTGTCTGTTTGTAATATCAAAATAACTGCATTTTACTAAATGCATATGTATGTATATACGGTACATATACCGAAATATCATTTTTTACAATTTTTGTCTGTCTGTCTGTTCCGGCTAATCTCTGGAACGGCTGGACCGATTTTGACGGAACTTTCACTGAAAGGTAGCTGATTATATAAGAAGTAACTTAGGCTACTTTTCTTAGACTAGCTTCGACCCGCGGCGTTACCCGCGGTACGACTATAACCGCGGATAACACCGCGGAACTCAGCCAGTAGTATATATCAATAGATGATGTTAGACCGTAGACCAGCCCTCTTAGCAAAGACGTAAGTGTTCAATTACTATACTCTTTCTTCAAGCGCTTACAACTTAATTTACTGGTATTATTTATGTTTTAACCACGTGACTTAGCACTCAGAGATTTCATTCCCATAAGTTTATTAGTTTTCTAAAATTACGTTTATAGAATGAATGTCAACTTGGCTAGGGGTCAGTTAACACACTGATAAAAGGTCACTGTCAGATCCGGGTATAATAATAATCTTTACATGTTTGCTTAGATCTTTGAAATTACTCAATCGATTTTTACTGCAGTTCTCAGCAACGGATAGAGTGATTCGTGAGGAAGGTTTATATGTGAAGTAAAGGAAATCCGAGCCTTTAAAGACTTCCTTGTGAAGCTAGGCATGGTAACTAGTTTTCTATAACTGTTTTTTTTTTCTAGTTAAATGGATGATCCAATAATACAATCACTACATAGTATAAAACAAAGTCGCTTTCTCTGTCCCTATGTCCCTATATCCCTTTGTTTGCTTAAATCTTTAAAACTACGCAACGGATTTCGATGCGGATTTCTTTAATAGATAGAGTGATTCAAGAGGAAGGTTTCTATGTATAATAAATGCATAATATAGTATGGGAACACTGTTAATTTTCGAGGTTTCTAATGTGATGTAGCAAATAAACACTTTTTTTGCGCTTACATTGCAAAAGCTGGTTGCACCCTACTAGAAAGATCAAAATAATCTACTACAGTATTGTACACCTTAAAAAGTACTACAAAAAAAGTCCGCGACGATATATGTCTATCTCTTAGGGATAACCCACAACAACCATTTTTTATTCCTTTCTTTTTACGAGAAATAATGGCTTATTTACGAAGTGATTTTAAGCAATACAGAATGAATCCTTATACAATTAAGTAAATTAAATACATTGTGCATTTAATATAGATCAAAATGGTCCTTTACAGTATCTAATTTAAATGAATGTATTCGAAGATATTACAGATTTAAAATGCACGAATCGTGTCGTCGGAGGGTGCATCTGAAATCCACCCGTGCGCAGCCGGGGCGGGTCGCTAGTTCTGTTTATAAGCTTTGAGAAAGTACCAACCTTAATACTGACTTCGTGGTCATTTAATGTTTCCTTAACTAACGACACGTGGTTAAGCACACTAGCCCACAATCCATGTACGTTTAAATACTCGCCGTCTTTATTGTAAATGGTGGTATATTTGTCATAAAATAAAGTTATTGCCGCTTCGCGTTCGCTGTTACGCTTTTTATACAAGTTCTTTCTCGTTAATCTTTGTTACGAATACCCTCTTGTTTGCCTTGTAACATCTGTTTCGGTAATAAATTTACAAGGACGGTGACATTAATATTTTTCTGATTGAACACTGAATTGCTATTTTTAATTTTTTACACTACGCATGCTGCACTGATTTTGTAAATTTGTCGTTGTTATTCAGAATTTTAAATTTGTAATTGATTTATTTGTTAAAACACTATGCAGAATTTGTATGAATTTATTAACAATTGAAGTAAGTTTATATTTTTGGAATTGTTTATTTTTAAAAACATAGTATGATGTTTTCAATGTTTTTTAATAATTATACCAATCAAGAATGATTTCTCAGAAAAGTCAATACCTACGGAAGTGTCGATTCTACGTAATTTACTGTTTTATCTTCAGCTTTAGGCTTGATATTGTTTACGTTCTACATTGAACTATATAGTTATGATCTACATCAACATTGTTTATATAGGTATTCTAAGAAGGTATAAGATGATGTAAAAGAGAGGTCTCAGCGAATATACCGTTGGAGAGCCACGCTTCGGCTTGAATGGGCCGGCTCGACCGGAGCGATACCTCGGCCTCACAGAAAACCGGTGTAAAATAGCACTTGCGCTGAGTTTCACCGAGTGAGTGCAGATACCGGAGGCCCATACCCCAACCCTCCCCACATCTCTTTCCCCATCCCTCAAAGGTCGGCAACGCACTTGTGGCATCTCTGGTGTTGCAGGTGTCCATGGGCGGCGGTAATCGCTTACCATCAGGTGATACATCTGCTCGTTTGCCCGCCTATTCCATAAAAAAAATTTAAATCATTGTAAAAGTAAAAGTCAAATGTGATACGGCTGCTCGTTTGCCAATAAAAAAAAAATAAAAAAAAATAACAAAAATATGCTCTGAATCCGAAAAATAATAACCCGTATAACAATAATTGAGAAGAGATTCTTTACTCGGCTAAGACTTCTCAACGAATAGCTATAGGAAGGATTTGCAAAGCTATCTCTCTGGCGATGCTAGCCAGACTAGTGGGTATATTGTTTATTTAAATTTAACTTCTCTTTGCAATGATGTTTTGCTGTCTAGTTTACTACCTTAGTCGCCTTTTACGATACCCACTGGATGAATAGGGGTGGTGACACTCCGTATTCTTAATGCATCACTAAACTGAGATCAACGACGTAAGTCACACAGAAAAACTGTAGTATTTTAATATGTAATTGTGTGTGTGTGTGTGGTACGGAGTGACACCATGGTCTCACAGAAACCCAGTGTAAAATAGTACTTGCACTGTGTTTCACCGAGTGAGTGAGGATACCGGAGGCCCATATCCAACCCCTCCCCCTATCTCCCTCACCCCCTCTCCTTCCTCTGTCTCCCCTCCTCCTGTCTCCCCTCCCCCTATCTTCCTCCCCATCCCCAAAGGCCGGCAACGCACTTGTGACGCTTCTGGTGTTGCAGGTGTCCATGATCGGCGATAATCGCTTACCATCAGGCGATACGTCTGCTCGCTTGCCCGCCTATTCCATTAAAAAAAATGTAAATCATAGTATAAGTAAAAGTCAAATGTAGCACACGCCACCTTAAACTATCTGGATCACAGATACCAAAAAATCCATCACTAAACTGAGATCAATTAAAACAAAATTTTAAAAAATTATATATAAACTTGTTTATAAACATGCGAAAACGGTACCTACCAGAGCTTTAGACAATTTGAATAATTATAAACAAATAAACGTAGTAACAATTAAACAGGTCACAACTTTCACTACAAACATACAACTAACCTTATGTCATTTAATTACACCTACGAACACAATTACTTGTTCAACCCTTAATAGCCGTCAATTAATTACCCGTACTTTGTACAGAGGAAACGCAATGTTGCGGTTTTTAAGGCAATTCATGTACATTGACGTTATATTATCAGATTACATAAATTTTGGACAAACAGCGGGTTTCGCCAGCGCAGCTGCACGAATTCAACTAATTTCATCTCGACATGACAAGGGTATTAGTTGGGTCGAGACCCTTTTTATAACTCAGGTTACTCTAGCAAAACCTGTCTTTGAAACATACCCGGATAATTGTCGCTAAATAAAATATAAAACAAAGATGTAAAGCTTTGTAAATTTTAATTACTGTTTTATTTATTAAAATACTAGCTAAGCCCCGCGGTATTGCGCGCGGTACAAACACAACCGCGAGTAACGCTGCAGGCCAAGTTAGTCAAAATAAACTAGCCTAAGTTATTCCTTATATCATCAGCCATCTAAAAGAGAAAGTCCCGTCATAATCGGTCCAGCTGTTTCAGAGATTATCCGTAACAAACAGACAGAGATAAAATATTAAATTGTTTTTTTTACGTTATTAGATCCCGTATATATACATTCATATGCATTTAGTGAAAAGCTATTAATTTGAAAATATACACAGACACTTCAATTTCATTTATTTATATATATATTAAGTACCCATATATAAAAACATTAATTACATTTTTGAGTGCATTTATGTATGTTACAAATTAAAATTAACCATAAATCATGTAAATTCTTACTTATTCATAATTCTTGGTAAACAATTTAAACCCTGTTTTCTATGAAAAAATACAAGGCGCTGAATTGCCTGCAAGATGCAAATTAAAAATGAAATGGGTTTACTAACTAACCCTATGAATATACAGTGACATGGCAATGGACATTTTAAGTTTGCAAAACATTTTATTATAAGGACTATAAAAAGCATAATATGAAAAAGTTTTTTTTTTTTTTACGATATTCAATTGAAAGTATTTAATAGCAGCAATTAAGTTTAGTTAAATTTTATGCTCCTGATTGCGTACCAACATATTGCATAGCTCCGAGAATTAAAGCATACACAATAACGGTTATTATTAAAATATTCTTTCAAAAATCTGGTGTCTAATCAAGATGACATTAGAATATTTAAAAACATTGTATATTTGGCCTTCAGTTCAGAATTCAGTTCACCCTTAGGGTTACGGAGGTCCGATGCCAGTCGCTCCGTGTAAACACTGATATTTGGGTAAAACCGGTTGAACTAGTAGCCGACCCCAAACCTTGGGAATTGTATAGGCTAGGAAGATGATTGTATGTTTAGACTAATACAAAATATCGTAATCGGGTATATTTTGTGTAGATCATTGCACGTAATGTAATTAGTCAATTCTATTTAATGTTCGTCATTAGGTACAATATATTATATCACATAATAAATAAGTTAGTTACATTTTGTTGCTAAAAATACACGTATGTAATTCAATATCCCCGAATATTCTAAACCCTTTTACTGAGCATAAATACTTTACTAAAAATGCAATTGAACCCGACACGAAGCTAAGCCTTGACAACTGTCACCGTCCAACCTCGCTTGCTTCGGATTTAAATAGACGCTTCTAAATTATGCAATAATTTGTCTCGAATTAAAGGCTTGTAAGTATTCTTGAGTAGTATTCGAGCTCGACAAGATTTAAGAGCGTCGTCGCAAAACTGAAAGAGATAAGAGTAGATGGCGCTAAGCTGGTGAATTATCGCCGTTTCTTTGTGCGACACCGGCTCGACTTCGTTTGTTGGAGTGGAGAATAACTTACACGAGTATATGCCCGAATATATTTAAATTCGCAGCATACCTCGCTTGAGTTCATGCGACTGAAGTTAGTAAGACATCATTAACTCGACAATAGTAGTAATGAAATGTTCTTCGTGAACCATTTAGCGGGTGTGCGAGATAATATTACGAAGTTTATGACAATTTAAGGGTAATTAAACGGCTCAAATACATCTTTACGCAGTTTAAATATATGGTAGAATGAATAATGAATGCTAATGTAGTCTGGCTATAAGCAGTAAAGGACAACATTAGTTTCGTGTTATCGTAACGGGGATAATTAACTTCTCATTTACGGTTGGTAGATATTCGTGAAGATGTTCGTGACAAATACGCGTCATCCTCATAAGAAATTCACCCTTGTCGGTGGCATTCGGCGGGCCCTCGTGAATTAAAACATAGAAAGCCAAGTTTTTGCGTCGAGATTAACTGCGTATTACAAGCCGAAAGTATGCCAATGAGCCGGTGTTCTGAAAGTTCTTAATTACTTACGAAGGGTTTTTTGTTGCGACCGCCTTTCCTGGATAGACATGAATTGTTTTCACATTTCAAAGCAGGACAACGACAGCAGAAGTTTGCATAGTTAACGTTCGTCGCAAAAACTTGAAGATGAAAGTTTCTTGAGATGTTTTCACAGGAGAATGATATTATTATCTCGTTGGAACTTATTTAATATTGTTTGATCTAATACGTATCAGAAGTTGTTGTTGTAGTGTGTTCTTTAACTAACGTATATAATATTGAACGAAAAATACCAGTATTATAAAATAAATACCAGTTTTCTTTTAGCACGTGCGAAGAGTTGAAACAACTTTTGAAAATATAAACGAGGACACCTCGTAAGTGGTTTACTAGTCATAAATGTTTTTATAAGGTAAGAAGCTTACTACTCCTTTGATCCGACCAAATGTCGTACTCGCTCTTCTCGAAAAGGTCAAGTAGTTTTACTTTGATTTCCAGTTATTATTAAATATTCGGATAGCTAGTAGAAATACAGAATTATGTTACTCTTTAGTAAATAAATGTACATTAAGAGACATTATTTATAATTTACGGTTATTTTAAAGGATTAGGTATTGTTGCACTAAAATCAGTGCTTTTTTTTCTATACCTATATATGTATATTGAACATTAGTTCCTGCGGTAGTGATGATCTTTGATGACTGATCTAACTTCCAGAATATTCACATAATGTAGGTATTCGGTAAACACTCTGACACAAGATTACTACTTTTACCCGTCTTTTTAACATCCGATACTGATACGAGACTCGAACTTGTGCCTACTCGATGCGGTGTACCAAGTAACAAGGCTCAATCATTTTACTGCACGATTCTTGCCGTCAATATTTTCTCATTCATTTTCATTTAAACAATAGGACCGATTGTTATGAGACCCTGGTGGATGCCTTTGCCAGCAGTGGACGTCTTTTGGCTGAGATAATAATTAAGGTAAAATATATCTAGGGGTTGAGTCTTCCTTATCAAAGTTTTATATTTTCAGAGATTTAGTTAAATGTAAATATATTCAAATTTGTAGCATGAATCGCATCAACACCAAATAAATGAACATGGAGAAAAAGCACGGGACGGACCGCTATCTATACTGTGCCCGCGGCTTATCAAAGTGGCATTCAGTGAAAAAAAAACTCTTAAAGAGTGAACAGCTTTCGCCTTATTAGAAATTTAGCTAGAAAAGGGAATCTCTAAAAAGGAAGAAGGGATGTAAGAACCAGTTGTGGCTTAAACGGGTTTTCAAGCCACCGCATTTAAAATGTTAAACTAGCGATACCGTACGATGTAACCAATACTAGGCATGCCTTTTAAGTTCTGTTGTTTCCATATTTCCCGGCAATCTTGAATTTGGAACTGTTCTATATTCGAATGTATTTAAATTTTAAATCTCAAAGCAGTTGAAAGTATTAGGATTAATGCTATTGTTTAGTCACAGTGTCGATTGGAATCTGTCAGGTTACGTATGAAAATGAATCTTTCTGAGGAAAATGTTCGTGCAATAATTTTCTACAACTTTAGAAGAGCTCTTAGTTGTTGCTGTAACTTAAGTCTAAAATAAAACTAGCCTAAGTTACTTCTTATATCATCAGCTATCTGCCAGTGTAAATCCCGTCAAAATCTGTCCAGCCGTTTCAGAGATTAGTGGCAACAGACAGACATAAAATTGATATAGATAGTATGTAATCATAGAATAAATTGTAAAAAATAGAATTTGCTCCAACATTCAATTCTCAGTAGTCAATACATTTACAAAAATCAAACTAAACTAAAAATTATATGGCCCATACATTTATGTATATACATACTTTTATGTTTCAGAAAACAAAGGAAAGAACCATAAATATAGAAATTCCCTATTACAACATAACGTCAATAAAGCCTACGAGATTAAAATAAATGAATAATAAATACATTAATTAATCCACAACTGTAGTATTTTGAATTCGTGCTCAATGATCAAGTCGTGGAATTAAATGGATCAAAGTTTTATTAACTATGAACTACCATTCTCTTTGTATATTATATGTATATTTATTATCTTTGAATTACATTTTGTAAATGTTATTTTCAATTTATCTATATTAATTCGAAAATAACTCTGTCTGTCTGTTACACGTATGTTTAAACTGCTGCACCAATTAGACTGAAATTTGACATGGAGATACTTTTATTTTTGAGGAAGTATAAAGGCTACTCTTTTCCACGATAACCGACATACACGCAGGTGGAGCTGCGGGCAAAAGCTATTAATATTTTAAATTCGAAAGTAATAGTCCGGGATCCCCCGATCAAATTTTACAAGTTATTACTATCAAGCTAATTTAACAGCCACATTGTCCTACGAATTGCGTAGTACGTTATCCCGGTCCTACTCTCGTCCGGTCCTACTAAGTTTTTGTCCCTGCTACCCCTGTTAGCTACCACAATCGAAATTTTTTTTAAGGTGAAAGGTGGGCCCCTTATCAAAATGAAGCCACTCACGAAAAATTAGCTTGAGAGTAATAACTTGTAAAATTTGTTACGCAGATCCCAGACTTACGATTTGTAGGATTTGGATAAAATTTACAACAGAGTTCTTTTGATTCTTTCGAAAGGACCTAGGCTACTATTTGTTTTTTTTTTTATGTTTACCTGCAGTCTACCTGTCTATTTTGCATATTACAGTCTATATCTAGTTTGGGATAAAACAGGGATAAAAACTTTTTATAGGCATAGAAATTCGTTATTTTGTTTAAAATAACATTCACATCTTAAATTATTTGAGTATACATTATTGATAGGTACGTGTGGGTAACCTTATCTTCAGCCTTCTCTGAATCCTCATATCATATTCATGATAATCGGATCAAATCAGCATCAACATGTCGTGCCCTTAAATCCTAACTAATACTGATTCAAGGTGAACCATCGAGTCGTGTAACAAATCGCACCGCTTATGTCAACTGCTTTTCACCTTAAACATTGCAACTGAGATAATGCCTTTAACCGAAACGGTTCATCAGTATTCAGCGGCGAAGCAATTGAAACTGCGGTGGTGCTCGGTCCTCCCACTCAATTTTCCTTGTTCCGACGGCTCGAGTTATTTGCATCACAAAAACACAATGTCGAGGGAACGCGAGACCATTAATCACGCGTAGCGGAACTTCAGCACAGCGGTGAATAGCTTCAACCACACGCGAATGATTCAGACATTTTACTGGTCCGGTCGAAAGGCGAGCCGCTGACTCGACGCGACGCGTCCTTCGCCGTGACACGACACGCTGTCTGCTTGTAGCCAATTATGAACGACGCCGTGACTCATCAGGCAATTCAGTAAAAGTTAATAGTACAAGATTAGTATTAAAAAAGGGCCTCAATAAATTTGTAAAACCTTTTACCGTTATATTACAGTTATGAAAATTTTTTAAATGTAGTCCATGATAGTCGTGAATGTTAGTTTCTGTGTAAGAAATATTAAAACATTCTTTACTAGATAAATAATTTCTAGTTAAATACATTTTTTTTAAAAGACCAGCAGCAATTGAATAATATAAATGCGTAACATCTCACCGATACTACCTACTAATATGAACTCTCTTCTGACAAAAGCATTTGGCTTACAACAAGTTTTTAATCAGAAAACTAATTGCTCTTAGCCTAGAATCATGAAAGGAATCATTTTCTTAACTGTTATCGTCCTTCAACTGTCGTGTAAAGAAAAAATAAATCTTTGTAGATTTTTTCAAACTACATTTAGTATATCAGGATAACACGAGTTTCTCTTAGAGCGCCCGCCTTGTTTGCTCGATTACAAACTCCTGATTTAAATCAAATCTCATTATCAACCACCGTAAAGGCGCGGCGTTTAAATGAATAGTGAAGCCCTTCTGTCACATAAACCTCCAATTCAGGTCACATGGCGATAATTTCGTGCTGTAAAATTCACCAAGGTTACTTCTCTTTTTACAAGCTTTTTATTAA
This sequence comes from Diaphora mendica, assembly GCA_949125395.1. Taxonomy (NCBI): domain Eukaryota; kingdom Metazoa; phylum Arthropoda; class Insecta; order Lepidoptera; family Erebidae; genus Diaphora; species Diaphora mendica. The sequence goes on from OX421315.1 coordinate 18,455,924, forward strand.
CTTGCAATGTATGTATGTATGCTTGTATGTTCGGGTGGAATCTTGCAACTCAATTTTGAAGCAGATATCTTCAATCGATTTTGCTGAAATTTTGCAAGCATATGTATACAGCGTGATATTACAGTATTATAATGACATGGAGCTGATCTGATGCTGGAGCTGGAAGGTGGCCATAGGAATTCTGTAAAGAAACGTGGCAAGAATATCGAGTTTGGACTCGTTTAATTCGTCTCGAGGCATTCCAGTAAAAGCTTGTTTTAAAAAAGCTTTTTAAATTTAATTATTATGGCATAGATAACTCATCTTAATCCTTTCTTGATTGTATTCCTTTTCCTTTCGATATTCTTAGAAGAATGAAAATCATGTATTTCGAAGTAAACACAGCAACAGAATTTTTACTGTGTATCTACAACTCGGGATAGGCTAGGATATTACGTAAATTTGTATAAATATTGGCCGTGATAAAATATCAATATGTTTAGTCTATAGGAATCAGTGACAATTTACCGCAAATACAATTAGCGATATAAATATTAAACAGACACTGTGCTGACAAGCGCTAAATTAATTATAGCATTATGATAATTAAATGTTTACCCGAAAACCAACACAGTAATCATGGTAACAAGGCGAAATGAATACAATCTCCTTTTGTAAAATTTATTGCACAATTTGCAACAATGTTCCTGTAGGTATTGTCCAAATTGTCTGTGCCTATACTTTAAAAGTTTTTTAAGTGCCGGAACAAGCCGCCGTTTTAATTGCGCCAACCGGAAAGGGGAGCGATGAATGGAAGGAAACGGCAGCAGCCTTGCCAACCGCCCTACATTATTAAAACTTGCCTCTTACTCCACCGCGCTCCACTCTTGCAACTGCGAGCATAATGAATCGCGCATCTCGAATAGACTCGAAATAATTTCCTTTATTAAAAAAACATAGCGAAAATTGAAGGGGCGTTGAGATTTTATCTCACGGATAACTTTTCTCACTCAAACGCTAGTTTTACGAATCTCTCTTCGGGCAAAGAAACTTTTTGGACACTTGTGTTATATTTCAAGAGCTCAAACGATCTCGTTAGTTTACACGTGTGTATATTCTATAACGAGTTTCCCGGCGCGGCGCGTACAATGATGTCACCCCTTCTCGCCCTAATAAGTCAGGCGCACAACTCCGAAAGCCACTTAAGAGATACATTTTATAACCTTTCTTGTTTGAAGCTTCAAAATAGTATAAAGACTATACACTGTACAGAGCGTTTTCATAAATTATTCATATGATATCTTAGTGTCTGCGACGTGTGATTCCAGAGACACGGTAAAAAAATTACAACCTTTTTAACATGAAATATTGCGACTGCCGTGAATGACTCATACATATGAGTCATTCGCGACTGTGAGTGCCGAGAGTGTGTCTAACATCTTAAATTCATGCGCATTTCTAGAAAAACAACACTGAACCTGTAACTAATTGTGTCCTTGATACAACAAGCCTGAGCGGGGTCTTCGCAAACATTGTTTATAAAAGGTGCGGAATAGACGGGCGTCCCCGTATTACCGTGGTCGCCTTATTACATTGTACAAGTACCTTCACAAAGCCTCCAGCGTGCCTTATCTGTGGTACCACAAGAGCCTCATAAGCCCAGGTTGTTACCTCGGAACACATTGTAACACATTATGCGCCGACGCGACGCTAACTTAACCTCTCATCTTCACGTAATAAGAATATGTAGTCTTATGAATATTTTGCTCTTTCTTGACAATATGCGATTAAAGTTTACCGTCCTATGGCTTCCGTGCAGCATAAAGACCTCGAATATTACCGCCTCAATATAGATTTATGTCTGGACGTATTGTCTGTTAGGCGATCAAGGCGTACTGTATTCAGATCAATCATTGTTACACGTTAAAACTGAGGCGACATTATTTAATTTTAATCATCAACTGTTATTAAAAAAATTCATTTTATAACGTATTTTATTTACTGTATAAAAAATTGATTATAAACTTTACATACAATAATCGTAAAAATCTAAAAAGCCTGTCATGTCTAATTTGAATTCAACAAACATAAAGTATTATAGACACTAAAGATGAAAATATAAAATATAAAAAAAGGGTTTTAATTACTATGAAAACAATAACTAGGCTAAAACCATTATAAATATAATGAGAGTTGGCTGATTGTTATTACATCACCTAAAATTATTAAAGATTTAAATCTTGGTTAAAATATTAAATCATCACACAAAAACTACCTGTAGTAGTAAAAATATTAGTTCTAATTTCTACGCAATTAATTTAAAAAAAATACAAATGAAATGAAAAACGACAGAATAGTGATTAATAAACTACGCTACTTTTTGTCAGAAGCGTACAAGTATCAACAATTTATAGGATACTGACGAAAAGTAGCGTAGTTTATAGCATAGTTAGTGCGTAACGCGTGTGTTTACTTGGAACTACGCGCCTTTTTTCTGCTTCAACAAGAACAAGGCGGTGCGTTATCTACCTTTATTATTTGATCTGAGAAGTACAAATAGATAGATCTGGCGGAATACCTGCGTTCTGCGCATTCAAAACACATATCGTACTTAAAACTAACTTCAATAGTGTAATACTTAGGTATTAGACCACGTATGTTTATACTAACAGTGTTCCTTTAACGACTTGTGTAAAGCCTACATTACCAACTACAATGTTGTGCGCTACCTACATTATTATTACTACGAGGGGATTCCGTATACGTGTATTGCATAGATTAGATGGCCACTCTGAGGATTTGCTTGTTTACGTAAGGCTGGGGAGGAAAATGTTATCATATAATAATCTTTGGTAAAATAAAATAGTAGATAATATCATAAGGTGAAATTGAAATTTAGGATAGAAGAAAAGTCTAGGTGTTGTACATTCCCATAAAAGATTTTTCACTTTTAGTTCGCAAATAACATATTTTTAAGAGGTAATATAAATGTCAACATAAAAAAGATACACAGCGTGTTAAGTTAGACAGTGTCAGAAAACTGCACAGTTAAATTTATGAAAACTGTTTTAAGAACCATTATATCCTATTGATAGTCAACTAATAGATAAATTAAAGTAAATAGATTCTACCACATTAAATTTATACTACGCCATCGAGTAAATACTTACATACATGTATTCACATATAGATGTGGCGACTTTCACATACAGCGCAACAACAATATAATATACTATAGCGCCATCTACCGAAGATACGTCGAACTACGGAGTAACAAAGACAACTAAGAAACTACCAATCCTGAATCGCGCAGTGGAAGTTCTTGCGCCAATTAACATATATAAAACATCCCAACATCAACCGTTCGGCGGTTGGCCCGCCAGGCATGATCACCTCGTCTGGTCGGAGGATCCTCCCTTTGTGTTGGAGGGACATGAAACCCGTTCCTCCACATACATAAGAAATCACCATACCCGAAAAGAAACGTTGTCTAGTTCATGCAAACATTTAGTCCGACCCAGTAAGCGAACCCGCGACCTCAAGCACAGCAGTCGCATATGTTTCCACTGCGCCACTGAGATATGTCTTAGTAGTGTGTGTAAAGTGTTCACTGTTAATCATTTAAATATATTAATAAAAATAGTTATAAACTGAAACAAACATTTTTCACATTATTTAGCACCGTTTCGCAAAAACCAGGACCAATGTTAATTTTAATTTAACTTGTATTGCAATTTCTGTGTACACGAAAACATTTCATTCCCTATTCTGGTAAATATTCCCATAATCTACCCTTTTAACATTGGTTTTATAACACGACGGGGTATTATTAGTTCCCCAGTGGAATAGCTACGCAGTTTACACCTACTATATAACGCGCCACTTAAAACACCCATGGGAAACCTTTCATAATCCCTGTCAGTACATAAAAAGAACCATACAAAAACTATATCCTTATTTTGCCGTAGGGAATAAAATTGAAATGTGAAGTCAAACTGAAACGACCTGTAGAAAGAAACGGTAGATTAAAAGAAGTATGTGAGTAAGATATATAAAGTATTTTTTTGTATGCCTGCCAAAGTAACTCTACTCAGCCTGATGGAGAGCATGAGCAGAATCCAAGAGTTGTGACCACCATACTGAAAGCCAATGCAACAATGCAGTTTGCTCACCCACACTGTGTTATTGAGATGCTATATATCTTAAAAATACGAAAGAATAAATCAACCCAAAAAAGTATATTAGTTAAAATGATGTACGTTATACTACTGAAATGAAATTGTCAACTTACTACAACAATTTCTATATACACAGCGCTTTTTAGGGTTCCATGCCAAAGGCAAAAAACGGAACCCTTATAAATTCGTCATGTCTGTCTGTCTGTCCGTCCGTCCGTATGTCACAGCCACTTTTTCCGAAACTATAAGGACTATAATGTTGAAACTTGGTAAGTCGATGTATTCTGTGAACCGCATTAAGATTTTCACACAAAAATAGAAAAAAAAACAATAAATTTTAGTATCTATGGATAGGTCTTTAAAAATGATATCGAGGTTTCTAATATTATTTTTTTAATATTACTAATATTATTAAATTGAATAGTTTGTGCGAGAGACACTTCCAAAGTGGTAAAATGTGTGTCCCTGTCCTCCCCCCCTGTAACTTATTTTAAGAGAATGATAAAACTAAAAAAAAAATGATGTACTTCTACCTACCATGCAAACTTCCACCGAAAATTGGTTTGAACGATATCTAGTAAGTAGTTTTGTTTCAATACGTCATAAATCGTAAACCGCAAAAAAAATACACTATTATTAAAATATTGATCAAAGTTACAACTAACTACAACAACTTTTTACATTATGTTACTTGCTGCTTCGAAACCCTTCATGGGCGACTCCGACTCGCACTTGGCCACTTTTTTTACTTTGAACCTCAGTTACACAAGAAAATGTGTGTATTTTATATCACGTTATTTGATATTGATGATTAATATCATTAGAGAAAATAAATATACTCATTGGTATATTTTTTGTCGCTGAGATAATAAGTAAATATTTATTTTTCTTCTTACTAAATAGCAATTATTTTTTATATGCCACAGCAAAAGAAATAACGTGGATTATTAAATAAAGATTCGTTGTGTGGGTAGTTAGGGCTTAAAGCTTGTATTAGCGATTGTCGTCGAGTTCCCAATTATTATAATACTAGCTGACCCACACAACGTCGTTTGCGTCTCCTATTGCCCGTAGCGTGATAATTTTCCCCCGATTTTGAAACATTCTTCATTGGTGCTCCGCTCCTATTGGTCTTAGCGTGACGATATATAGCCTTCCTCGATAAATAGGCTATCTAACACTGAAATAATTTTTCAAATTGGACGGGTAGTTCCTGAGATTAGCGCGTTCAAAAAAACAAACAAACTCTTCAGCTTCATATATTAGTATAGATGTATTTATTATACTCTTCTAGGATCGAATACTCATAATCAACAACACATTTATTTGGATAAAGATTAATATTAGGTATTATGTTGATAAAAACTCTTTGGCAAATAACTCATTATTAGGTACCAACTCTTAGCGTCTTATACTCGTGATAACTTCTAACCGAAATGTCCGATTGGGATGAAACAAAAAGTATTTTACTTCTACATAAATACCCTTGATAACATAATGCTTAATTTGGATAAGGATTAATATTACGATACACATTTAACGTAGTTTCTTTCTTCAGACAATTTAATATTTTTTTTGAACACAAATGCGTTTATTGTAACTAAACCATGATAGTTAGATATATGCTCTCGAGGACTTTTCTGTAGATCTTAATGAGACCTACAAATCCGTAATACATTATTTTGTTCTATTGTCAATAGTTATTGCAGCGCACGCAAAAATAAGTTATCGATTTCACACCTTGGGTTACGAAATAGCAATTTTCTTACGGATCCCTAACTTTTTTGAAAATAAAATATAACCTTTAGCCTTTCTCGATATATGGACTATCCAACACTGAAAGATTTTTTTAAATCGGACCAGTAGTTCCTGAGATTAGCGCGTTCAAACAAACAAACAAACTCTGCTGTTTTATAATATGTTTTTTCATCTTTCATAATTCTTTAGAGTATTTATTAATACTAATATTTATTACATAATATAGAAACCTATGTACATAAACAACATTTATAAAAAAAAACAATATTTACATACAAGCGTCATAAAACTCCACATCTTCGCCTACTGGTAGCGTTCCCAAAAGACTGGCAGCATTACCACGTTGAATGGCAATGCTGATTCTCTGTGCTAGAAAAAGGCCGGCCTTCTGGTCGCGAGAAGCGTCAATCAATTGCTTGGCTAGTTGTTTAAACATAGCGCTAGCACTCGGACCCCATGAACCTAGCGTCTCTACCCCAAACGCCCAAACGGTTCAAAAATGAAATTACCTATTAAATGTTGGTACTTACGCCGTTTGAGACTTTCCGCAGAAGCAGCAGCAGCGCCGTCATAACCAGCTATACTTGGAAGATGAGATGGCGCGAGGGATACAATAGATATAATAGATGATTATAATATTTATAATATTAGTATAGATGTCCTTAATTGAATAAGTTCGAAGCTGATTCAAATAAACTGTTCATCTCACCAATAATAACACAGTAGATATTATTATACCTACTTAATATCAGTCCGCAGAATGTGACTCAAGTTCTTTTTGATAGATTTTGTTACCATGGTTGCATAACCTTGAAGCCAACCACTTGTTTTGACAAGTTTTTTTTTAATTAACTTGCAATGTATGTATGTATGTTTGCATGTTCGGGTGGAATCTTGCAACTCAATTTTGAAGCAGATATCTTCAACCGATTTTGCTGAAATTTTGCAAGCATATATATACTGCGTGACAATACAATATTATAATGACAAGGAGCTGATCTGATGCTGGAGCTGGAAGGTGGCCATAGGAACTCGGTAAAGAAACGTAGCAAAATCATCGACCATGGACTCGTTTGATTCGTCTCGAGGCATTCCAGTAATAGCTTGTTTTAAAAAGCTTTTTAATTAAATTTATTGTACCTATGTAAAAATGTGACAGCAGCGATACAGAAGAGCTTTATTTCACGTCATGAAATTCAATATCGTGACGTCCACATTCGTCATAAGGATTTTTTCTTAGAAAAACACCATCAAAATTAACGGGTTTCCCCTTACATTCTCTAAAAAATATAACACAAACTTTCTTTTGATAAAAAATTATACGATGAAAAAACTGTCCAATCAAGTCAAATTTATTTATTTTGTAAATATACAACATATCATGTTACTAATATTATTTACATTATCTTCAAATAATTAAAGTCGTATGCTTTTGAAATTGTTATCCTTATATTTTCTTTATGTTGTTGAATTTCTATATATTAGTATGATAAAATATAATCTTCACATAGTTCAGTATAAATTTTCAGTAAATTTCAGTATAATTATGAAGTCGCTTCCAATGTCTGTCTGCTTAGACCTTTAATAATAACAAAAACGGTTAATTTTCAGTAATAGACAGAGTGATGCAAGAGGAAGATTAATATATATTACACATTTTAATCTTCCTCTTGCATCACTCTGTCTATTACTGAAAATTAACCGTTTTTTTATTTCTTTTTATTTAATATCTTTTTTTCGAACATCTAACTCACAACGCTATCTAGTCCCAAGCTAAGCAGAGCTTGTGTAATGGGGTGTTTTTTTTTTTGTAAATACATATATATTATACATAGAAAACACCCAAACTTCGAAACAAACATTTGCAGATCTTACAAACATTTGGTCCGACCCGGGAATCGAACCCGAGACCTCAAAAACAGCAGTCGCTTGGTGAGCATCCATTCCTTTCTGAGTATTAGTTAGACTAACGATCCTAAAGAAAAACATCTTTTCTAAAATGACGTAATTCTGGCGTGACTGGGATCTCAGTCTACTAGAGGAAATCCGAGAATTTCAAAGAACCTCTGTCTGTATATGGGTAACCGTTTTTAACACATAGAGACCTCGTTCGATGCCTGTGCCTCGACGAGCACATTAAACCGTCGATATCTCGATTGCCTGTGAACATCTGTGGCAATCTTTATTAATTGTTTAAGCTCTAAAAACTCCAACATCAATCTATCTATGATCTTCAATATTGCCTAGTACTTGGGTCACGGATGTCTGATAGCAGTCGTTCCAAGTAGAATTCGAAATTCAGTCATGTTGGAGTTAACTGAAAGTCAACATCAATCTAGTTTAGGAAAAGGTCTTGAGTTTGATTTTATGTTCTTAAATATATAGATGCATATTATTATAATACAGAAATTGTTTAATGTAAATAATGTACATTAGTTTTGTTTGAGTTCGATAGATGGCGTTATATTTATTTTCTGTATCGCGATATTAGAAACCACGGACTATTGTATGTAAGTGTCATCAAAATCAATAAAAATTATCCTCGCTTGGGTGTATGTTTCGTTTCAGACCACGTTTCTTAAGGTGCTTTTAGGGATTACAGTCCAGACATGCAGTATCATTATGCTTTCCAATGGTATTACATATTTATAAATATTTATTAAAAAAAAATTATTTTTTCTATTTAGTACTTGATTGAATTAAATTTCTTACGTAGGTATAGATAAATATGTCACATGGACCTAGAAAGTTAAAAAGTTTTATATTTTTTTTATTCTAACCACATCAAATCACTAAAACTCTCATGGCTCGAAGCATCGTAACGTCAGCATGTCAAAAAGCATCCCATTAACGCTATAAGTTCATTTTACTGCAAAAACAAACCATGATTTTATTACATTAGCTAAAGAGTTTAGCGACCCTGAACTGATTAATGCAAAGTTAATAATACTGAAGCAAATCTTATAATCACTGCCGGGTCACTGATACATTCTATAAAAAGCCTGTGGTTATAATCTGGTGTTTCTGTAAAAGAAGGGTCTGAGAGTCCCCTTAATAATCTCTACCGAAACGTCAATCAAATGAGGGTTGAATCGGGTTAGACCAAGGATGAAACTGAAGGGTTGGATTATAAGGGTCTAATTCTTCGAGCCAATATGATTACTAATATTCAGGGCCATGGATGATGGCTTTAAATTACTTTTATGTAATATTCAATTACAGGTTGGTTTGTGTGGGCACTTCAGAGGCAAGTCATAGATTCTCTACATAGAATATTAAAATCTTATAATAATCAACGAGATAAATTTAACATGTACCTAATAGGGTTTCAATTCAATCAATACTTAGATTAATCCGCGCAAAAGCAGTTATTTGAAACTTTTAGAATCAGTGAATCAGATATTTTACTAATAATTATATTTTTTTAAGAAAGTGAATAAAAAATAATATATAACGAATACATAAATAAATTAATTATATTAAAAATTCAAACCCTTTATTAAAACCGTTTTCATACCCTCTCATAACTTTACAGTAAATTACTTTTCTAGATACACTTAATCTATACTTATAATAAAAAAGCGGCCAAGTGCGAGTCGTACTCGCCCATGAAGGGTTCCGAAGCAGCAAGAAACATAATATAAAAGTTCTTGTAGTTCGTTGTAACTTTGATCGATAAATTGCGGTTCACGATTTATGACGTATTAAAAAAAACTACTTACTAGATCTCGTTCAAACCAATTTTCGGTGGGAAGTTTCCATGGTAATGTACATCATATATTTTTTTTAGTTTTATCATTCTCTTATTTTAGAAGTTACAGGGGGGGGGACACACACATTTTACCACTTTCGAAGTGTCTCTCCCGCAAACTATTCAGTTTAGAAAAAAATGATATTGGAAACCTCAATATCATTTTTGAAGACCTATCTATAGATACCCCGCACGTATGGGTTTGATAAAAATATTTTTTTTGAGTTTCAGTTCTAAGTATGGGGACCCCCAAAATTAATTGTTTTGTTTTTATTTTTGTGTAAAAATCTTAATGCGGTTCATTGAATACATCTACTTACCAAGTTTCAACAGTATAGTGCTTATAGTTTCGGAATAAAGTGGCTGTGACATACGGACGGACAGACAGCAGACAGACATGACGAATCTATAAGGGTTCCGTTTTTTGCCTTTGGCACGGCACCCTAAAAATATAACAGGTCAAATTCTGTACATTAAAGATATTTTGCTTTTTTTTTAGAGGGCTCTCTATAATCGATACTGAAGCCAAAACTGTAATTTTTTTCATGTTTGTCTGTCTGTCTGTCTGTATCTAGCGCATCACTCCGAAACTACTGAACGGATTCAAATGAAACTTGGCATGTGATCAGTCCTCTTGCCAAGGCAGCGATCACCTTTTGATGATGTTTATACTACCCACGGGCCCATAGATGGATATACAATCACTACTAATACCACTGGCAAGAAGAATGACCCACGGCTGTGTCACCGTGTTCTTAATCTAAACTAATGAATAAAGCACTTACTGGAGTTGTGTGGCGTCCTGTTTTCTCGGCGTCCCCAAGAGCTCTTGGGTAGGTGGGTAGGTTCTTCTCTGCGTCGTCACACAAACATCAACTCCTAAAGTGCTGTACAACTTCCAAGGTATTCGAACTAATCTCAATAATCAACTTTTCGGCTTACGCGGAACACGCCTACAAAAACTCGCGAATCCACGACCTAACACAATACGGTTTATCACTAAAGAGACCGTGGGTCGATGGACAATACAATTAGCTTACTATCAATTGATTTTCACAATAACAAACAAAACTTCGGCCGGTTCAACACACGTTATTTCACCATCCTTTTTACATACCTTAACCTCAAACGTCAACACGAACCAGCGACAATCAAAATGTTGCCAGTACAATGACGTTCGAAATCCAATAGCATGATTTGAGTTCATACTACGAGGTAGGACATAGGATACTTTTCATCCCGAAATTCAGCATGGTTTCCTGGAGAGAGGGGATGAAAGTCAAAATACGTACTTAGTTGTAATTGAATAACCGATTTAATTCAATCTTTTTTTGCTAGAAAAAAAAAGATAACGGGAAAAGCATTTTTTTTTTGTCCACAACTGTACACTGCCTGTGGGAAGCTAAGACAGATATGTAAATATGGCGGTACGAAGTTCGCCGGGTCAGCTAGTCTACAAATATAAATTAAATTCATCTACAAAGACATAGAAAGTTATTAGTTCATATCTAAGTTATTTATCTATGAATTGATGTTATTTGTAGTACATGTTGATAAAAAATCACTATCCGATACTAGAATGGCTGCTCAAAAGTTCGTAAAGGCCATCAAATCCATATTACGTTATTAATCTCATTTTGCTAACACCACTACACATGAAATACGCCACAGAGCAAATGGTTGCCAGCTAATTAACACCGTTGAAAAACAGGTATATATATTTAACATAATAAACGTAATATGCAATTTGCGTCTAAATGATTCTCCACTGATATTACTTAGGACCAACTAACACAGTCAAATTTAACATCAGTTCAAAACAGAAGAAATGCGAAAGTGTGTCTGTTTATAGTCTACTAGTTGTTGCCCGCGGCTCCGCCCGCGTGTATGTCGGTTATCGCGGCAAATAGTAGCCTATATGTTATTTTAATGTATCAGCTATATTACTGTAAAGTTTCATTCAAATCCGTTCAGTAGCTTTTGCGTGAAAGAGTAACAAACATCCATCCATACTTACAAACTTTCGCGTTTATAATATTAGTAGAATAATGTATTCACGTTTAAATCACTGAAGCGATTTCGAAGATTTCAAACAGAAGTATTTTGAGTTGTGATGAAGGATGTAGAATATTTTTTATTCCTTAATCCACTTCTTAAGTAACAACCCTTACGGAATGATTATAAACGTTATAATAACTCTGTTTAACTATCACGACAAAAATACGGAACCAATTTTGAGGTAGTAGGGCCACGTTGATTTCAGCACGAACGGGCCGACTCGACCGGACTGGTACTATCCTCTCACGGAAGACTAAACTAAAATAATAGCATTCGTGCTGTCGTGTTTCGCTGATGAGTGAGAAATCGGATGCCCAACGACGCAGGAGCATCTCAATAGGCCGCCATAACTCATGCTTTAGTAGAGTCACTTCAGCAGGCTCTTTTTATATATTAAAATAAAATAATGAAATTCGACTTGTAATTAAATTCTTAAGAAATACATTTATTTAAAACGATAATAGACATATACCCGGGTGGAGACGCGGGCAAAAGCTATTAATATTATACATTAATAACAAAATACAAAAATGATAAGTATGTCGACTGTCGGCGTAATTCCTGAAAACCATTAATTTTATCCTTTCCACACATTATTAACAGCAGTCAAACATCAATCAATTTAATTGAAACATTGTTTGTGGGAAAATTGAGTTAAAACCGCTTACCTGAATACGGAACGCTAAAAATAAAATGAATAATTTAGGCCGTCGGTCGTTATGTGAATTGCAAATCGAGCGAAAGATTGTATTTACGTGAAATTATTCAGGCAAATCTTTCCTAACGAATTGTTTGCTTGCTTCAAACTTTCGCAATTTCGAAATAGGTATTACATTTTGGAACGTTTTATTTAATACAATTTTAGTCTGGTATAGATTTTCACAAAGAATTTGATTTTAAAAAGTTCGATGAAAAAGATCGTAGATCTCTATATGATACCTATCTGATTCAATCTAAATGGAGATATTTTATTACATACATATTTTAAGTAAAATTCTTGGAATGAAACGTTTTAAAGAAAATTTGATGGACTTATTTCATATTTACTTACATTATCTAAATAAAAGTATTGTGACATGTCTGAAAGTTGTCCCCTGGGGCATATATTAATGGAGAGGTATACAGCGGTTAGGCGCTAAGTACAGAATATGTGAGCAGGTCTAAGATAGTAGTAGGTTGCTCAGTTAAAGACAAAGGAATACGAGTCAAAGCTATTCCAAGCGAGTCCTCTGAATCTCGAGGGGATTGTGGCTTGTGTTGGCTACGCGTTGCTTTCACCATAACTCGCCTGTTGCTGTGAAACGTGGCATAATGTATGTATTACAGAAAAAGTCACAGTTAAATCTATTTAATTTATTATAATGCTATTAAGCTTCATTGTTCCATTACATTCATACACTATTTAAATAGCAGGTTTATTTATGAGAAACAGTTTTCCTCTACGGTATCTAACTCTTTTAACCTATTTTTATTGCTTAAAATATTCCGTAAATGTTAGCCATTTTAAATTCTTTCGTCTCATTTTTCACCGTATTACACGCGGTGCTTCAGATTGTTTTATTATAAACTTTTTTTAGAATGTGGAAGCTTTTGCATACCTGCCTCTGTTTTGTTCCGTATCATGAATTCATGAAATGAAAACTTTTGCGTTTTCATTTTAAAAGTACTCATAATTTTTTTGTGCTCGGAACAGGCACGCGTCTCGCGTAATGCGTTCGTTTATGTTTTACTTTGTGTGATAAATGCTACATTTACATACCAACTTGTACTGTACTGTACACAAAATGTAAGTACAATAATTCCGTTTAATACACATAACACACATACAATACACACTGTTCAATTCTCTCGCCAATGCAGCGATCACCTTGTGAAATTTGCAATGTCTTAGGCCCATGAGTAAGTCATTCAATCGCTAACTATGTCACTGGAGAGAGCATTGAACTGACGGCATTTTCACCGTGTTCTTATTCTAAGCTAATGTGATATCAAGCACTTACTGGAGATGTGTAGATTTCTTGATAGCGGCGTCCAAGAGGCCTCTTGGTAGTTTCCTCTCTGCGTCGTTACACATACATGCTCTTAAATGGCTTGCGGGCTCCCGAAGTCTCGTAATTACAAGACACCCGATTTAACTATCGCGGATCGCGCCTATTTGACGTGACTACTAAAACTCGCGAGTCCAAACCACTCATAACGGTAAACCACTAAAGGAACCGAATCGTATCGACAGTTAGCAAAATTACAATTAAACGGCACTTTTTCAACGAAGCCCAGCTCGACCGATCCAAGCGTCTCAATAGTACTACTGTCAACGTCAAAACGTCAAATAAGAAAAATGACAATCAAAAATGTTGCCATTACAATGACGTTAAATTTCTAACACACACATTGAGGTCATTGGGAGTAGGCAAATCTGTTCATTACACTTCTCCTAAAAATGTAGACTTTAGTTCACTTAATCAACATTTCTCTGCTTCGACGAACTTTGATAAATTGACAAAAGATGCTACTCTGAAGCATCTCACTTCGGCCTTGACTCCTGACTGTTCTCCTTTTTTCTTTAGTCAATTTTCTGATTGTGATGTTAAGAAGAGCATAGTGTCTATTACTTCAAATGCAGTAGGCTCTGACTGTCTTAGTCGTAACATGATCCTCCCAATCCTTGATGAAATCCTACCTGTCATCCGCTACATCTTAAACTATTCGATCTCCAATAGCGTCTTTCCAAAGGCTTGAAAGTATGCAGATATTATACCCATCTCCAAAAAAAAATAACCCCACATCCTTTTCCGACTACCGCCCCATCTCTATCCTCCCCTTTCTCTCCAAGGTCCTTGAACGTCTAATCCAAACTCAACTTTCTAAATTCCTTTCCACAAACCTGCTCTTAAATCCTCTCCAATTCGGTTTTCGACCCGGCCACAGCACTACCACTACTCTAGTTCACTTAACGGAGGACATCAGATCCGCTATGGAGAACGGAGAGCTTACAGTCTTAACACTTCTGGACTTCAGTACACACTTCAACACCGTCGACTTTGTCGTACTGATATGTATACTACGCTCTCTTAACATATCTCCAACTGCGATTGACTGGTTTCACAACTACCTGTTTGGTCGCCGGCAGCGCATTAACATTGATAACACTGTCTCTTCTTGGTGTAGTACTAATGCTGGTGTACCTCAGGGTGGCGTGCTGTCTCCCTTACTTTTCTCCGTTTTTATAAACACCATCACTAATAATCTGACTTCATCCTACCACCTATACGCGGATGATCTCCAGATTTATTCTAGAGCACCACTGGTTAATCTCGCTAATGCTGTTAACAACATAAACGCAGACTTGGAAAAAATCTGTAAGTGGAGCATATCCCATGGTCTGAAGATTATCCCGTCCAAGACCCAGGTTATTGTCATTGGAAGTTCGAGAATGATTTCCAAAATTGATTGGACTTCACTGCCTCAAGCCTCATGCGACGGCACACTTATTCCGTATAGCGAAAAGGTAAAGAACCTGGGGATCTATATCGACACAACCTTTTCCTGGAGTCCTCAGCTGCAAGAGCTCAGTCGCAAAATGTTTGGCGCTGCAGGATCTTTGCGTAGACTACGCAACTTTCTACCTACCGCTACCAAGATTGCTCTTACGCAATCCCTTCCTTTCCCCATCCTTGATTATGCCGATGCCAGTTATTTAGATCTTACTGAAGACCAATTAAATAAGCTTGAGAGACTCCAAAACCTCTGCATAAGATTCATATTCGGATTACGGAAATATGCTCATGTCTCAGATTATCGTAAAAAGCTTAAGTGGTTACCCATCCGCCTTCGCCGGAATGCACACATACTTTTTCTTCTATATAACATTCTTTTTATTCCTTTTACCCCATGTTACCTTAAATCGCAATTCACTTTCTTGCACGATACTCATCTCAGATTGCAGAGATCGTCAGACAACCTAAAGCTGAAAATGCCTGGCTATTCTACCAAATTTTTCGACCATTCCTTCTCTGTCCAAGCAGTTCGGTTGTGGAACGCCCTACCAGTCGCTATAAGACGTGCACAAACACTGACTGCATTTAAGAGACTGGTAAAGGAGCACTACCTGGGAGACACCAATGTCCCGTAACCAATTTTTTTTAATCTTTTAATTTAGTTAAATAGCTTACAATATGTCACTTAGTATGTAATCTATTTTGTAATATTTAACTCACACCTTGTTTGTATTTCTTTGTATTTATTAGGATCCTCACAATGTACCTACTACTATTCAGTTTAAATGATACATAATTTAACCTTTATATCTATCTTTTAGCACACTAGAAACTACCCAGCACTTTCTCCTAATCTTAATTTTCTATCCCATGGTTGCTACCTACATACCTAATTTTAAGTCCATTTTATAATCTTCTGGTGTACAATAAATATATTATTATTATTATAAAAATACACCCAATCTATGAAAATTATATCTCAGTTTTTTAACAAGTTTTTGTTAGATTTGTTTCAGGGATGTTGCGGATGTCGATTTTTTCACATCCTCGGATGTAAATGCGGATACGGATTTTAAAAGTCTCACATCCGCGAAAGCGGATGCGTATGCAAATGTTTAAAATCTTACATAAATATAATAAATTAATGAAGAACTAAAACTAATAAAGTAATTATTAACATGTTTATAATTGAAAATTAGTGTTAAGTATAATGCTTCAATTTTTTTAACTTTCTTATTAGTAAGTAAAATGAATACTAAATATGATTAATATTATTTTTAATTCAAAGTGGTTACGCAAAGGTTCGTAAATTAAACCTGCACTTCTAAATGATTGTTCGATAGGAACACTCCGTGGTGGTGTAGATAAAATTCACAGCGCAAACAAACACAAAATGATTTATTTACAAGAAACATATGATGCACCACCCACAACAAACGCGTCTGATCTTGTCACGCGTTTTTTCGCTCCCATTGGACGTAGTCACGTGCGAGCGGCACGTACTATTCGCTGGGCCCCGCTCAATTTCTTTCTTGTCACAACTTGTATCACATTCGCATGAAAATCCACATTGATTATAGCGCATCCCGATGCGGGTGCAGATGTCAAAATCTATGCGGAAGCTCCGCATTTGCGGATGCGGATGCGAATATTCGCAACATCCCTGATTTGTTTGTAACCACCCTTTTTCTAACTATATTTATTACAAATACAAACCCACCAATGATATCCTCCTAGTCGACGTCGGCCACGGCGGCCAGTTTCAATGGAGACCAGTCAACTATTCAGTAGATATGTCTATGCGCAAACACAGGTGCACTATTTGTTCTCTGTGTCTTTCAATCCGATGCAACGGCTATCTGATACGACCGGGGAGAGATCAGGCGCAGGACTAATGGCTTTAGGCTAGAGGCACCAATAATATACCATAATTTAAATTATAACATACATTAAAGAGAAATCGGAACTTAACTAATTCAAAGGCCGGAATCTGCTATACGCACGTTTAAAAGATGATATGATGAGAGATTATGATAAAATTTGATGATTGCTTTTCACAACAAACAGAGAAAATGATTTTCTAGACAATTTTTTTTAAGTGTTTAAAGTTAAAGCGAAAAGATAATACGTGGTAATAAATAACTACCGGACACTACTAGCACGTTACTTAAGATCAAACGGCAAGATTTCTTCTTTCGTTCAGTATTTACATACCTGTACGAATGATCCTGTATTTTATCGACAGTTGATTTTATATTTTTATCATGTAACATAAAGAACTACAACACTGACAGTGAAAATATTTTTTCATACTATAAGAAAATATGTAAATCTTCACCGTGGGAGAGCCACGCTTCGGCATGTATGGGCCGGCTTGACCGAAGTGATACCACGGCCTCACAGAAAACCGGTGTGAAACAGCGCCTGCACTGTGTTTCACCAAGTGAGTGACGATATCAGAGGCTCATACCCTCTCCCTATCCCAAAGGCCGGCGACGCACTTGTGTGCCGGTGTTGCGGGTGTCCATGGGCGGCGGTAATCGCTAACCATCAGGCGATACGTCTGCTCGTTTGTCCCATATTCCATAAATTAAAAAAAACTATATATGGACAGCTAATATGAAGAATTATTTTCATTTAATTTCACCCATATTGTTTTTCAATTCATTCATTATCGTTACTCTATATTTTGTTTTCATTTCTGCTTATCTGCTCCATCGGGTACCAAAAGAATTATACTGTCGTAAACACGAACAAAATATTAATAAACACCCGATTCAATATTTGCGAATTGTCTCTTTACACATTGTTTCACGAAAATCTAATCAGGCTGGCGAAAACACAATGAATCCAGTTTCGATATCTGTTAATTAAAATCAATCCTTTCTTCAAATCAATTTGGGTAACAATAAAATAAAAAATATTTTTACTTTACATTTTTCATTTGTTGTTTTGAATTAAAAATGGACAGGGATCTTGTATTCGTGGAATGTTTTTTTAAACTCACATTAAAAAATTTTTGGTAACTTCAAAAAGTATTCGATCATGCTATCTAAAGCTGTAGGGTCAATTTATACTGGCGCAGAGTCGAAGCGCATCGAAGCGTTTTTCTAAAACTGAACATAACAAATTCAACCTTAACTCCACAGCGTAACGCACACATTACTTCTGAGATTTTAAAAAGAATATGCGCGCACCAATCAGTGTTGTTCGTGCCCAGACGCGCGAATTCCGAAGAATGCGCGCGTCTTTTTAAAATCTCAGAAGTAATGTGTGCGTTACGCTGTGGAGTTAAGGTTGAATTTGTTATGTTCAGTTTTAGAAAAACGCTTCGATGCGCTTCGACTCTGCGCCAGTATAAATTGACCCTAAATACGGAATCTGTTCTTATACCAGTATAGTAAAGGGGAAAAGTGTTACATTCGATTCTTAGTTTGTGTACAAATGTTCTTGGTTTATATGCAGAACATCAGCAATGATTATAAATGTTTTTAAACTAATGTATATAGCTTGTTATTAAAACATAAAATATAATAGTGAGATTGAAGTGGAGATCTTGATATAGTTTTCATCATACACACCATATAAAAGTTTAATATAATTAAATACATCGGTGTTGTTCACATAAAAGGCCCTTGGTGTTGAATTTAGTGATTGATGAGAGTTTATAATGGGATTTGTTCTGATTCCTATTTAATTTCCTGTTCGGATATTTAGCTGTCGTTTTATAATAAATTCTAGGGAATCGTTCGTGTGTCACCGAAATTATTTGTTTGTTGTAGGGTCCAAGAGCAATATTTAAGGTCAATCTTGTCAAATTTAAATGTTTTACATGGCTAAATAAAAAAGGTATTTATTGTGTATCAATATATTTTTAACATAAGACAACTACGGGGCCTGCGTATAGTATGCAAATATTTTTTTAAGAAAAGTTTAGTATTTGGAAATATTGTAAAGGAATAATTGACACTAGTAACTAAAAATGATAATAGTTCTTAACTGCAGTGGCGTAGATGCAGACCCTTATTATTTTAATGTGAATGAACATTTCCAATAAAGATAGCTGCACCATCGCAGCATAATATTGTTACGAATAATAATAATCTTCAAGTCTTATCTGCGCACACAAATACCTACACACACACTTCTTATCGATCTCCTGAGGCAAGGAATAATGGACCTTATTTCTATATGCATAGTGTCCGATATCGATTGGTTGTTGCCTAATTATTATTAACTTCGATTATTTTTATTAGCGTTTTTACTAGTAATCTACTAGTGTTTTATAGGCGTTTCTAGAAATGAAAGAGTAATAATAACATGAGTATAAATAGAGCGTCTCGCGGGTCGCAGGCAGTTCAGTACAGTTTGAGCTATAGTGAGATAAACATCGAAGTGATCTCAACGATCAACCTAGCGACCTCGGCGACCTTTAAGGATTGTAATTCAGAGTAATATTGTGATTTGAATAGTGGTTTTAATAAAGTCTCTTTAACACGTCATAAGGCTTCTTTCTCAAATAAATCGAACCCTAACACGTAACAATATGATGTTTAGCTACGTTCCTAGTTGAGATGCAAAAGATTAAATTATTTGTAACAACAAATAAAAAATTTCAGTG
Organism: Diaphora mendica; assembly: GCA_949125395.1. Lineage (NCBI taxonomy): Eukaryota > Metazoa > Arthropoda > Insecta > Lepidoptera > Erebidae > Diaphora > Diaphora mendica. Next base: position 18,475,766 of record OX421315.1, read on the forward strand.
TAGTTTCTATCATTTGTAAATAAGGTAATGCTAAGCAAGGTGCTTTTCTCGCAAAGAATAATGTGAATGAATTTCATCTATAAATCAGTACTAACTTGTAACACGTCTGTCAGAACTAGTCTGTTGTATCAGAACGAAGTTTCTTGCTCCCTCAGGTGCAAGAAACTATTTTGATATAGGACAATCGTGCCTGCAGCCACTCAGACATAATCAGTTAATGGCTACAGGCACGATTCGATAATAAATATTTCGGACGTCTAACACACAACGCCATCTAGTCCCAAGCTAAGCAGAGCTTGTGTTATGGGTACTAGACAACTGATACCTATATACTTTTTTTTATAAATATATACATATTATACGTAGAAACACCTAAACTCCGAAACAAATATTTGCAGGTCATGCAAACATTTGGTCCGACCCGGGTATCGAACCCCTCACCTCAGGCACAGCAGTCGCATACGCACGCCACCACTGCGCCACCAACGCAGTCAAACGTATGATCATGTCGTGACGTATATCATCATCATCAATAGCATTTAATAATCCACTGCTGAATATAGGCCTCCTCTATAGGCCGGTGGTTCTCTTTTATTCATTTGTCATTGTTCACTATATCTGATTTTGTTATTGTTGAAATCTAAAACGATAATTATGATTTGACAAAATAATGTACTTAACATTTTTTTATGTTTTAAACTCATCCTTAATTAGGTATGTGAAACAAGTTTAAGTATGGTAAGTTGAAATACATAGGCGAGCAACGCAGTGTAGCTTGAAGTTAAAAGACTACTTTTATTAGGTCTTTACCTATGAAATTGCCGTTCTTTAGTACTGGTCATTTCAAATAAAAAAAAGTTTGTAATGGCTCTGTATTCTACATTCAAATTAATTTTGTTTTAAAACCATGACATTCTATTTACAAATTCATCCTTTTGTTTTCTGATTAGCGTTGTATTTTCATTACATTTGAACATTTTTCGTCATAATGGATACTTTAAAATTCGTGTAATTATGGAATATGAGTTCCGTCGTGGCACCAACGCGACACAAACGCTACGTAACATCAAAAACGTTTACGGAGAGAACTGTACAAACGAACGCACAACCCCCTTATTGGTTTTCCCGGTTCCGTTCTGGAAATTTTGACTTGAAAAATGAAGCTCGTGGTCGTCCGGAGACTTTGGTTAACAATAATGAATTAAAGGCGATTGTGGAAGCTGTCGAAACTCAATCTACAGCTGAGCTAGCAGCAGCTTTTAATGTAAGCATCAAAAGAATATTGATCCATTTGCGACAAATTGGCAAGGTAAAAAAGCTTGATAGATGGGTGCCCCACGACCTTAACGATCGCCAGCGCAACGTACGCGTCGAGACTTGCCTTGCGCTGCTCAACAGGCAAAGAAATGAAGGAATTTTGAAACGAATTCTTACGTGCGACGAAATATGGATTCTGTTCGACAATCGAAAGCGCTCAGCAAGTTGGTTAGACCCTGGTTCAGCACCAAAGCAATGCCCTAAACCAAAAATGACCCCTAGAAAGGTGATGGTCACTGTTTGGTGGTCTAGTGCGGGTGTGATTCACCACAGCTTTTTACAAAACGGCATGAGCATTAATGCAGATGTGTACTGTGAAGAACTGGAGAGAATGATGCAGAAGCTTGCGCATCTGCAACCAACTTTGGTCAATAGGTCGTCCCCACTGCTCCTTCACGACATCGCGCGAACTCCATACTGCGCAACAGACAGTCTCCAAGCTGCAAGAGCTGGGGTTGGAAGCTCTCCCTCATCCGCCATACTCACCAGACCTTGCACCTGCCGACTATTACTTTTTCCAAAATTTTGACAACTTTTTAGTGGGTAAAAAATTCAATTCCCGAGAGGCAGTACAAAATGCCTTTGAAGAGGTTGTTGCCTCCCGTCCAGCTGATTTTTACAAGAAGGGCATAAAAAAAAAGCCAATGCGTTGGCAAAGATGCGTCGATTGCATGGGTGATTACTTCAAATAACAGAAATAAAAAATAAGTTATGGAATCAGGCGTTACTTTGCGGAAATCCATGACATTAAATGCTATGAAATATATTTAGCTTTAATTCCGCGAGACAAATATCCAGGTCTGAAAGCAAGGCACAAATCCCACCGTCATGCATACTCACATGCACATATGGGTATCATGCATATATACACATACAAAACAAGTGAGAAATAATTAGCATGCCATGCAACCAAACCTATACTCGACACGTGTTTCGCCCCTCCACGGGGCATCCTCAGGAGATGTTGACTCGTCGAGCGTTTGAGCTCGAATGAGCTCGCGCCACCGCTGTCGGCCTTTTAATGCATATACACTGTTGAATGACCAAACAAACTTAATTCCATCACCATTTCTTAGTATGATTGCAGGTAGTTCGGCACAGATGTCTTTATGACATTGAATCGACCATTATAGCGTCATCGAAACTGTATATAAAGGGCCGACAGCGGTGGCGCGAGCTCATTCGAGCTCAAACGCTCGACGAGTCAACATCTCCTGAGGATGCCCCGTGGAGGGGCGAAACACGTGTCGAGTATAGGTTTGGTTGCATGGCATGCTAATTATTTCTCACTTGTTTTGTATGTGTACATATGCATGATACCCATATGTGCATGTGAGTATGCATGACGGTGGGATTTGTGCCTTGCTTTCAGACCTGGATATTTGTCTCGCGGAATTAAAGCTAAATATATTTCATAGCATTTAAGAAATAAAAAAGTTTAAAAAAATAAGTACTTTCACTTATTGCATACAAAACGGCAATTTCATAGGTAAAGACCTATTATTTAGTTTAGCTGAACTTTCGCTCAAAAGTTTTTAATCCAATTTCAAGCTCTAAACGTCTTAAAGATATTTTTAAAATAGTTATATACTCTACTATAGGAGGTTATCAATTTCATCGGGTGTTTTTTTTTTTTTTTTAATTTATTTACATCGATTACTCCGTCAATTGTGGACCGATTTTGAAAATTATTTTTGTATTCGAAAGGGTATGCTCCCCATGTGGTTCCATGGCCACCACATCAAGATCTGATGATAGATTTCTAAGGAAATCGAAGGAAACTCTCAAATTTACGTGAGCGCCTGCAATGAAGTTACGAGCAATTGTCGGCATGCCTTCATATTCAGTAGACATCATTAAATTTTAAATGAAATGATGATGAGAGACTTGAGAAAGACTAAAAAGCGAAAAATAAAAAAAACTTCATTTAAATAACCGACTTCAAAAACTAAAAAGTATAAAATAACTTAATTTGTATGTGCTACCTATTCATAGGTTTGAAATCGGTGCCAAGCCAAAATGTAATAATAGGTATCGCACTCGCCGCGCGTGACCTTAAGCGGGATAGCTGCTCTTCGCGTTGAACAAAACAACCGAAGCGTCGGTGACGTCGTTGACGTTCTTCTCGAAATATAGCGAGTATGGTACCTACTATTACATTTGGCTTGGCACTGACTTGAAACCTATGAATAGGTAAATAAATAAATAAATTAATAAATAAATATTTCGGACATCTAACACACAACGCCATCTAGTCCCAAGCTAAGCATTGTGTTATCGGTACTAGACAACTGATACAAATACATATATACTTTTTTTTTGGAAATACATAAATATTATACATAGAAAACACCCAAACTTCGAAACAAATATTTGTAGATCATACAAACATTTGGTCCGACTCGGGAATCGAATCCGAGACCTCATGATCAGCAGTCGCACACACCAACCGCGAGACCAACGAGGCAGTTGTAGACACACAAGCAGTACACACAAAAGCAAGTACACACAAAAGCAGGTAGCACATACAAATTAAGTTACTTTATACTTTTTAGATTTTGAAGTCAGCTTTTTTAAACGAAGTTTTTTTTAATTACTTCTATTTCCATAACACCCTAAAACTAAGAATTTTATACAATCTCTACATTTTAATCAGCCAGGTGATCTATTTGCTCGTTTGCCCCCTTCACCATAAAAAATATAAAGAGTCCAAAAAATATTTACTCACCTTTTAGCCATCCATTTGGCGAACAACCTTAGCACTACAAGAGGAACGTAATTGGATGGTAAGGCTGGCATAGTGCTGTTTTCCTGTTTGTAATAAGGGCTACCAGAGTTACAAGGTACAGAGAATGTAACATCGTTAATGCTGTGAATAATTACAATACCGAGACAAGTGCCTGTTTATTTAACGGATTATACAAAAATATACAAAAATTGACGTAGGTATATAATATGTTACCAGAAACTGAGTTTGTGAAATTTGCAATAACTGAAGTATTAATATCAGAACTAGAAAAATATATATAGACATATGGCTTATATCCAAATCCAATATTATTATATTGAAACGAAGAACCAATATTCAAATCATATACATGAAGGAAATGTATGATCACAATTCACAATGTCTTTTTAGTACCGCGAATAGCAGTGGGTTCGATAGGGTTCATGATAGCCGAATGCGGCCCTCCGATCGAATGGCTCACTTTATTTAGTTTATGGAATGATTACACAGACATCTGAGAACTTAAATTAAACCTTATTTCTTAGCACTTTTTTAATAAAGTACGTAAATTATACCTTTGTTCTGCAGTGGACAGCGATCGGTTGTTTCAATCATTATAAAACAGCACAAGATTAATCTACTGATTTCTAGTGAGGTTTAGTTCATTTTAGAAGGTATTGACTGATGTTTTAGTAATTGAAAACCCTTTTATTAGAGGCTTAACTCGCAAGTAGTAGTTGGATAGATAGAATATTTCTTATCTTACGCCTTATTTTAGACATTAATTAAAAGAAAAAGGGAGGAGAAATGTGGACTTATCATTAAAACTTCCAGACGATTTTTTTGGGATAAATAATCTATAGGGAGATAGATTATTTAGAATGGGAGTCTGACACAAATGTTTTATATAAAGCAAACAATGTCTTTTTATGAGGGTAAACAGGCCATGTGTGTATATTATATATTACCTACTACCCGTACTAAATAAGTATCGATTTATATTCACGTATTTTTTTAAATATTTTGAACACAATTTTCCAAATATGTACCTACCTAACAAGCCTTGTAAAATGCATACAAGCATTGTATAGGAAATCATTAAAGTAGGTAGGTACATTTTATCAGTTTGGTAACTATTATTCTAAGGAATGGACCTAATTTAGCTGTAAGCTTCGCTCACGTAGACTTTCATCCCCTGATTTACCCCCTTAGGGGTGAAATTTCCAAAATTCCTTTCTTAGTGCTCACTTACGTTATATAAAGAACCTACATGCAAAATTTCAGGATTCTAGCTTCAGCGATTTGGGCTGTGCGTTGATCTATGGGTATGTGTGAGTGAAGCCGTGTGCAAAAGCTAGTATAATAATATATAGAATATTTGATTTTATAATTCGAGGTTGTCATAATAACAAGCAGTCCTTTACTGCGCATGCGTCAGTAGAGAAAGACAGAGGGGGTACCGCGATCTTCTCTCTCTTTCTAACCGTTGGACGTTTCCGCTTACCTGCTGCCGTATGTCTTCCTTACACTATCTATAATACCTCTATGGGCAAAGCTCGTCCGCCGCTCGTCACCCGCTCGTCGCCCGCTCCCGCTCCGCTGTGTTCGAAAACACTCCCATATAAATCCATACATTGTCATTTGTACGTGCCGCTGCCACTCCGCGCTCGCTCCGCTCCCGCGCCCGCTCCGCTCCCGCGCCCGTTCCGCTCCCGCTGAGTTCGAGTACGCGGCCACTCTTTATCTTTTCGCACTCTTTTAATAATTATAATTTATACCACCTAGAATTTTCAAGTTTGTCTTAGTGTACTTCTAAGGGATAAACATTTATATGTTTAATATAACGAATTTTCTACAAGGGCAACAATAAGTTTTCACAATCTAGTAAACTATACAAAATTTTCACAAAAAACCGACTTCAAGAACTGGACCAAATTCCAATGGGACTGCACTCCACACCAATTTATCTTTAAAGAATAATGCTAGAACACTTCAGAAAGATACCTAGAAAGAATCAATAAGCCCCCACAGATAAATGAAACCTGACGAAAATGGCGTCCGAAGCCTTACATGGCTTATAAAGTGTCAAATTCACAGGAGGCTTCAACCGTCAATTTTAGCCCAACTATTAATAAACCGCAGTTACTTCATCATTCCAACTACATTCTACATTCCCTTGCTATATGTTCTTTATTTAACTTGAGTGGCATTACGGCTAATAAAAAACTATATACTGGTTAACTTCACTACTAAATCGCAAATATCATCATCATCAGTATATCGCAATTCACTGCTGGACATAATCTTCTTCAATTGCAAGCCACTTGCCACTCACAATTTTTTTACTGACCACGTAACACATAATTTGCATAATATTATCAACTTAACATTGAATTGCTCTTTTATATAATATGTTATGAAATGCATTCCAAAATCTCCGTGTTCCTAGATAGATCGTTTAATACAAAGGTCACAAATTTCCAAGCAGCAAGACACTGTCAGATGCGAACGACGCGGCGACGCGACGTTTGTAACAGGTAGGGAAGTAGTTCATATACTAACCCAAGAATACGCTGTGAAAGATACACGAGCTATCCCTTTTTATATATTTTCGTAGAAATGTACTCATTTACGCCAACGACCAATAAGTAAACATGGACATGCCTGTTTTATGTATGATGGACATGCGAGTTCTACGAACTGAAAAATAGTTTCCTGCTAAAATTACGATACGTTCAGTCTTATTGAAATAACTTTTCATTGGCAATATGTAGGTTAACATAGCATTTGTAACGATTGATTAGCCAAGACGGCGGCATAGTTGACACTTTATAATATCACAACCTTATAATATTCTCCAATGCACATCTTACTAGATGTAGTAATTTCATGCATTCATATACCGACCGTTCTACTGAACGGTCGGTATATGAATGCATGAAATTACTCGAACGAAGGTATTTTTATAGTATTTGACAGGCTTGACTACTATACCAATTCAATACTAAATTCACATATTTAGTAGATAATATCAAATATTGTTTACCATAAATATTCTAATCATTATTAGCATACAATTATTATTTGATAATACAGAATTGTGTGACATTAAAGATTTGATATGAAATATAAGTCGCGCCGGAAGCTGACAAGCGGAAGGCGCCAAGATATTAATATGAATCAACTATTTACTTGTTTATAAAATCACCAATTGAATTATAAGGTTATAATATATTTTGTTGTATGCCTAGTAATTATTAAGATTTAAACGAATGAGGCGTTTATACGAGGTTGGAATCGTTACTTATAACATTCGGCCATCCTGTGCATGCCGTGTCCCACGGCGATCAGAGCTGCCACTAATTTAATTAAATCTGGTATTGACCAATTTATTTATTTTTCCTAGATCACACAGTTTCGTATTTGCTATACGTCACACAGTTTCGTATTTGCTATACGTCACACAGTTTCGTATTTGCTATACGTCACACAGTTTCGTATTTGCTATACGTCACACAGTTTCGCATTTGTAATACGTCACACAGTTTCGCATTTGTAATACGTCACACAGTTTCGTATTTGTTTGTAATACGTCACACAGCTTTTGTTTTTACCTGCATCACACAACTTTTATTTTTACTACATCGCACAGATTTTATTTTTTACTACATCTATCGTTGTTACACGGTGTTAGCGCCAACTGGCGTGGCCAAGAATTGTCAACGCCAACATATAAAGCGGGGTGCGCAGTATATCTTCAGCGACTAGGCACTGCCTGAAAACTGATTTAGGCCGAGTACGATGTGGCTGCCGGACAGGTGGGTAGGAGAATATAGGAAGCACGCTTACCTTTGGTGTTCTTGAGCTGCTGTCCAGACCAGGCGGCCTGATCAGGCTCCTGGCTCCTCTCACCGCGATGTGGCTTGCGGATGATGATGGCGGCACGTATTCTTATACACGGAAAAACGTCCCTATCTTGCCGGCAAGGCACGATTGCACTCAGCGAACTAATGCGGATTCCACGATCAATCACTTGAACGCGGCGTGTGTAATTGTATTATTTACAGCGGTTTTAAAGTCTATATGATATGCGGTGGCGGAGTCCACAACTGGTGTAAACTCGACAAGCGGGCGGCGAGCTTCGCGTCTGGAGCGTTCTCTAAAACGTGCGGCGAGGTCCGCGTCCAGGGCGTAACTGTTTTATCTCTTCTTTCTTGTAGCGGCGCGTGCGACGGGAAGGGAATATCGGTTAAGGTGTGGGTAATATATGTGCCGACAGCCTCACCTAGCGGAAATTTATACAAACTAACAGAGTACCTGTCTCTATAGACAGGTGGCGTTACCATTCCCCCCGCCCTTAAAGGGTTACCTTTAAAAAATACTAAAACGCGGTAAGAAAACGCGGTAATATATGCGGTAAAGATATGAAAATGCGGAATATATGCGGAAAACTATGAAAAATGCGGAAAAGATGCGGTAAATGTTTATACATATCTCTAACTTACTCTTAAGCCTACTTAAAGCTATTTGTGCGGATTTAAAACAATATACTACTGACTAGGCAATGGGCACAATCGGACCACTGGGCGCACGAAGCTCCCTTTACTAGTTCTAACGGTGACTACTCGCGTTGTTCCATCTTTCGAAGGATGGACGGCTTCTACAACCCCGAGCGGCCATGCAAGCGGAGGTGCGTTATCGACGATGATGACCACTACTGATCCCAGCTGAATCGGTGTAGTGGGCGTGGTCTACTTGGCTCGAGCCTGCAATTTATGCAGATACTCGACTCTCCATCGCTGCCAAAACGATTGAACCAGCTTGTCTAGGAGAGAGTGTCTCTCGAGCAGGCTAGCTGACTCTACGTGCGGTGCGGGTAGCGAAAATAGCGGTGCTGTGTGAAGAAAATGAGACGGCGTTAGCGCCGATGGCTCAGCGGGATCGCTACTTAGAGCGGTTAGCGGGCGCGAATTTATAAGTGCCTCGACCTGAGTAAGCACAGTTAAGAGCTCTTCATAAGTGAGTAGCTGTTGACCTATCACTCTGAAGAGATGAGTCTTAACGACCTTCACCATCGACTCCCAGCATCCACCCCAATGAGGGCTAGCAGGCGGGATACGTTTGAAGTCGATCCGACTCTCTGTCAACTCATGTTCGAGGTGCGGGCGAAATTAGTCAAGGAATTTATAAACGTCGCGTAAATATGAGCGACAACCAACAAAATTGGTTCCGTTGTCAGTATAAAGGCACTGTACCGGTCCGCGGCGGGACAGAAATCGCTTGAGCGCGGCGAGAAAACTGACTGTACTCAGCTCCGTAGCTATTTCTATGTGTATACAGCGGGTAGTAAGGCACGTAAAGATGCATAACCATGCTTTACGGCTCTTAACGCCCCTACCTCTGGTGGGGGTGAACTGTATAGGACCGGCATAGTCACACCCACAGTGGGCGTATGCCTTTACATACGGGTTTACGCGGGAGCGCTGCAAGTCCGACATCATCGGAAACGATGGACGCGGCCTTGCTCTGAAGCAAGTATTGCACTTGTATATGCGGTGACGTATAACACGTCGTGCGGAGAGTATCCAATAATGATGCCTGAGTAAGGACATCAAATGTTCGGGACCGGCGTGTAAATGCTTCTTATGGTAGGAATCGATCAATATATCGACCACGTGATCGTGGCGCGGGAGCACACACGGATGCATTTGCGAATAGTCGATATCAGCGTTCGACAGCCGGCCTCCGACGCGAAGAAGACCATTTTCATCTAAAAATGGTTTCAATCTCTGTAAGGCGGGCGAGCAGATTTGACCTACTCTTATTTTATGAATGTCGTCGCGGAAGTGAACCTGTTGTAATTCGAGTAATATTTTAGTTTCAGCGAATTCGAGATCTGAGCGGGTGACAGAAGGTCTGCGCGGTAACAATTTCGAGAATCGAAAAATAAAAACAACAATACGTAATAACTTCGACCACGAAGATATACGTTGAGCGAGTGTGTAAATGAGCGATTCATTAGCGGGTACGGTCACAGTATGTGCGAGCGGTTTCATGTCCGGAACCTCACCGACGGCGTCACCATTAAATTCGGCGATGGGCCACTCTGATGGATCCTCGGATGCCCACGGCGGTCCCTCAAACCACAGAGGATGGTTGATTAGCGAAGCGGGGGAGAGGCCGCGCGATAGGCAATCAGCGGGGTTTTGAACACCCGGTATATGATGGAAACAGCTGGCAGGCAAGTTATCAATTACCTTGACAACCCTGTTTGCGACAAACGTCTGCCAGCGGTGCGGGGACGAGTTGATCCAACAAAGGACGACTTTTGAGTCGGTGAAGGCGAATACGTTTGAGATTTTGTAGCGCGGTTCAAAATTATCAAGTACCTTGCGCATCAACTTCGACAGAAGCACTGCGGCACATAGCTCTAACCTAGCGATAGAAACGGTTTTGAGCGGCGACACCTTAGACTTCGAGCACACGAGCCTAACGGAGCTAACAGCACCAACGGTGACCTGTAGGTATATCACACAACCGTAGGCGCGTTCGCTTGCATCAGCAAAGCCCAAGAGGTTAGCCATGCACCCCTGAACCACTCCTAAATGTCGAGGAATGCGGATAGTGTTGAGCGCAGGTAACTCACTACAAAATTGGGACCAGTGGGTCACAATGCGTTGGGGAGGCGTGTCATCCCAGTCGCATTTCAGCAGCCATAACTCCTGAATGAGGAGCTTGGCGTGTAAAATGACGGGAGCCACTAAGCCTAAATTGTCCCATAAGCGTGCGATGACGGACAGAATAATTCGTTTCGTACATCCTGACTCAGGTGTGATGACCTTGAAATTAAATTCATCGTTAGACCTATCCCAATGCGTGCCTAATATTTTATGTGGTGTGCCACCCCTGTCTAGTTCAAGATCCGAGGAGGGGCGGTGCGATGCGGGGATGGCACGCAGAACAGCGGGGGAATTACTAGTCCACCTTACAAGGTCGAACTGACCACACCTGAACATGTCTATGAGTTCCGTACAAGCGGCAACAGCAGCGGCTTCATCAGAGCGCGATGAGTCATCCGACATAATACTGAAACACACGTCATCCATGTACGTAGAACTGGATGCGATAGCGGCGGCGGTAGGAAACTTATGTTTTTCATCAGCGATTAGCTGTTGAACGACGCGTACAGCGTGATATACGCTTGACTTCATCCCGAAACAAACTCGATTAAATTCTAGAATTACTAATCGGTCTTGCGGCGAAAATCTGAAAAGAATTCGTTGAAATTTGCGATCGGCTTCGAGCATACCAATCTGCAAAAACATTTGACGACAGTCAGCGGATATAGCGATTTTAAATAAGCGGAAATTTAAAAGTATGCAATTTAAATCACCCTGTAGATTAGGGCCGGAATGCAATACTTCGTTAAGTGACAACCCTGTGCTGGTTTTACAACTGGCATCTAAAACCATTCGAACCTTGGTAGTCCTTTTATCAAAACGTTGCACACAAAAATGCGGTACGAAATAGGAATCGGCGGGAGTTATTTTATCAATAGACCCTATTTCGGTAATGTAGCCCTTATCAATGTACTCGCGTATTATATCATTGTAGGCCGTGCGCAACGCAGTTGATGACTCCAATTTTCGTTCCAAACACATAAAGCGTCTTTTAGCGGCGGCGAGGGAATCCCCTAATTTATAAACATCGTCCCTAAATGGTAACGAAACGGTATACCTACCACTAGCGTCGCGCGTAGTGGTGGCGCGGAAATGATTCTCACATTCAAGGTCATCTTGACTGTGGGCGGGCGGAGCGGAGACCTCCTCAAGTTCCCAAAACTTTTTGAGAATGCGGTCCAACGACTGTTCAAGAACAGTACAACAAGCGGTTGTATTTTTAATTTCGTGTTTAGACAATAATGCGGGAGCAGAACCCATGATTATATATCCTAGAACACTTTTTATAGCGGGCGGTATCCCTACAACATTACTATGTACCACGCCTGGTAGCAGTAAGTGCGGGAAATAATTCGCGCCGAGGAGAACGTGCACCTCGGCGGGCGAAGCGAACATACTGTCCGCGAGCGGTAGCGAGTTCAAGTGAGAAAACGCTGTTATATCAACGGGTACCGTAGGTAGGTTACCCGTTATGCGGTCGACAATAAATGCCGATACGTCAAAATGAACGTTATTATAGAAGCGCGAAAATATTTGGAACTCTGTGGAACCTCTAATAGATTTTTCAGAACCACCAAAACCTCGAACAATCGTCCTCGTATTTCTATTGCAATCCAAACCCAAACGCGCGCAACATTCACTTGTAATAAAACTGACTTGCGATCCCGTGTCTATAAGAACTCTAATGACATGGGCGCGTCTAGTCTTATCGTAAACAACCACCTGAGCGGTAGACAGCAGTACCGTTATGGGTTGCGTACATTGCGCACTCTGAACATTATTATTTGCGGCGTTCGGTACGGGCGCGGCAATGGACGCATGCAGCGCTGATACGTTCACATCACGCGTTGAGCTAGACTGTGACGTAACAGACGGCTGCGCGAGCGGTGGCGGCGACGGGTGAGTGCGGCGCGGAGAGCGCGCGGTGGCTATGGTCCCCGGTTCGATTCCGGGGGCGGCCATTTGGTTGTCAGGCGTTTGCTGTGAAACCCGACTGCGAGCGTTATTGAAGTGCAACAGCGTATGATGCCTCTGACCACAGCTGCGGCAGTTCTTGTTTGAATGACAATCGCGTGCTTTGTGTTTCAAACTAAGGCAATTAATGCAAGCGTTGCGTTCTTTAATGCAATTAAAGCGTGCGGAAGGCGTTAATTTATTAAATGATGGACATTTAAATAAGTGGTCATGTACGAAGTTGTCACAAAGACATATCTTGTGTGGCGTAGATACGGCTACGTATGCATGCGGGTTTGGTACATGACGTCGCGGTTTATTTTGTGTAGAATGAGAAGTAGAAGTACTTGCGGTGGGGCGTATGTTATTATATATCTTGAACTGTCCCTTAATAAATTCCGTCAGCTGACCGAAAGTAGGTACTTTCGTATCGCGGTATTGAGACTCAAACGCGCGGATCGTTTCTTCGTCCAACTTCTTTAAAGCGAGGTTAAGCAGTATAAAGTCGCTTAAATTATCGATTTGTAGATTTTTTAATGCGTTTGCGGCGGTGACAAAGTGATCCATGAATGTCTGGAATTTGGATGAAGAAGCGGGGCCGTTCAACTTAACATTCAACATCTGATCTATGTAGGTATATCCGAGCGTGCGTCGGTCTTCGTACCTGTCTATCAGACATTGTAATATCGTGTCATAATTTTCAGCGGACGGCGTGATGCCTGAGAAAACGGTCTGAGCCTTACTTGAGAGCTTCCCTATTAAATAGTACAGCCTCTCAGAGTTAGTCAGCATAGGATTATCGTGTACGGTTGATTTGAAACCAGCGTAAAAAAGCGGCCAACTTCGTATGTCTCCATCAAAACACATTATTTCGATCGGCGGCAAAGAAGGCAATCTATGTTTCAAACCTAAGCGGTCGCGGTCGGTCGAACCATCCTGATAACGATCAGTGTCCTTTGCGGACGGTTGTGGTTCAACACTTTTTAATACACGTTTTATATGACAGTACAGCTGTTCGAATGAGTTTAAAGATTTATAATTAGGTTTAAATGCGGGATTATTTTTAAGTGAAGCGCGATTGTGCTCATTGACTATTTCCTTAAACTCAGAGCGAATTTCTTCAATAGTTCCTACAGAACTAAGGAAGTCCTCCATACATTCTACACTTTTATGAACTTGTTTCGAATTGTCGTAAATAGTTTGTAACATCGTTTTTTTTAGTATTCGGTGTTTAACAAATTTTGTTTCAGCGCCCTCTCGTTCATTGTGGTTGGAACTACAATTGGATGATGTGCGCGATCGAAGTATCGGGCTGTTGGTACACCTGGGTGGCACTAGGGGGCGTATTTTATGAAGGATATGTAGTTGACATTGTGACGCTTAGAAATAGTGAGACATTGTCATGTGTGTATCATACGATTCTCATTACTTCTTAAATTTGATCTCAGATAAGCAAGGAGTATGGAAGTTGTACGTCCTGTTCTCACATCCCGAAATGTAGTAGGGGAATCATCTAGATTGTTCGATCAAATGTCTATATGGCAGGCTGCGTGGCATATTTCTTTTTATTTCTTAAAACCTTCTCTCGTTAACTCTGAGGAAGCTTTGCTTACAGTGTGCGTTGATATTCTTGTTGGTAGTGTTTGTGAGTGTTCAAGTCCCACTGTCTGTGGTAAGTTAACCTCAAAAAGGTTTTTCCTTATTATCTTATTGTATGTAGAATATGTTCTCAGGCTATTTAATTTTGTTTATAGGGTCGTTAGATTACCGCAGAAAGAATCATACATCTTGCCTGTCTTGTGGTTCAAGATTTGTGCTGAGGACGGTTAACTATTGGCAGCTCACAGCTCACTCCTCAAGACCTATCTGCCCTACCTTGAGGGAAGTTCATATTATATATATGGAAATTAATTATTACTTTTTTACCTAGCACCCACAAGTTGGATCACTGGTGGACGTCTCTGTAAGCTACCTTGAGCTGGAGAGAGTCTACGGCTGACTACTGTGAGTCAGAGAGGTGACCAGAGGGTGGCTATCCTGTGCAGACCAGTCTACAGGCTTAAAGAGTGAAAGAAAAGACTGTATAATTTTATTTTTATTTTTTAAGACTACCTCTTAAGTTTTTTTTGTCAATATATTAAATTAATTAAATTACTTTAAATTCATATGTAAAGATAGCAGGAATTGGAATAAAAGTTTATTTAAATTGTAAGTTGTCTTTTTGAAGTCTTCCTTGGACCCTCCGCACCCTCACCTTAAAATTTTATCTAAATTCTTACGGCGCCCTGAGGTATCATCTTCTACCCTGAGTCGAAGCCGGTGAGTTTCCACCTGACAAGTTCAGGGGTTACAAATTGGCGACCAACGTTCGGCTAACTTTTCGAACCTTGAGGGTGTGCTGAGTGTAGTTCCCGGGAGGACTTTGGATGAGACGCTTACTGTCCGTCCGAGACTACCCAGGACGTTAATTGGTTTTGTGAAGTGCAGTTCACATGTAATAATTATTTCATTGCATTTTTCAGCACATAAATACCATCTCTGCGGTGTTGGAAAAGCATTGAACAAAATTCAAAATTATATCAAAATTTTAACTGCACAAATTTTGGTAAGTCTTTTTGAATTTATTTTGGCAAGAACATTTTTTCTTTTTTTTCTTTTTTTCTTTTCCTGTTGTTTCACAGTTCATGTGTGTGTTCCCTAAGGGATCAGCACATACATATAGCTTGTATTTTGTTCAGGTTTTCCTTGAATAACTTTATTTTTACTTTTTATATTCCTACCTACTTACAACTTAAGTAAATAAATGTGAGATTAACTTCATTTTATTTCTATAAGAGGGTTTGCATAATATAATTAAAGGGATATTGTGCTTCCTTTAACTTGTTTGTAATTTTAACATAATAATTTAACCTTTTAGTGTATTTAAATTGTGTATTTAATAGTGTAATTTAAATTTCAATCTAGGACACTTTGCATAAATAAAAGTAGGGTATACTTTTATCTATAGTAAAGAAAACTTGAATTTTTTGTTCAATAAATGTGGATTGTTAGTAACTACTTTATAGTTGTGGAAACATGAAGCAAACATAATTAATGTAGTAGAATTAAATTTATAATTAACTTAGAGTTTGAAAGGGGATTAAAGAAAAAAAAAAAGTTTTCTTTTGTTACCCCACAAATTAGGAAAAACTGCTTGGGATAATTGTAAACTTGAAATTAAAGGTAACATTTGAGAATAATTTTTTGTTATTGTGTTAATATAATAACACATTATTTTTATACAATTCAGCTAGATCTTATTGTAAGACTGAATCTTTTAATTTTTTCACTAAGAAGAACTTAGTGCTTTGTTTTAACTTTGGTAACTTGTCATTAATTTTAATTTTGAATTTTAAAGCATTGTGTTAAGAAAGTAACACATTATTTTTATAACATTCAGCCTAATCGTTTTGTAGGACTGAATCTTTTACTTTCTCACTAAGAAGAACTTAGTGCTTTATATATAAATTTTTTTAATTGTCAACAAATTTATTTTTGAATTTTAACATCATGGCCCAGCTGATTAAATGTATAAATTATCTAAAGAAGGATGAACTTATTAACGAGTTGTCTGCCATGGGTGTTTCAGCGAATCCCGATGACACGGTGGTCAGTTTGAGGAGTGAGCTGCGCACTGCGTTGCGCCTTATACGGCGCGGCAGCATTAAAGCCAGCACTGTCGTCCCTGCTTCTGCTGCTTCTGAGCTGTCTTTCTGCGATCCGAAGGTCATGGAACTGGAAGGAGTCCTTTCTTCAGGTGATTTCGTTTCTAATAAGACTAGTCGCCTAAGAGTTTCCTTGAGGGCTAATTATCTTCTCGCTAGGTTAGCAAGATGTGGTAATGACTAAACTATAATATCATGTTTTACAAATGTATTTCAGATATAATTTATTAACTTTTTTTTGTAAATGGTTTTATGTGCTGAAGTCTATTGTGTGTGTTATAGTGAACCACATCATAATGTAGTAATCTTTTATCTATGCAAGTATATTCCATTCCACTCCTTGCATAAGACCTAAATCAACATCAGGATGTAGTTGGGGAGGCAGTACATATGTTATCGCCTCGTTTCTACAAGTACTAACAGAGGACTTATTATGTCAGCTGTTACGAACGAGAACAGGTGCACTGGACGGTGTCTATAACGTATTGTTCCTTCATTTAGGTATAAGGTGTTAATTAGGTATAGGAGATAGGCAGTGCATAAGATGTCGCCTCGTTTTGCAAGTACTAACTGAGGACTATTTATGTCCACTGTTACGAACGCATTCAGGTGCTCCGGATGGAGTTTGCAATGTACTGTCTATATTTATAAAAAGGTTGTATGTGTTTGATGAAGTAATAAGTAGTTCCATTTTAACATTCAATAGCTTTAGCAATACATCAAAGAGTAGTTTCATTAGGAGTTAAGTTTTTCTTTCTTATACTACCTATATTTTAGTTTAAATTTTCTTCTTATAAACTCTGTGTGTCCTAACATTTGAGGGCATCACAGCTTTTTCTTAGTTTGTTGCTGTTTTGGTTATTCCCTTCGTCCTCTACTCAGGGAACACTGTGGGGAGGGGGTGGTGTAACATCGTTTTTTTTAGTATTCGGTGTTTAACAAATTTTGTTTCAGCGCCCTCTCGTTCATTGTGGTTGGAACTACAATTGGATGATGTGCGCGATCGAAGTATCGGGCTGTTGGTACACCTGGGTGGCACTAGGGGGCGTATTTTATGAAGGATATGTAGTTGACATTGTGACGCTTAGAAATAGTGAGACATTGTCATGTGTGTATCATACGATTCTCATTACTTCTTAAATTTGATCTCAGATAAGCAAGGAGTATGGAAGTTGTACGTCCTGTTCTCACATCCCGAAATGTAGTAGGGGAATCATCTAGATTGTTCGATCAAATGTCTATATGGCAGGCTGCGTGGCATATTTCTTTTTATTTCTTAAAACCTTCTCTCGTTAACTCTGAGGAAGCTTTGCTTACAGTGTGCGTTGATATTCTTGTTGGTAGTGTTTGTGAGTGTTCAAGTCCCACTGTCTGTGGTAAGTTAACCTCAAAAAGGTTTTTCCTTATTATCTTATTGTATGTAGAATATGTTCTCAGGCTATTTAATTTTGTTTATAGGGTCGTTAGATTACCGCAGAAAGAATCATACATCTTGCCTGTCTTGTGGTTCAAGATTTGTGCTGAGGACGGTTAACTATTGGCAGCTCACAGCTCACTCCTCAAGACCTATCTGCCCTACCTTGAGGGAAGTTCATATTATATATATGGAAATTAATTATTACTTTTTTACCTAGCACCCACAAGTTGGATCACTGGTGGACGTCTCTGTAAGCTACCTTGAGCTGGAGAGAGTCTACGGCTGACTACTGTGAGTCAGAGAGGTGACCAGAGGGTGGCTATCCTGTGCAGACCAGTCTACAGGCTTAAAGAGTGAAAGAAAAGACTGTATAATTTTATTTTTATTTTTTAAGACTACCTCTTAAGTTTTTTTTGTCAATATATTAAATTAATTAAATTACTTTAAATTCATATGTAAAGATAGCAGGAATTGGAATAAAAGTTTATTTAAATTGTAAGTTGTCTTTTTGAAGTCTTCCTTGGACCCTCCGCACCCTCACCTTAAAATTTTATCTAAATTCTTACGGCGCCCTGAGGTATCATCTTCTACCCTGAGTCGAAGCCGGTGAGTTTCCACCTGACAAGTTCAGGGGTTACAAGTTTGAACAAACTCGAATAGCGTATCTCGCTTACTTTCCAAGAGAATAATCTCATTGTCTTGTTTAGTCTCGAAAGACTCAGGACTCCCTTTCTTGGGCATTGTCGGCGCCATAATATGAAGCGACAAGGCACAAGGAATAGAACGCAGCTAGCAAATAAATTATACTATATGTAACTATAAGTTTACATTCACTAACCGGGCGAGCGGCGGCGGCGCGATAATAATACAATGTGGGTATTATTTTTTCAATAAACGAGATATCTATCTGTTAACTTTGCGGTTGAAATAAATGCCTATAAGTAAGTTAGCTACACGTAATTGACTAATAAATCAAGTTATCGTATGACGTTAAATTAAATAATTTAAGTAAGTAGGTAACTCTTTTAAGGCGCGGAAGAATTTAAAGCGAAGTATGTACGTAGGTGATGTTTACCTAGGTAGGAAATTATATTTGATTATATTACAACTAAGCGGCGTTAGCTAGATAAATCTAGACTATATGTGGGTGTACAAATCTAGATCGAAGCGAAAATGCGAAGCGAAAATAAGCTGTTATAGATCTATCGTGACAAATTAAGCGGTTTTAAGTGCTAGATGGATCTAGACTTAATAAGCGGGCGGTTAGGAAGTACTAGACGAATCTAGACTTGACAAGCGGTGGGTCAAAGGGACCCCAAAGGATAGCTCTTAGCTGCGATAACGTCGAAAGGCCTATATAAATATACAAGGGCTAAAGTATCACTCAGCTAAGATCCGTCTCGAAGGACCGTATTATATGTTAGCGCCAACTGGCGTGGCCAAGAATTGTCAACGCCAACATATAAAGCGGGGTGCGCAGTATATCTTCAGCGACTAGGCACTGCCTGAAAACTGATTTAGGCCGAGTACGATGTGGCTGCCGGACAGGTGGGTAGGAGAATATAGGAAGCACGCTTACCTTTGGTGTTCTTGAGCTGCTGTCCAGACCAGGCGGCCTGATCAGGCTCCTGGCTCCTCTCACCGCGGTGTGGCTTGCGGATGATGATGGCGGCACGTATTCTTATACACGGAAAAAACGTCCCTATCTTGCCGGCAAGGCACGATTGCACTCAGCGAACTAATGCGGATTCCACGATCAATCACTTGAACGCGGCGTGTGTAATTGTATTATTTACAGCGGTTTTAAAGTCTATATGATATGCGGTGGCGGAGTCCACAACTGGTGTAAACTCGACAAGCGGGCGGCGAGCTTCGCGTCTGGAGCGTTCTCTAAAACGTGCGGCGAGGTCCGCGTCCAGGGCGTAACTGTTTTATCTCTTCTTTCTTGTAGCGGCGCGTGCGACGGGAAGGGAATATCGGTTAAGGTGTGGGTAATATATGTGCCGACAGCCTCACCTAGCGGAAATTTATACAAACTAACAGAGTACCTGTCTCTATAGACAGGTGGCGTTACCACACGAACTTGATCACATAGCCGCCCGTATTCACATTTAATACTTGAATTTGGAAACATAGCTTAATTTAAGTAAATAGACTTGATCACGCAGCCGTCTTTACAGGTAAGATTTAACACACAGCGGTAAATAACTGTTCACTTAGTAGTATCACACAGTGTAGGTACTATATAATTGCAGACAGTGATAGGTGAATGGAAATCATGATAAACTTTTTTTTCCACTTTTAAATTTCATTATAAATAAACTGGAACGTACTCACCAGATGTACAGATAGATATACTTTACTGCACCTTCACCTTCACTTCAAAATCACCAATTGAATTATAAGGTTATAATGTATTTTATTGTATGCCTAGTAATTATTAAGATTTAAACGAATGAGGCGTTTATACGAGGTTGGAATCGTTACTTATAACACATTACTCTTACATTAGTATGGCACAAAAATTGCCACATTTACAGATGGTTTAAAAACAATTTGTCTGGTCCGGTTATTCCATAAAATGGATGAAAATTTTATAATACTACTAGCTGACCCGGCGAACTTCGTACCGCCATATTTATATACAATAATTAGCAATAAATTAAAATTGCGACTATAATTTGAGGTTTAAACTATCCTATCTCTCAATTTGGATCGAACTGCACATGGTGTGCAAATTTTATTATAATTGGTTAAGTGGTTTAGGAGTCCATTGAGGACAAACATTGTGACACGAGATTTATATATATTAAGATAGAATATTTATTAGAGAATGTCTACACATAAGTGAAATTACTAAAATAAAAGAGAAACTATTGAAATCAGTGATGGGTCTGCAACCTATTTTGTCAATCAGACCAATGACACAATATACTATAGACCATCCCTCCCTTGGCCAATACTGTACGCCGCAAAAAGCTAGAAAAGTTCAACTAAATCTAGATGGCGCTCAAAATAAGCTCTAAAATGCAGTTTAACAAAGTTTAACAGTATTTTATTGATGTGCTTCAATTCTAGTAACTATATTATTATTTTTCAAATATAAAACTTGCTTTGTATTGCTTGCTTTAAAAAAATGATTTTCAATTGCATAACTAAAAGTTATCACCTATGTTTAGGAGATGTCGTTGCAATCGATTTAAATAAACTTGAAAATAATGACCTATTTACTACGCTAGATGTCACATTTATAAGTTATTTGGTTGAATCAGAGAAACAATGCACTCATGAATGGCAACATTGCAAAAATCGTTCATATCTTCCAGTAGTTAATACGGAACGGCAACGTCGCTTGAGCCGCGTACTCAGTTCAAAAATTTAATTATAAGAATGTTTATTTTTAACCGACTTCAAAAAAAGAAGGTAGTTATCAATTCGACTGTATTTTTATTTTTAACCGACTTCCAAAAAGGAGGAGGTTCTATGTTCCACTGTATGTTTTTTTTTATGTATGTTCACCGATTACTGCGTCAATTGTGGACCGATTTTGAAAATTCTTTTTGTATTCGAAAGGGTATGCTCCCGAGGTAGTCTCATTGTCACCATATCAGGATCTGATGATGGGATCCCAGGGAAATCGAGGGAAACCCTCATTTTTTTAGGCACATATTATGTTTTCGTATATTTTCTGAAGTTAACCCGGTATTTGCGTCTGGTAGTCATCATTTTATGATGATGAGCTGATGGTGTAAGGTACAATTCCTTAACGGTTAGGAGTTGGAGGATGAATCTTTAAATATCATATGTATGTATGTTACCTTTAGTCGTATTCTTTCAAATTATTTAGGTAAGCTGATGATCGAAGGTACAACTCCTCAACGGTTAGGAGTTGGAGGATAATTTTTTCAATTTCATACGTATCTATAGACCTTTAGTCGTATACTTTCAAGTTATTTAGGTGAGCTGATGATAGAAGGTTAAACTCTTCAACAGTTAGTGATAAGATGATGATTTTAATATTACACGTACGTATATACCTTAAGTTGTATTCTTTCAGTTAATCATATGGATCGTTTTATTGAGTAGACATCCACTAAGGAAGGTATTTTGGAATTTCTACCCCTAAGGGGGTGAAATACGGGTTGAAAGTGTGGCCGAAAGTCCGTCATTTTTAAGTTAGAAACATGAAACTTTAACTTTGGGCTACTGATTAAAAATGAGTAGATACGTATTTAACCGTTTTTGGATATTTTTTGACTTGGTTACGCGCGATGCGACGTAATATGACGTGACGACCCCTGGTAATACCACGGCCTCACAGAAAACCGATGTGAAAAAGTGCTTGCGCTGTGTTTCACCGAGTGAGTGAGGATACCGGAGGCTCATACCCCAACCACTCCCCCCATCCCACTCCACTATGCCCCAAAGGCCGGCAACGCATTTGTCAAATTATTTTAGAAATAATCAAACTTTACAAAATATACTATAAAACAATATATTATTTTCTGTAAATAAATGCAAAAAGCCAACAACACGTGGTATTCCCAGGCGGTCACCCATCCAATTACTAACCACGCCCGATGTGGCTTAACTTCGGTGATCAGACGAGAACCGGTGCATTCAACACGGTATGGACGTTAGCAATCAGTTTGTTATATTTAACGTTGAGTATCCAGCACTATGACGTCAACTCAATGTTAAGTGTCGCTACAACTTTTGGCGCGAAAAGCGCGTTAGGGAATATCGTTCCAAAAACATTTCAGATTGTTTTATTAATAACTAGGTTTCGCCCGCGACTTCGTTCGCATTTAATAAAAAGTATCCTATATTACTTCTAATACCTCTACAAGAATATGTGTTTCATGATGATCAGATTGATCAGCTAAGTAGTTTTCGCCGGAAAGCGTAACAAAGGAACTTACGTTCGCATTTTTAACATTAGGATTATATAAAAGACGCAAACCGAAAGAAAATCCTTAATTACACCTTTTTGTCATCTACAGTTGTTAATTAATATGTGCAAGCCATTCTCGACATTATTAACTCGTAATTATCAAATTTTTTATTTGCATACATTCACGATCAACAACATTTATAAACACCAAAAACTGTTTTTAGACATGTGTCATTAAGGACGGGAATTGTAACTGCAACATGCAACTGTATTTTATTAATTCATCAATTTCTATTTTGTTTTTTTAAGCCATTAAAAAAAAAAAATGTCAGTCCTTAGTTCCTTACTTATGTCAATTGAGAAACATACATACAAAGTTTAAAGTGAATCCATTGAAAATAAAAAAAGTTTTAAACAATGAATAAAAAAAAAGATTGTAAAGAGAAACAGACATTTCAATTTTATTTATTTGTGTTGATCTCTTTGACGATAAAATAAAATATTACATAAATTAGGTAGGTACTAAGATAATTAATTATTTAAAAAACGACATCTAGTGGTACATTTCGCAATAATACAATGACAATAAACTTGACAGTTGACTGTTGGGTTCGTATTGGTGTTGGGGGTCAGAAAATATCGTTGTAATTCACGATTTGATGCACTTAGTGACATCTAGGGAACATTAAGCTTACTATAAATCCGCGTACAGGTCTCGCCTAGTAGAGTGTTGGTCTAGTATATATTTCGTCAGTGATCAGACTCATTCTCAAAGAACAACTCTGAGAACAAATACAATTACGTCACTTATTAATAACAAACCTTTACAGAGAAGTCACAATTAGTTGCCTTCGCGTCCAACGTTCTAATTGAAATCGATGGCACTCACTCCTCCGTACATAACCTATTATAATGGACTAAGATCGGGCCGCGAAATCTATACATTCATCACGAAGTTAATCAAACTCAAAATACTATTATTATATAAATTGTTGCTAGGATATGGATTACATGTTTTTTTCAGTTAAAGTTTGCTTTTTGGAAAAATGAAAAAGTGTTTTTCGTGTAATAAAACCAAAAATGTGATACACAAAAGAGGTTTACATTCTGGACGCAAGGGACTGCTGAATTTTTAAGTATTTACATTATAAAAACTGGTAGAAGACCTATAGGTAGAAACTATCATAAACATAAACATAAGAGTCTTTGAAATAGTAAGTTGATAGTAAAGTAACAAGCCAAATAAACTTTTCATTTTACTCATTTTGCCTTTGCATTAGTAACATTTAATTATAATACTTCTCAACTTCTCAGAACGATAAACACACTGCATAGCCTGTTCACTTTCAAACCAGCACATCTAACTTTATAAAGTCCATTTAATAATTTCATACTAAATGCCAGTTCCTCCAAAGTAATAAGGAACAGCGTCAGCTTAATGTACTCTACCGGCAGAAGCCAAGTATCTCTAAACCCGTTCCTTCCGACTAGTGAATTTTGATTCTCCCTTGAGACACGTAAGCAGTGACTGGTTATAGGAACATCGTATCTTTTTGTTTGAAATGTTCAGACATTACTTTCAGACTTCTCTTTGTTTTCTTAACAAGATCAGCTTTGTGACTAATAAATTTATTTCGTCGTCGTATTTCTGATTTAACTTAGAACATAAAGAGTGCAACACTAGATTCAGTATAGTGTGCTTTATTGAGACAGTTACAATTACAAACCTAAAACTGTTGACTAAGTAAATCTCTAACTAAAAAAATATAGAATTTTGTTGTTTTATGTAAAACAGTGTTATGACAAACGTAGTGTAGGTGTGTTATGACAAATGTTGGGAAGAAATGGCTGGATGAGACGTCTTGGAAAGACTGATTGGAAGGAACCTAAATTGATTAAAGACACACTGAACAAAATAGGAGACAAAACTGTAACTGTTGAAAACTGTGTATTTGAAAGGAGCAACAAAATAACGACAGAAAATCAAAATCACACCTAGTCTAAAACTTATACAGATAATAAAATTGTAAACAAGAAATGTAGATAAATTAAACTAAAGCTATAAGATTAAATTTAAAAACATATGTCGAAAGAAACAGAAAATAAAATTTAAAATGTAATGAACTACTGTAGTATTAGAAGAGAAATAGAAATTGGAAATAAGAAACATATAGAATTAAGAAAGAAAAGAAACCGTGCACAATATAAACATAGTTAAGATATACACTAATTCGTAAAAATATATAATAGCAAGAAAAGTAAAATCAATCAACGGGAATTTGCCCGAAGAACTACATAAACGAAAGACAGTATATAATTTTAGAATGACAAGGTCCTGTCGTATTTTTGGACGGGGAAAAGCAGAGAGGTCTACAGACCTCACAAAAAAAATAAAAAAAAACGTAGTGTAGGACGCCTACAGGCCAGGTAGAGTGATGATCTGCGCAAGCAGGCTGGCAGGACCTGGATGTGAGAAGTCGAGGATCGAACCAAGTGGCGTGAATTTGGAGATGCCTATGTCTAGAAGCGGACTGCGATAGGCCGATGATGATGATGTAAAACAGTCATTAGGCGTTATGTAATTTTTGTGGCAAAAAATATCCCTCCCTGACTCGGACTCGTATAAGTCCAGAGTGCCACACGGTTCGATTTCAACTCATTATCCCGTCGCAATCCTTAGTGAGTAAATGCCTGAAGAGTTTTTCATGAGTAAAAAAATAAATATACAGCCCGCTTTTATTTATTTATTTTTTTATTTTATTTTATTTATTAAACTTCATTGCACACCTCTACAGTATAAATTTGTACAGAGATACATATATGGACATCAACATTAGGTATTACAATAGACGATCTTATCTTATCGCTCACGGCGATCTCTTCCAGACAACCTTTGTACGGATATTATGCATTTAATTGTTGTTTTGGGTAGTTGGCGGTGTACTTCAATATATCTAGGTTCTGAATAATATACAAAGTTACTTACATATATCTACCTACACTTACAAACACTACACTACATACACTACACTACACTACACTATTTTATACATCATGCATCTTTGGTGCTTTAGCGGAATTACCTACCTACCAGTCAACCAGGGTGATGCATGCAGGCAGGAAGTAGGTGCGTTTTGGTTGTAATGTGTGTGAGAATAGAAAACCAAATTATATATCGAAGGAACCTAATAGCCATCACATACTTAAACCTATACACATGACCAAAAACATATTATATTTACTATAAATACACATACGCATATAGATTAATTACTATAGTAAATGAAAATTATTAGGAATTTGATTCAGCCAATTGTTTTACAAGGTACTGCTTTACTTTTGCCTTGAACGTATTTGGAGCTATCTTGATTTTGAGAGGGAGTTCATTCCAAAGAAGAACGGACTGTACAACAAAGGAAGAGCCAACAAACTCAGACGTATTAGACGGACAACCAAGAAGAAGGTTATTAGAGGACCGTAAGTTTCTGTTGTGATTGCTACATAAAAGTTGGAAGCAGGAGTTTTCCTTTTCTGATGTCGGTTAAAAATAGAATGTACGACGGTGATAGCACGTAAATTTCGACGTAGACGAATCATTGGTAACCAGTTAAGCTGTGAGCGGAAAGAGGACACATGGACATTTTTGCGGAGGTTATAGACAAATCAAGTGCAGATAAGAAGACGGTCTTTTAGCTGTATATTATTAAAAAAAGTTATGGAAGAAGTTCTTAATAATACATGTAGTAAAAATATTTTTTATAACTCAATTTTCAAAGCACAGTGAAGCTGCATATAGCGTGATGATGCGTACAGTATTTTTTTCTGGTTTTTAGTTACGTATCTTTAAGGATTGGTTATTAACTTATTTTTTTATAAATCTCAAAGTTTAGTTATAAATCTTAAAATTTAAGTTGACGTGGATCCCTGAAACACCACATAGTGACACTAAAAAACGTTTAAATGTTTTAAAAAGTAAATTATTGCAATGCAATTTATAATTTATTAATATTTGAAGGTCCATCCTAGTAACACTCATCCTTGTGGCTCTTATTCTGTAGATAAAACAATAACAATTACGTTTATTTTTCATCTTCAAAGTTTTCTTAACATTAGAATTTGTAAAAATATGCGTATGACTCTTCCTTGTTATACTTTGTACCCTGGACGGAGCAAAAGGCATCCATAGTAAATTTGCATCCCGATCGGTCCCGAGACTCGCGTTTATTTCACTCTACATCTTTTCGATACTCCTTGCCTAGAGTCAAGGTGTCAAGTCAAACTTTCAGGAAGAGTTTCATTCATAAATATTAGTAATATGGAATCAGCTATTGATTTATAAACTGCTTACACGGCATTCTTGTAGGTACTATAAGAAAAAAATACTATTTGAAACCATTAAATCAGCCTTCGATCAAAGTGATTGAAATAACAAAGTTTGTGTTTAATTACACAAGAAAAAGAAAGACTATACAGAAATCACATTGTTAATTAAGTATCTATTATAAATATTTTTAAAGTTAGTTTATTTCTAAAACAATACTTGTTAAAATACATTGTGTACTACTATATAATAATGTCATAATTCTTCTTCTGTTAGCCTTTATTATTTCTCATGTTATTTGGGGTCGGCTACTAGTTCCACCAGTTTTATCTGAATATCAGTTTTCCACGGAGAGACTAGTATCAGACTCCTCCATCCATGAGAGTGAACTGAATTCAAAAGTTGAACTAGTTGTCACCATATTTGAGGAAACCTCAAAACTCGAAATCGAACCCGAGACTTCTTTACTACAGCCCAAAACATGCTCTAGCTGCAATACCAACGAGGCATTTAATACCGTAAGTAAATATCTCATATTAAGTACAGGAACTCATGGCTCGGTTAGTATTAAATGAGATAGGAATCATTTGAATATGTACATTAATTATTCAAATATAATTTCCGTTCAAACTAAAAGCCAAACACGAATAGAATGCAGTTTCATTGGTCTATTATTTCTGGGAACGATGCAAATTAGTCTAAACATTCCTAACACTATCGTGCACTTCTCTCAAGAGGAATATTGATTTTCATTTAACATAAATAACGTTCAAGGTACCTGAAAAGGTTAGAGAATATCGAACCAAGTCTGCTTAACTATGTCTATATATATATAGACATAGTTAAGCATATATATATCATTGGGAACATGTTATGTGTGGCTGAATCGTACATATCTTTATACACGGAAGAAACAATTGCAAGACAAAATAACGGCCTACATAACAGCTACAGTACGCCCCAATAGAAAAGTCGATGGTTCGTGAGAATTTTCGGGAAATAAAATTAATATTTTCTAAAATAAAAGATACCCGTCCTGAACTTGGAAACAGTTTTCAGCTTTGTAGTAAAAATATAATATTATCGTGTTTTTCGTTAATTAATAGTCTTTGATCAGATTGTTTTCTATCTCTTAATAGATATCAATGGTATCGTTTAATGCTTTTATGTGGTCCATACTTTTGCCGATTGGTGTCGGCTCCTAAAAGCTCCTATTCTCAGCCGTCACCATCTTTTCGTGGGGATATTGTAGTAATCCACTGAGGGGTTGAGAGGAGTGTCAGCAGTATTCTACTGCGCACTACAGCATTTTGCCAACCCGCATGACACCACACGGCTACCATATACCGAAAAACATGGCTGAAAATGGCTGGATCACACACAAGGAAGTCCGACAATGGGTGACAGTCGAGGATAGTCGTTAGATGCGGGATGCACAAGACCAGTTGTTGTGATGAACTGTGGTGAGAAACTTATGTCCAGCAATGGACGTCTTTTGACTGAGATGATGTTAAGGAATTAAAGTACCATTGAAATATTTAAAAATAAATTTTTGATTTGATTTAGAAATTATTACATGTTAATCGTATTGTATATTTGTTATAATCTATACTAATATTATAAAGCTGCAGAGTTTGTTTGTTTGTTTGTTTGAACGCGCTAATCTCAGGATCTACTGGTTCGATTTGAAAAATTCTTTCAGTGTTGGATAGTCCATCTATCGAGGAAGGCTATAGGCTATATTTTATTTTCATAAAAAATAGAGATCCGTAAGAAAATTGCGATTTTGTAACCCAAGGTGTGAAATCGAAAACCTATTTTTGCGTGCGCTGCAAAAAGTATTGACAATAGAACAAAATAATGTATAACGGGTTTGTAGGTCCCATTAAGATCTACAAAAAAGTCCGTGAGAGCATATATCTAACTATCATGGTTTAGTCACAATAACCGCTTTTGTGTTCAAAAAAAATATTAAATCGTCTGAAGAAAGAAACTACGTTAAATGTGTATCGTAATATTAACCCTTATCTAAATAAAGCATTATGTTATCAAGGGTATTTATGTAGAAGTAAAATACTTTTTGTTTCATCCCATTCGGACATTTCGTTTAGAAGTTATCACGAGTATAAAACGCTAAGAGTTGGTACCTATTATTGAGTTATTTGCCAAAGAGTTTTTATCAACATAATACCTAATATTAGTCTTTATCCAAATAAATGTGTTGGTGATTATAAGTATTAGATCTTAGAAGAGTATAATAAATACATCTATACTAACAATAATTATTTTTACGGGAATTAACGCGATCACTTATTAAAAGGTATTACATATCAGCCTGTGACCACGGCCGGTGCAACCTGGTCGAAACGTCAGGCAAATCAGAGGTATGTAATACCTTTTAATAAGTGATCGCGTTAATTCCCGTAAAAATAATTATTGTTATATCATGGAACATCTATACTAATATATAAAGCTGAAGAGTTTTTGTTTGTTTGAACGCGCTAATCTCAGGAACTACTGGTCCAATTTGAAAAAGTTCTTTCAGTGTTAGATAGCCCGTTTATCGAGGAAGTTTATCGAGTATATCTATATCATCACGCTATGACCAATAGGAGTGGAGTACCAATGAAGAATGTTTCAAAAACGGGGGGAAATTATTACGCTACGGGCAATAGGAGACGCAAACGACGTTGCGTGGGTCATCTATACTAATATATAAAGCTGAAGAGTTTTTGTTTGTTTGAACGCGCTAATCTCAGGAACTACTGGTCCAATTTGAAAAACTTCACTCAGTGTTAGATAACCCGTTTATCGAGGAAGTTTATCGAGTTTATCTATATCATCAAGCTATGACCAATAGGAGCGGAGTACCAATGAAGAATGTTTCAAAAACGGGGGGAAATTATTACGCTACGGGCAATAGGAGACGCAAACGACGTTGCGTGGGTCATCTATACTAATATATAAAGCTGAAGAGTTTTTGTTTGTTTGAACGCGCTAATCTCAGGAACTACTGGTCCAATTTGAAAAAGTTCATTCAGTGTTAGATAACCCGTTTATCGAGGAAGTTTATCGAGTTTATCTATATCATCACGCTATGACCAATAGGAGCGGAGTACCAATGAAGAATGTTTCAAAAACGGGGGAAAATTATTAAGCTACGGGCAATAGGAGAAGCAAACGACGTTGCGTGGGTCATCTATACTAATATATAAAGATGAAGAGTTTGTTTGTTTGAACGCGCTAATCTCAGGAACTACTGGTCCAATTTGAAAAAGTTCTTTCAGTGTTAGATAGCCCGTTTATCGAGGAAGTTTATCGAGTTTATCTATATCATCACGCTATGACCAATAGGAGCGGAGTACCAATGAAGAATGTTTCAAAAACGAGGGGCAACTATTACGCTTCGGGCAATAGGAGACGCAAACGACGTTGCGTGGGTCAGCTAGTACTGTTATAATATACAATTTTAAATACTGACAAGTCACATCAAAGAGTACAGAAATAATTATCATTTCAATACAACCACTATATTTACAAACAATTACTAATCTAAACGCCCCTTTAACACGTTTTTTTGTTTCAATTACGATATAACTCAATTTGTCTCATAGCATTTCCCCTAAGTGTAATTGCGTTTCGTAATACGTAATTTGGGAAATTCTCTTCGCTGGGAGCTTACTCCACGATGGTATAATTAGATACGTCGTTAATTAGACGGCAGCTCCACAAGAGCACTCAGGGGCCGCTTTCGTTTACTTTCGCACAAGAACTAGGCACCGACCCCTTCTTCGCCAGCGGCTAAAATTAAATCACTATAGTTGTATACCTACTCCAAATTCAATAGACAATGGAACCAGCCACCAGTCTTAATAAAACTTACTTCATATAAGTTAGTTTTGTGAACTATTAAATTTTTGGTAACGTTTCGACGAAAATATTTCGATGCTTTCTACACATCTTTTAAGAGTTTTTTAGAAAAATATATAGAACACCTTAACTCCAGATATAATCATGAATTGATCGATGAACTCCATATTAATGTAAACAAAGACGCAGGCGAAAGCTGGTTACTTATATTAATGATAAGAAAACAAAAAATGGGCGTCAGCTGTCTATCTCAGGTCGTAAGAAAAATAACCAAAATAATTTTCCACGAACACATGGCGTCCCCAGGGAGCATATAGATGAAAGCTATTCTGCTAATGGAAGCACAATGGAAAAGAAAACTCAATCAAGTGTACGAGTCGCCGTGATTTCTGAGCCTAAATACGAGAGATATATTGTGGGCCGGGACTCGTCATTAGCTGCGAAATACCGCATTGCCCACACAGCAGTAGGAAATCCCTCCAAATAACCTCTAGGTAACTTTTCATATGTAAGCCTGATTTAGCGCTCGATGTCATTCTGTTGGTGATTTTTTTTTAGTAATAATGAAGTTACGTTATGTTCCTGTGCTATTAAACCGCAGTGTTAATCAGTATTATTAATATTTTTAGGTAGAGCTATCCCTTTTCGGGACTTCAAATTGAGGCACAATAGGCAAGTCTAGGTTAGGCAATTTTATTTCTGATTTTATATTTGAAAAAAAA
Source organism: Diaphora mendica (assembly GCA_949125395.1). NCBI lineage: Eukaryota > Metazoa > Arthropoda > Insecta > Lepidoptera > Erebidae > Diaphora > Diaphora mendica. The sequence goes on from OX421315.1 coordinate 18,507,372, forward strand.
ATTGCACAGTGCATAATTACACTTATACTATACTAATATTATAAACGCGAAAGTTTGTAAGTATAGATGTTTGTTACTCTTTTACCCAAAAACTACTAAACGGATTTGGATGAAACTTTACAGTGATATTGCTTATATATCAGAATAACAAATAGGCTACTATTTGCAGTGATAACCGACAAACACGCGGGCGGAGCCGCGGGTAACAACTAGTTTGTAATACTTATGTCCTCAAAATTAGTTTTTAAAAAAAAATAGTTGTAAAATTAGTGTTGTTTAATAAATTCAAAGCAATTTGTACTCAAAACATTAGTGTTTTGAGTACAAATTGCTTTGAATTTATCCCTACCTGAATGAAAATGAAAGGTGACTGATTATCAATGATAAAGTTATTTGTCGATATTTTTATCTTAAATAGGTTTTTTTTTTCAATCAAAGAATCAAGAAGACTCTGATTTGCCAAAATAAACAGATTGTTTTTAATGAATTATATTTTGAATTTCGCCTAAGACTTTTATGACCTCTATAATCCTTATGAAAATACTGAGTTACTTCCTAAAAAAAATCATGGAATATCATAAGGACATGTTCTGAAATACTAGTAGAAAAGAAAAGCAACTTTGAGTTGTTACAAAACTCGTAATCCTAAAAACGTCTGTTCCTAATTTCTTTTCCGATTTTAAAAGAGCCATCTTTCATTTACGGCGACATTTATAACAAGAAATTTTCAAGCTTCGACACGAAGTTTTGGCAATTTCCGTACTTGGCGACGCTTTTTTGTGACCCATACTTTGTCGTTAATCTTGCGAACAAAAAGTCGCCAATGCCTGCCGAGTCGTTACTAGTAACTGTGTGAGACGACAGATTTAAATTACCGGATTAAATTGACCGAATACTTTCACTTCGCTTTGCTAAATAAACTAAATTCACTAAATAATAGCACATATTTAGAATAAATATATTCTAAACTCCACTAGAGTAAAGTACCTGGTCTATTCATTAAGAAAAACTTTTTCATTAATAGCCCACGAAACAGTGACCATCTCCATTAATCTTCTTAAGCCGTAGTAGTTCTGATGCCAAGTCGTAAAACTGAAATTTATGAAATAAAAACTCTTTGAGAGGATAAGCTCTTATAACTCTTTTAAGTAAAAGTTTTAAGAAGGTTACTTGGGTAATTATTAGATATAATGATCTTAAAAAAATGTTAATGTTTTAACTGCTTTGTACTGTATGGAAAAACAATAGACATAATTATAATGAAGTACCAAATGTACTCGACTGACAGACGTGGTTTTGTTAGAATTTAGGATTTTTATATAGTTGTAGCTCTGTTGAACTATAAAAAGTAAGTTTTAAAAAATAACAGTCACACAGGTCATAAAATTAAACATGGAATGAATTCTAAACCTCGGTTACAGCACAACTGTGGTCAATTATGAAACAAAATCATCCCATAAACTAACAAAAATAATAAAAAACCGGTGTAGCTTTTGTTTAGTTCATATCTACAAATATAATACAGTTACGTGTATACACGAGAATGAAAATGATCAAGTGTGGGAGAGCCACGCTTCGGCATGCATGGACCGGCTCGACCGGAGTGATATCACGGCCTCGCAGAAAACCGGTGTGAAACAGCGCCTGCGCAGCCGATACCCCCCTTCTCATCCCCCAAATCCTCCAAACGCCGGCAAAGCACTTGTGATGCCTCTGGTGGGTCTCCATGGGCGGCGGTAATCCCTTACGATCAGGCGATACGTCTGCTGGTTTGCCCCCTATTCCATGAAAAAAGTGTAATTGTCCTTACATACGTATCTATTTCATATGCGTTTACAATGTGTCTTAAACAATATCAATAAACGAGGAAGTTTCAAAATTCATAATCATACTTTTCTGTCCAACAGATAAGGCCATGTTCAGATGACGAGCGTTAGCATGTGAACTCCTAGAACGAAATTACATGTAGTTGTTAACGCGCGTTAGCAAAACGCGCGTTGAGCGCTCGTCATCTGAACATGGGCTGATTCTAGATATTATGACAGTTATTTTTCAGCAACTTAACAGCTTTACTATTGATAACAATATATCATGATGTAATAAGAGCTTAAACATTTATAATTCACTACTACTCGTATACGATTTAGAGTTTACGTATACGAATTTATCAATTACTCGTTATAACGAGTAATTGATAAATTAATGAAATAAGTAGTCGTCCTGTTAGGGGCAAAAGGTAGGTTGGTGGGTTTATTATTTTTATTATATATATATATATATATATATATATATATATATATATATATATATATATATATATATATATATATATATATATATATATATATATATATTATATAGTAGTTTATTAACTTTTCGAATTTACTTTTTATTTTGAAAATCTGATATGCATCGAAATCTAGTTTAATGAAGAAGACTTATTTTGTATATTCAATATTGTAAAAAACGTATTCACTACATTTTATATTACGGTTGTAAGGGATCGTTCAGTCTCTCCATTCGATGTTATATTCGACCCAAATTTGTCCAAATGCGGACACATTTTCAACGTCTCCCAGAACACTTTTCTTTTTATTGGAATGTATATTTCAGAAATTTCATCGGCATACCCCGGGGCATTCCCGAATTTTATTGCAAATGAAAACATGTTGATAGGTTGCATCTCGTAACATTCGCGCTCGTGATACTGATCATAACACAGACGTGTTTTTTACAACTTTCAGTCTGTATAAAATATTCTTCAAGTAAGATTTGACTTTTAGTTAGTTTCTAACGCAATATAAATTATTTAGATTTTATTACAATACCTGCATAACTTGCATCAGATGCATTTCAAAACTAATAAATGCTTTATCTACCATATAGAAACTAGTTAGCGACTACTTGGCATACATTTCCAACTACATTTTTCCGCAAAAATCTTTCTGACCCATTGCGTTATAGGCTATATCGGAAATTGCTAATATATTGGTGGAAAATTTTATGTTCCCGTGGTTTTTATAGTCTCATATATTGCGCTTATTCTATACTCTAACCATTTTTACGGCTTTAACGATCATAAGTACGTGTTTTATGATGGTCCAGCGAAATCAAATGTTTTAAGATCATAAATGTTAGTTGGTATATGTGCTTTGAATGGTTTTAGAATAACTACAATGACACTATTCAATTTATGAAGTTAATATTAATTTTCTAAAAATCGAATAAACCAAAAACCATATTTAATTCTACCTGTAACATTAATAGTCACAAACTTTAACAAAAAAAAACACCAACTTCAAGAACTGGACCAAATTGAAATAGGACCACAAGGGAAGCACCAGCATTCAATTAAAAAAAGAATCATCAAAATCGATGCACCCAGTCCAAAGTTATGAGGTAACAAACATAAAAAAAGACAAAAATACAGTCGAATTAATGACCTAAAATTTAAGCGGAATCCATTCCCAACATTAATCTTCTAAGCAATATTACTAAGGAATCGTATCATATCTAGTCGTCAGGTATAGTCTTTTTTATAATATGTTTCTTAATCATTTTTTTTACCGAGATAGTTTAATACAGACCTTATGGTCCTTCAGTTAGAGTTTTAGCAAATACAAGTTATAATGCATCATTATAAATTGTTAAAACAAATCTTCTTCTTAGCGTTTCGAGGGCAAACATTTCGTATTTTTGTAATTAGATTTTAGCAGCCCAGAACGCGGCCACTTTGACTGCATTGTCGGTGGCAGCCATCAGGTCCCGCCTCGTGCAGGTGTCTGGGCACGCAGGACATTACGCAAGGTGTGACATCGTTTGAGTGGCACACAAACAGCCCAGGTTGACACCGTCCGGGAATCCCCACCATGGTACGAAATGGTACCAAAACATTTCGTATTCCACCAAAATTTCAATAAGGCCAAATATATTTTGTATACAAACCGAGGTGTTTCTATAAGTAGCCTTGTACACAATACCACATAAGTGCCCGTCATTCTAAGTCCGTCCATCATACTCGAGTAGAATACATCAAAGTTTATCGGCGTGGCCCTGTTTACATTCAGCTCAAGTGAGTCAGATCAATATTTGCGCTCATAACGTAAAAGAAAAGTGACTATTACACGGACAGCTGCTTTTTTTGGTCGCAACCTCTCTGCGTTCCATTTAAACGAACGAATAGTAGAACTCGTAAAGTTTCACGGCACGGCGCCTTCGGCTGTCAGACGAAGAGCGGCGGCTCCGAGCATCACAAACCATTTACCACGATCAATCACGGCTTGAGCCGGTACCGTCTCTTACGCCTGTATCACTTTACGAAATTGACTTAAATTTTTGCTGAGTACTACACTGGCACAAAAACTTGTATTTAGTCATACATTTGAGCCTTTTATCAGTTCTTAAAATATTATAATTTAAAACTGCACATCAAAGTAGAATTGTTTTATGTTTTAATGATCAATATTAATATGTTTTTTTTTTTTTAACTTATAATAATACATTAAATTTATTTACTCAGGGATATTTTATATGGTATACACAAAATTACAAACAAAATCAATCACAAAACCAAGTGTGTACTGAATTTTGATGAACTGTTTACAGACACATAATAATTTGAAAATTATCTTCATCAGTCAGCATCGAAGACAAATATGTGTAACCCGAAACTGTTAAAGAATTATACATACAGAAAATATTTTTAATAATTGTTACTATCTACCTAAAGATTTCTATTAGGAATAACATTCGTTTAAATTAATATAAATAATGTAAAACATTTTTTGAATAGGTATAAAAAACAAATATGTTTCTCCATTTTCATTTGACAGTATATTTATCGAATACCTGTTCGCATCATTAAACGAACCAGATGCAATGGGCATTTCGTTACAAATACCTAGTATGATGAATCATCACTAAATTGATTCAATTTATCACCTCATCCCTAAAACGGTGCTAGTGACTATTTTTATTAAATTAACTAGACTTACTCAACTTTGAGGGAGTTTTGATGGTAAATCTTGATTGATAGGTACTACGAGCGCCCATAAACTTTGTAGTCGAAAGCCGTATTTGCACATTAATAGCTCCAAGTAAATTCGCTATTGCTTTATAAAATGTTAAATAGTTTTTAACTTGTTCTATTTTTAAATGTAATAACTTTAGGATTACTTTTTTTTAATTTGTGCTTTTTATCTAAAAAGTATTTTATATGTCTTTTTAGGTATTATAATTGCTGAAAAAAAAAACTTCGTTTAAAAAAACCGACTTCAAAAACTAAAAAGTATAATATAACTTAATTTTTATGTGCTACCTATTCATAGGTTTGAAGTCAGTGCCAAGCCAAATGTAATAGTAGGTACCACACTCGCTATATTTCGAGACGAACGTCAACGACGTCACCAACGCTTCGGTTGTTTTGTTCTATGCGAAGAGTAGCTATCCCGCTCAAGGTCACGCGCGGCGAGTGCGGTACCTACTATTACATTTTGGCTTGGCACCGACTTTAAACCTATGAATAGGTAGCACATACAAATTAAGTTATTTTATACTTTTTAGTTTTTGAAGTCGGTTTTATAAACGAAGTTATTTTTTTCGCTTTTTAGTCTTTCTCAAGTCTCTCATCATCATTTCACCTAAATAATTTTAAAGAATACGACTAAAGGTAACATACATACTGTATAGAATCAAAAGGACTTCAGGTAGTTTTTTGTAATAAAATCTCAAATGGACTATCTTCTATAGGTTACTATAATTCAAGTGATTTGAGGTAAACTGACTATCTGAGGTAAACTCTGATAACGTTAGAAACCGTTTTATATATTATGAAATTAAATTATGTCTACAGAATATGAAGGCATGCAGACAATTCGCACCTTTAAAGTAAAACCGTTACTAAACGAAAAATTTCACGAATTGAGTTATCAATGCCATCTATCTAAAATACACGTAAACTGTAAAATAAACAGGTCCTTTTTGTCAAATGTCGTATATAACGCCATTTAGCGGTAAATTAAAGCGTTACTAAACCGAGTTATGATTGGCTCACTTAATACAATATAGTGTCTATACCAATAAGAACATGATCGTAGAAGAGTGATGACGGAAGCTTAAAACAACAATGTTATTATTTGGATAAACACGGCTGCAAGTCACAAATAAAGCAAGTTTTTGATTTTTTTCAATAGGTATGTATAGTGTTTCAATTTGTATAGACACAGTTTTCGTGTTAAGAAATTACGCAATTCATAATTCAATTTTATTGATAAAATGTTACAGTTTGTATAGTCACAGTTTACCTTTATTTTTTTAGAGATTAATCCTATGACGTTTATCTCTAAAGAGTAACCATTCCTTTAGTTACAGTTTTTCGATAAGTAAAGAGTAAATTAAATCATGTGCTTAATTACAATAGTGGAACATTTATGTTAGTCACAGTTTATTTTTTTAGGCAACGTACATTTTGCATTAAAATTTTAGAAGTAAAAGTTAATTCGGGCGTTCTGGTCTCTCGCCAAGGCCATCGAAGGGAATTTCTGCATGTATATTCCTATGAATAGAGGTACAGAAATCCACCTCTACTTATAGAAAATAATTGCATGGTTGGCCTGGTGGTTTAAGCGGTCGCCCCGCACATTCCACTACGCCAAGTGTTGAGGGTTCAAATCCCACGTGGGACATCACTTTGTGTGATCCACAATAATTGTTTTAAGTCTGGGTGTTCTCTTTGCCCGTTTCATGTATGTTTGTAAAGTCCCCGCGACACAGGATGTAAATTTCTAAGGCAGGAGTTGTGTTTTTAAAAGAAAAGAAAAATTCGTTGGCCTACGACGTAAAGGAGAAAGCCGATCTTTTGGCCAAGCATTTTGCGTCTAACTCGACCTTGGACGACGGGGAACAGGAGCCGCCTACCATATTGCGGTGCGAGAGCCATATGCTGGATATCCAGTGCCACCAACGCTCAGTGCGTTTAGCACTTCTATACCTTGTTATCCATAAGTCGAGTGGCCCTGATGGAATCCCTTCTAATGTGTTGAAGATGTGCACTCTAAAGTTAGCACCGATTTTAACGCATCTTTTCCGGCTCCCCTATTCCTCTGGCGTGATCCCCATACCATCGAATACAACATTGGTCCACCCGATCCCTAAAAAAGGCAATTGCTCAAATCCGTCCAACTACAGGCCGATAACCATAACTTCCCTCTTCTCGAAAATAATGGAGAGAAAATCCATCATTAACTATCAACTCCTGCGGTACCTGGAGGGTCATCATCTGCTTAGTGACCAGCAGTACGTCTCAGCCTTGGCAGTTAGTTTGGACATTGCGAAGGCCTTCGACCGGGTCTGGCACAAAGTGCTTCTTTCGAAGCTCCCTTCCTATGGTCCTGAGAAACTATGCGAATGGGTCACTAGCTTTTTAGCAGAAAGAAGCATAAAGGTCGTAGTCGACGGTGAGTGCTCTAACTCCTTATCTGTGCTGGGGTCCCGCAAGGCTGTGTGCGCCTACTTTGTTCCTCCTCCATATCAATGACATGTTGCAAATTAACAGCATTCATTGCTATGCGGATACAGTACACAGTACGGGCGTTGCTCTCTACGCCGGCACCAATAATATTTCTCAGGAGAACGTCATTGCGAGTCGAAACAAACTTGTGTCTGAAATTGAGACCAGTTTGGAAAAGGTATCAGATTGGGGTAGACTTAATTAAGTCCAATTTTACCCCACAGAGACACAAATTTGCTCGTTTGAAGATGCATTTCCTCGTTTTGAAGACACTCCCCTACCTGTCTCAGCCAGTTTGGTGTCGACATATCGAGTGAAGTCCAGTTTCGTAGCCATTTAGAGGGTAAGGCCAAGGTGGCCTCGAAGAAGCTTGGCGTGTTCAATAGATCGAGACGGTATTTCACTCCGGTTTACCGCCTTCCACTTTTTAAGGCGCAGGATCGGCCACATGTAGAATACTGTTCTCATCTTTGTGCAGGGGCATCCCAGTACCAGCTCCTCCCTCTAGACCGCATCCAACGGTGAGCGACTCGAATTGTCGATTGCCAAGATGTTTCTAATCGGCTGGATCCTCTGGCGCTGCGTAGAGATGTGGCCTCGCTATGCATCTTCTACCGCATCTAATCTTGGGAGTGCTCCGAGGAATTTTTTGGACTGATCCCTGCCGCCTCTTTCCGCCATCGACCTACGAGACAGGAGTTTTATCCCCGTCATCTAGATGGTTGGCAGTCCACAACTGTGCGCTTCTCCTGAAACTTTCTGCCTCGCACAACAAAACTGTGGAATGAACTGTCGCCTGCGGTATTCCCGGACCAATACGACCTTCAAACCTTCAAAAAAAGCCCGTACTCACTCTTAAAGGGCACCTCAACAAGGCCAACTTTAAGATTTTTAACTTTAATGATAATAGTATTATTGAATTAATAAATTTCAATAGTTTTCTATTTAGTAACATTAGTTGCACTGTAATTTCTTAGTAATATGCCAAAATGAACAATCAAAATTAATGGTAAAGTGTTACTATAATAATATAAATCAAAATAAGTAAAGCTGTATTTAAAAAATATTACATTTTTAAATCACATCTCATAATGTTTACAGAGATCTATCATAGAAACTCATTACCTATCTTAAAGAATCCTGAACTCAGATTTTATTGAGAAAAAACAGTGATTTTTTTCTAATTTTGGCTCTCCTGTAAAATTTTGAAATTTCCTTTAGTATCGGTTTTACTTTAAAGGTGCGAATTGCTTTAACTTAATTGCGTGCGCTTACGTAAATTTGAGGGTTTCCTTCGATTTCCTTAGTATCCCATCATCAGATCCTGATATGGTGGCCATGGGACCACATGGGGAGCATACCCTTACGAATATAAAAATAATTTTCAAAATCGGTCCACAAATTGACGGAGTAATCCGTGTACATACATAAAAAAAACAAAAAAAGACGATAAAAATTGAGAACCTCCTCCTTTTGGAAGTCGGTTAATAATTATTAGTTTATTTTTTGCATTGTTTGAAAACGAAATTACGACATGAATTACAAAATAATTGTAGTTGTAGTGCTGAGACTACTTGTCTTAGGCTTGTTTATAGGAAAATGTGTTAATCTGTAGTATTTGAAATTCTGTTTTAGTATTATTTAGTTTAGTTTAAAGAATTTTTGTACAACAGAATTGACACCAATAGCAAACTTTTACCAACATTTGGACTGCATTTTTTTTGTTACCATCTCAGTTGTATGAAAATATATTTAAATATTTTATCAAATGTTTATAAATTAAAAGGAATATTGGTGGACTCTAGGTTTTCTTAATTCGTCATCACACGTCTTTAATGGTCTAAGATCCGACCCTAGATTGAACTACACTGAGCTGATGTATAAAACTTATTTTATAATAAATTTAGTATATTAGAAAATATATTAAAAATGGGTTGTCTAAAAAAAATCCTGGATAGAAACTTTTTAATTATATTTTGGAACGAAGTTCCTTATGGGGCGTTGCGGAGGGGTACCCTAGCCGGGTAAAAACGTCCATAACGTAAGATTGATGCCTCGGTGTCAAAATGGTAGCATATGAGATAGATGGCATTCGGGCAATTTTATGCCTACCACGGGCACCAGCGATCCTCAACCGAAATACTACCTGGATATTATGTAATTCAATTCGTAAGTAATTTATGTATTTTGGTTTTGGTGAGAAATAAACGTTTTTATTATTATTTATTATGTGAGGTCTCGGGTTCGAATCCCGTGTAGAATCAAATATTTTTTTTGATCGGCAAATATTTGTTTTTTGGGAGTTTGGATGTTTTCTATGTATAATATGTATGTATTTACAAAAAACTGTCCGAAATATTTATTTATTTCGTGACGAAAAATTTATATAATCTGTAAGTTGCATGTAACAAATATGGAGTAACTCTAGACAGAACTTGTTTCAGTAGAGATTACTAGGTGGCAGCACAAGTTTAGTTATATTTTACATTAGACAGCAAACTACAGTGGGGAGCCCAGATAGATAGCCTTGCAGGTAGACTTAGTTCGGCAGCTTATGCAGTATGGAAGATACGTCAGCTCACTGATACGGACACAGCTAGGCTAGTTTATTTTAGCTACTTTCACAGCGTCATGTCCTATGGTATACTACTCTGGGGCAAGGCGGCTGATATTGAAACGATTTTTATTCTACAAAAACGAGCCATCCGCTCAATATACAATTTAGGTGCTAGAGTCTCTCTTCGAGAGTTGTTTAAAGATATAGGTATTTTAACTGTTGCATCACAGTACATATTTGCAAATGTTATGTTTGTTAGGCAAAACATTAATGACTATAAGAAAAACAGTGATGTACACAATATTAATACAAGAAATAAGTCTAAACTCATTGGTACCTATCATCGTTTACATAAGGTACACAACTCGTTCGAAGGTCTTGGTATACGTCTTTATAATAAAATTCCTACATATGTAATTGACCTTCCTATAGATAAATTCAAGCGTACTGTAAAAAATCACCTTATTAGGAAAGCCTAAAATACGATTGGCGATTATCTGAACGACAAAGAGTCATGGGTTTAAGGTGTTATTAATGTTATTATATACACACTAACTTCTTCGTCTTAAAATGAGATATATTTTTTTTTTGTAATGTATAAAATTTGACATGTTGGTACTCCGGTATGAATTGTTTGTATACGTTAACCTAACGACATCTAATTCCGACATATACTTTAGTTAAGATTTTGTTTGTAACTATTTTCTGTATAATTTTCTTTAATAATTTCCTTTTTCTCTTAATTAGTTTGTTCTTGTTTAAATTTTCCTTTATTTTATATGTTTCTTGTATCAATTCTAATTAATTTTCATCTTTCTTTTTTTTCTTAAATACAAATTGTTGGTTGTTTTAGTTGCAACTTATAAATGAAAACATACACACATACTTGTATAATGTAAATGAATACATGATGGTACTTATCTAACAATGTTTCCCCATTTATTAAATACGCACTTGTTATTGTATGAGCACCTTGTCGACTATGATTATTATTAATTAATAATTTCTTTGATATTGACCTGATGATTTGCTGTGCGGCCTGAGTACGCAGCTCAACTATGGTTGAATAGGTCGATGGCTGATCCATGCGTCTTACTCTATTTTGCATTTGTGACATTTATTGATTATTTTATATTTGGACATATTACATCTTTTTAAATTTGACTGTGAGTGAAAGTGCTATTTGGATTTTATTTTCCATAAGTGGACCTCACAATATAACAATACAATGTCACAATATAACAATGTAAAAATCTTGCAGCTATCAGTAAGAACGGCGCATGATTGGTTAGCTCATGGCTGTGCAGCAATGACTCCAAACCTTTTATTTTGTTTTCTTTGGTCGACTTCGTTCTCATTCAAGTCTCTTAGTGAAAAAAATATTGTAAACCGTATTATTATTTTTTAAAAGGAGCAACAATGGAGTTTCTTGCCAGATTCTTCTTCATGAAGGGTAGGCTGCACTTGGAACTGGCGACTAGAATCACTCGATTTTTTAATATTAAATATTGACTATTCATAAGTGCCTGTAAAATAAGTGCCTATATGAATAAAATATTTTTGAGTTTGAGTTTGAGTTTATTATTTTTATCATTAAAAAAACATAATAAAAAATGTATACCTGAATAGTTATTTTCTTTATACCTCGCATAGAACTTTTTCATATTTTATAAATCATTTTAAATAAAATAAGACAATTTTGTGGTCTTTAAACTGCCTCGTTGGTCTCGCGGTTGGCGTGTGCGACTGCTGATCATGAGGTCTCCTGTTCGATGCCCAGGTCGGACCAAATGTTTGTATGATCTACAAATATTTGTTTCGGAGTTTGGGTGTTTTCTATGTATAATATGTATGTATTTATATAAAAAAAAAAGTATATATGTATTTCTATCAGTTGTCTAGTACCCACAACACAAGCTCTGCTTAGCTTGGGACTAGATGGCATTGTGTGTTAGATGTCCGAAATATTTATTTATTTAAAGAGCCTGAACGAAAAATTTTGTATAGCGCCATCTATAAGTTGCATGTATAATTATATTTTATCTATAATTCTATTTGTTAATATACTCAGATGTTAAAACAATTATTAAACGGCTTTATTACAGTGTATGTTTATTTAAATAGTAGAAACATTACAAAATATTGGATAAATTTAATCATTGACATAAAGTATTTCTATTATCATTAATTTTTAATGTAGCTGAAGGAAAAGATTAATAACCCACAACTAAGACCACTATCATTATATTGAACAAGTTGATGATGATGATGACGGTCTCAACTATGGTAAAATTTCTATTATTTTTTCTGAAATATCAGCGAAACGATTCAAAATTATATCGTGTATTTAAAATTCTGTTATATAGTGCATTTAAAATTGTATTCTATCTATCTTTAACTTCAATTCTCTGCGATTGTAAGTGCCTCCTTTTTAATTTTTCTTGACAAAAAATAATAATAATAAAAAATTTACCCAAATAATTACTTTGTTTATACCTTGAATAGAACTTGAAATAAATATTTTTATAGTAAGGAACTTCGTTCCTATCTGGTGTCCTACGACACCACACGACTTTTTTTAAATTATATATTTTTATAGTTTATAATAAAACAAATAAATATTAATAATAAGATGTTAAACAAATATATGTTGTACATATATTGTTGAATATCATTTAAATAAATACATATATATTTATTTGTTTAATTTATGTTATATTGTTTAATCATTAATTATTAATATTTATTAGTTTTATTACGAAAAAAAATACTAAAAGTATTCTGTCCAGAATTTTTTTAGACCACCCATTTTTAGTATATTTTCTAACTAGCTGTTGCCCGCGGCTCCGCCCGCGTTTTTATCGGATTTCGCTCCAGATTTATTTTAAAGTAGCCTATGTGTTAATCCAGGTTGCCAGCTTACTGCATACCAAATTTTATCCAAATTGGTTCAGCCGTTTGCGCGAAGAAGTAACAAACATACACACAAACTTTCGCTTTTATATATTAGTGTGATTATTTTCTAATATACGAAATTTATTATAAAATAAGTTATGTTCTATTATCAGCTCGGCGAAGGTCGATCTAGGGTCGGATCTTTTACTATAATATTGTATATATATGCTAATTAATTTTCACGTAAGGCAACTTTAGTACCAAATTAAAGATGTAGTCCTAACTAATAGCAACGAATAAATCAATGATTAATGTCATCAATGCATCCAAAGCTCGTACCTGATTCAGTAGGGTCTTATGTCTACATCGACGAAAAAGCGAATAATTATCGATTAAGCCCTAATAAAAAGGTGAAATCTTTATTAAATAAACGTACGTTACATTTACTCAGTACATTTAATTAAAAAGGATTTGGAGTTTGGGTATTATGTGTTAACACAATACCTAATGCTGATAAGCTGTAAATGAGCCTTAATCCTAGACTTTGTACCTCGTTATTTTTTGTTTCGGCTAATCAAAAATGAGTGTGTGGTGCGAGAATTGTAAAGATTAGCGAAACAAATGAAACTGAGATTTAATAAAAACTCCAAAAAGGCTTTTGTTTCGAAGACTTGTTAATTTTTTATTTAATATCTAGACTGGCTCTTACAACTAAAACAAGGAATAGCGTATATTACACATCACCTTTTATTTGTAAAAAACTTAAGTAGAACTATCCCTGTAAAAATAGAGAAATGGTAGTTTTAAAATTTATTGATTTCAAATTGAATGCATAATAAATTGATCAAAGCTCACAAAGTTCTTGGGCAATATATAAATACAAATCAAATTTGGTCAATAATGCGTAATAAAGTTTATGTGTTTATTACATCACAATTATGTCTCCTGAGTAGAATTCGAACCTACGACCTTCAGCTTAGCAGTCAAGGTCACTAACCACGATACCAAGAAGTCAGTACATGTTCAACAACATTCGTTACAACTTAGCTAGCGTTCATTAAGAATTCTATCACACGGTGAAACTGTTCTAATATGGATAGACTAAACAAAACAAACGGTATTTAGTAAATACCGTCTGTTTAGAGATTCCAGATAGACAATTCTTCTCTATCATTAGAAATAAACTACTTCTACTTACCGTGGGAGAGCCACGCTTCGGCATGAATGGGCCGTTTCGACCGGAGTGATACCACGGCCTCACAGAAAACCGGTGTGAAATAGTGCTTGCGCTGTGTTTTACCGAGTGAGTGAGGATACCGGAGGCCCAAACCCAACCCCCCTCCCCCTATCTCCCCCCCTCATCCCCCCAAAGGCCGGCAACGCACTTGTGACGCCTCTGGTGTTGCAGGTGTCCATGGGCGGCGGTAATCGTTTACTATCAGGCGATACGTCTGCTCGTTTGCCCGCCTATTCAATAAAAAAAATTTAAAAAAGTCGTGTGGTGTCGTGGGACACCAGATAGGAACGAAGTTCCTTAACATAAAAATATTTATATCAAGTTCTATTCAAGGTATAAAGAAAATAATTATTCGGGTATACATTTTTTATCATGATTTTTTTATCGATAAAAATAAAAAAGGAGGCGATCACCATCGCAGAGAATTGAAGTGAAAGATAGATAGAATACAATTTTAAATGCACTGTATATCAGCATTTTAAATACACGATATAATTTTGAACCGCTTCGCTGATATTTCAGAAAAAAATAATAGAAAGTTTACCATAATTTAGACCATCATCGTCAGCAACATCATAAACTGTTTAATGTAATGATAGTGGTCTTAGTTGTGGGTTACTAATCTTTGCATTATAGAGTTATTCCGTACTTGTTACATGCAACTTGCAGATTATATACATTTTTCGTTCATGAAATAAATAAATAAATATTTCGGACATTTTTTTTGTAAATACATACATATATTATACATGGAAAACATCCAAACTCCCAAAAAACAAATATTTGCAGATCAAAAAGAAAATTTGATTCTACACGTGATTCGAACCCGAGACCTCACATCATTTTCATACGCTACCATTTTGACACCCAGGCGTAAATATTATGTTGTGGACGTTTTTTGCCGGCTAGGGTACCCCTCCGCGACGCCCCATAAGGAACTTCGCTCCAAAAACATGGCAGTTCACAATCAATCTATAATTTTGTACTATCTGCACGAATTAATTAAAATTACCTTGACGACCAAGCTTTGCACGGTATTTTGTCTTGGTAAATTTTCTAAAAATGACTAGCTAGATAAGGAATATATCTGTCTCGGGCAACTAATGCAGTTGGGTAGATACAACTTCGAGAAGGAAGCCGATAGGAGGATTCAGTTAGGATGGGCAGCGTTTAAGAAGTTAAACAACATATTTTCTTCGGATATACCACAGAGCCTGAAGACAAAAGTCTTCAACCAGTGTGTCCTCCCAGTAATGACGTACGGTGCCGAGACGTGGACATTGACCCTGGGATTAAGCCAGAAGCTCAAAGTCACTCAGCGCGCCATGGAAAGAGCTATTCTTGGAGTCTCTCTGAAGGACAAAATTCGTAATGAAGAAATCCGTCAGAGAACCAAAGTGACCGACATAGCTCTGAAAGTTGGTAGGATGAAGTGGCAATGGGCTGGTCACATATGTCGAAGGACAGACAACCGCTGGAGTAAGCGTGTTTTAGAGTGGAGACCGCGTCTTGGCAAACGTAGTGTGCGACGCCCTCTGGCCAGATGGCATGACGACTTACGTAAGAGGGCTGGCAGCGACTGGATGCAGAAAGCAACAGACCGGGCTCTGTGGTGTTCCTTGGGAGAGGCCTATGTCCAGCAGTGGACTGCAAGGGGCTGATGATGAGTAGCTAGATAAATCGTTATCGCCCCTAAACCCCCTGTATACTAAATTTCATAAAAATTGTTGGAGCCGTTTCGAGATTCAGATGATATGTATATATTTTGACTGCCTCGTTGGTCTCGCGGTTGGCGTCTGCGACTGCTGATCATGAGGTCTCGGGTTCGATTCCCGGGTCGGACTAAATGTTCGTATGATCTACAAATATTAGTTTCGGAGTTTGGCTGTTTTCTATGTATAATATGTATGTATTTATAAAAAAAATAAGATATATAATATGTATTTGTATCAGTTGTCTAGTACCCATAACACAAGCTCTGCTTAGCTTGGGACTAGACGGCGTTGTGTAAAAAAAAACGGACACAGAATTCCCAGACTTAGAACGACAATTTCGTCGATCACAAAGTTTTGTCTCATGTAGGGTTTAAAACCAAAATACTCAACGCAGTAGAAAACGACATGGCGACCTAAGCGGTCACTCACTACATTATCCATGCAGAAAATAATAACTTTTATAAGTATTCCATCGATAAAAAAATAATTTTCAAAATCGGTCCACACTTGACGGAGTAATCAATGTACATATATAAAAAAAAAAAAAAAAATATCGATGAAATTGAGAACCTCCTCCTTTTGGAAGTCGGTTAAAAAGGTTTGAAATGATCCCAAAAGCTCATACAAAACGCAATAATTACCCTAGTGATTTGAATTCAAATATTTGAAAGAGTCAAATGTGTTTTTTACTTTTCGTCAGTATCGTATAAGTTGTCGATACTTGTACGATACTGACGAAAAGTAGCGTAGTTTATAGCATAGTTAGTGCATAACGCGTGTCTTTACTTGGAACTACGCGCCTTTTTTCTGATTCAACAAGAACAAGGCGGTGCGTTATCTACCTTTTTTATTTGATCTGAGATTATTACAATTACTTTTCACAAAAAAGATTACAAAAGAAATGAAACAACTAAAATCCCGCAGTTAAAACCCTTTGTGGTATGATGCTATGGTGTCACAACGCTTTTAAAGTTTCTGTAGGATCGTGTACCTACTGTCCCTTTTCCGTGAAAAGGTTTTTGTACAAAATACCGCCATGTAATATAGCGTTATTGCCTTGTTTTGTCACAAGTTTTTCATGTTAACTTGTTTCTGTTTTATCTAATAATATCAAACCTTAGAGAATTCACTTTAATAATGTATATATAGGTAGGTATATTATTTATTTACGAATATTAATCTCTCTAGTCTATGAAATAAAAATTAATAGATTTTTTTCTCTATCATTATGAACAACGAAACAATGGTCAGCCTTCCTTATGTTATAAATTCTATTTGAAGAGTAAATATTCACGACAAATTGAAGAATTCTTTTGAAGTCAGTTAAAGAAAAATATATTATATTTCTTAGGTTTTATATATTTTAACATTATTTTAAAGAAAAGGTATAACAGTTCAAATAGACTAGAAATAATTAAAAATTAGACTACAAAATTTTGAAAGTTTTGCAACCGCATTAAAGATTTCAGTGTTAATCACAAAAACATACAAATACCTTGCTATCCTGTCAAGTAAGCATTTTCAGTTTCGAGACTTTACCTAGCGAGTGCCGATATATTCACGTCGTTTTGTCAGCGTTTTCCTGAAAGGGTAAAAAGCTTTGTAATATAATCATATTTCCTTAGATATATTAGATCGCGTGTTAGAGAAGCGGGTTCAATCTTCGAACTTTACCGGTCAGTTTCCATCTTATTTTCTGAGGAGTGAAAGAGAAAGGGAGAGTTTTGGAAAAGTATTTGTGATATAAAAATTACATATTTATTTTATTTACATATCTGTCTCAGCTTCCCACAGGCAGCTTCCCGTTTCTTTTATTTTTTTCTTTCTAGCAAAAAAATAATGAATGAAATCGGACTATGCGTTATTGAATTACAACTAAGTACATATTTTGACTTTCATCCCCTCTCTCCAAGAAACCGTGCTGAATTTCGGGATAAAAAATATCAAACAGAGACAGACAAAAATGGAAAAAATTACAGTTTTGGCTTCAGTATCGATTAGAGAGAGCTCTCCAAATTTTTTTTTCAAAATGTATTTAATGTACAGAATTGGACCTGTAACATTTTTGTTATAAGTATATAGATATTCTTTTTCCTATGGATAAGGAAGGTTGCGATAAATCAA
The DNA here is from genome assembly GCA_949125395.1 of Diaphora mendica. Classification (NCBI taxonomy): domain Eukaryota; kingdom Metazoa; phylum Arthropoda; class Insecta; order Lepidoptera; family Erebidae; genus Diaphora; species Diaphora mendica. The sequence goes on from OX421315.1 coordinate 18,525,407, forward strand.
ATACTTAATGCTACACCGAATTATACGTAATACTTGTGTGTAAAACGTTTCCACGATTATTCCACGATATATTAATCAAAGTGTTATTACGTCTGGCTGCCAATAGATGTCACTACGTGTTGTTTTACGTAATGATAAATTCTTTATAATTTTTTTTTCAATAGATAGAGAGATTGTGATAAATTAAATACTTAATGCTACAATCTTCAGAGTATCTTCTTTCTAACAAAAAAATAATTATTGCAATCGGACTACTCGTTAATGAATTACAATTAATTATACATTTTGACCTTCATCCCCCCTCACAAGGAAACCGTCCGTAATTTCAGAATAAAAAGTATCCTATGTCCTACCTCGGACTATGAACTCAAATCATGCCAAGTTTCATTTGAATCCATTCAGTAGTTTCGGCGTGATGCGCGGCCAAGGTACAGCCAGACAGACAGACAAAAATGATAAAAAAAATTGTTTTGGTTTCAGTATCGATAACAGAGTGCCCTTCAAAAAAAAATTTCAAAATATCTTCAATGTACAGAATTTGACCTGTTACATTTTTATTATAAGTATAGAAGATGGATAACATTGATATTATATTTGATATTACTTTCGTTTTCAAATCAACGGTTTACTTTATATGTTCGTTTCTTTACATATCAATTTTAACACGGTAACTCTTATCGATATTTACGTTCACAATCTATAAATATATTTTAATTCATCTTAGTTAGTGAAGCGTACAATTTTACAACTATATAAGTATTCTATATTACATACGCATAAAACAACTGTAATATAATTATATGACAAAGTTTCTTATTTCCTTTCGCTTTCACTATTCACCCGATTATCCCAAAACTGTGCAAGTAAATTGTTATAAAAGGGTCTAAGGTACATTAGAGTTTGAAATAGATTTACATCTTCGTCAATATTAGTCTCATGTACAAATAAAAAAATGTTTAATAGTTGTTATGATCAATAAATCACAGAATAATAAAAAAAAATACGAGAGAACATTTGATAACTTTTTCTTCTCAAATACCTTGTCTAAGAGAATGTGTTTTTGGCAAGCGACAACAGTTTATCCACAATAATAGGCTGGCACGAAAAATATTCCGACTGAAGTAACTATTACATATTTTGTAAGGTAATTTTTGTCGCTGGCTATGAGTAGGCAGTACAACACCGCATGTCGCGCGCACTTGTTTCACGTAAATTATGGGTAGCAGACGCGCCGCGGCCAAACTTGCTGTTTTTGTTTCCAAGATTAACGATGAACAACGGCGCTCGAAAAAACGTGTCACAGAAAACGGATATTGCCCAAAAGTTTGCCGCATAAATTTTCTTTGTTCGGTTTTATAGCATTTATGTAAATAATGATACAGCCCTTTTATGACTTTCGTTTTCCTTCCTTGATGTTTATTAACAACTTGTGGGTTAAATCTGCAATAAATATAAAAGTAGAGCCACAGCAATAAAAAAGCACTTCAAATTAACATATGTATTAACAAGGCGTTCAGTTACGGTGGTTTTAACTGAAACCTCCTATTATTTGTAAAAGCGGAAATCAATGTTTTATGACTAGAATACCTAACGGTTATAGCAAAATGAGTTTGGTAAATAAACCATGCATGCTTTCTGCTTGCTAAACCAATTGAAAAACCGCTATGTCAATTCGAAAAATTTGTACTTTGTGAAGAGAACGATTTTTTTATTATAAAGATAGTCATCCTAGATAAAGACCAGAACCGTGACGGCCCGCAACACAACCATATTTTGTGGGACCTTAAATGACCACATGACTGCCTGCGAAGCAGGGACGCCTTAGCTGGATTCCGCTATGAGACCTTGAGGTGAAGATCCATGAGTCATTATATCAGTGGCATATCCTATAACAGGATATGGCCATCAGGTCCTATAACCTCATGGCGAATCGGAAAAAGCGACTTAGGAAGCCGAGCGCAAGGCACGCCACAACTCTGGTAGTAAAACTCAACATACAGGATTGGCTGGGAGGCAGCATGGTAGCCTCTGCTCTGACTGGAACTGGTCGGCCACGGCTACTTTAGCAGTATTTCTCGGCTTTTACTACAATACTGCACTTCATACTCTGGTAGACTGTAAACGTAGTCATAATATTGCTTCGATCTCGCAATGACTATCGGCGTGAGAAGCCTCTCGATAAAGAGTATGATCCCGAGCATGGTAAAAAGTGGGCGTGTGAGATTTAACCGTTTCAAGTGATGTCCGCTGTATAAAGGGCGGGAGGGAGAAGGAAGTGGGCCATAATTCACCCGTGACGAAAAAATAGCCTTATAACTTTTGATTCAATTGATTCCACAATTCTTTAAAAAACGAATATTGAAATCGAATTGTATCGATAACCTAAAAAAAAATTTGACAGTGCAACTACTACGGAACGCGAAATATAACATGATTTATTTTCATGCCAACATTTCGACGTTGTTTTCCAATACACTCGAAACAGTTCTATTGTTTTGTTATTTTTAGAAGTTGTATCCATGAGAGATATCACAACAATCTGGGTAAGAAAAACAACCATCCTTATTTCATTCTCGCCGATAAGGGTTGGAAGTAAACTAAGTTACATGGTACAAATTGCAGAGGATTCGTAAAACGGTGGTTGTTTTTTTTTTCGTGAAATGTCACGCATTACTTACTTTATAACCGTAAGAATTTGCATTGTTTTTATTACTTTTATTTTTTTACTGTCTTATTGTACGAGAAAAGAACGCTTTAAAAAGAAACAAGTATTTTGACTTAACCAACGAAATAACTAAAAATGGTTACGTCGTTGCGCTGTATGCCGTGGAAGTGGGTGCGAGGGGTATACCAGCTAAATCTCTCTATAGCCTGCTTAAAGACCTTGGATTGCCAAGAGCTTCAGTAAGCTCTTTTCTTGAACGAATATCCAAAGCGGCATTGCTAGGCTCATTTCAAATATGGTTAGGTAGAGGGGGTAACACGGCGGACAGTGGAGGTGAGCGTTGACGCGTCGTAAGGAGTGCTCCTTAAACCTAAACCTGGGTCGTAATTCCCAGGCACTGTTGAAGTCGCATGTGTTGCTACTTGCAACTTGTTGTTCTATCACGCGATGGACCCGGCACCCGCACGGTGAATCCATGGAACGCTAAGAAATAGGTCTTTTCAGTTCGTTCTATCTCTTTTAGTTACGGCATCATGTGAAAATCTCTAAAGAAGTGTGAACAGTATCTAACAGCGTTACTTATATCGAAAGCATATCAAAAGAAAATTCCGACAGCAATAGATCCCGATACAATGCACAATCTACCATGCAAGTTTCGGAATATTCATACGATTCAACTGTAAAAAAGCATTGTAGTAGAGGCGTTCCTAAATCGATAAAACTTGGCTGTTAAAACTTGTAGGTTATTTTTAAATTACACATTTCTTATAATACGTGAAAATTGATTTCTTGTTGTTAAGTCTTAGAATAATAATCATTTAAAAAAATCCGTAACTTACTGACACATACGACCGCCTGATTCCAAACTGAGAGCATATGCACTTGGCAACCGGACTGCAAACTGCAAATTGTCACAGTGTAATATTTCTATCATCAGCATCAGCCTACTTGAACTTGAACTCGCGGGCCGGGTTTCCGCAACTCGACGACTTTGATGCGCCTATTTTGCGTAGTGGGTCGGCACTAGTGGTGCCATCCCAGTTCCTCCAGGAAGCCTAGCAGACCCCTGGCGTTGCCGACGACCTCCTGAAGTGACCTCCGCGATCCAAGGTGTTTCGCCCGGTATTCTGCCACCCCAGGACATGCCAAGATGACATGGGCGGCTGTGTCCTCCTCCTCCATGCATGCTCTGCACAGAGGGCTGTCCGTTACACCTAGAGTAAAAAGATGTTTGTTTAATAGTGCATGACCAGTCATTGCTCCGATCAGAAGTCGAAGCGGCGGCCTCTTAAGTTGTTTCAGCTTCCGTGACAATCCGGGGTTGATCGTCGGGAGGGCCTCCTTGGTCTGCCTGCAGGTACAAAGGTTGGACCAATAAAACTGGTGTTCTACCTTGGTGTTCTGTTGCAGTGTCCGTCGTAGCCAAGCAGCTGGCAAGGGCAATATTGGTTCTGGGCCGACTGCCCTTGTCTCCAATCCGCTCCTTGCTAGTGCGTCAGCTGCGTCGTTTCCGCGTGAGTTGCTATGTCCTTTGATCCACTGGAGAGTTATACTATCTGTAATACTTACCTCTGTCAGGGCTCTGTGGCATTCGTAGATCAGCCCTGAGGTAGTCGTGTGACTTTGTAGAGCTTGTAAGACTGATCGGCTGTCGGAAAGTATACGGATGGGGTATTCCGTTACCTTTCTGGAGATGATCGCATGTGCTGCCATTATTATACCCATGCACTCTGCCTGGAAGACTGTGTTGTGGGCTCCTAATGGTGTCGAGATGTGTATGTTCAGGTCCTCAGAGAATGCTCCTGAGCCAGTGCCTGACCTTGTTTTGGATCCGTCGGTGAAGATTCTTAACTCCCTTGGGTTAAGTCCTTCTTGGGGATCCTCGTACAATTGTATCTTGTACTTTTTGTCGAAGACGAATTGCCTGGGTATTGTATCAGTTACCACTTCCATGAGCGGTTCCTTACCTATGGCCTCATAGAGGATTTCGGTGTGTGGTACCCTAGGCGGTCTCCAGAGATTTTGTTTCTTTAGCCGCATTGCTGCAGCTAGAGCCTCCTGCCTTATAAAGAGGTGGAGCGGTGGAATGGCTTCCAGAGCCGCAGTCAGTGTAGTCCTCATGCAGCCCGTGGCCGCCAGACAGGCCAATCTCTGGAGTCGTTGTAGTTTAGCTTCGGCTGTGGATAGCTTGGTCCGTGGCCACCAGACTATCGCGCCGTAACTTTCAGCATCAGCCTATCACAGTTTGCCAAAAAGAGAGCCATAGTATAATGGGAGAGGCCTGCATCACGCAGTGGACTATATTTCAATATTAGACATAAATTACACCTTTAATACAATTAGTTCTCCTAGCTAGGTGGTAGTGGGAGTTTCTCCTTAGGATGGACCTGTGGCGACTTCCACATACAGCGCAACAACAATTTAATATACTAGAGCGCCATCTACCAAAGATACGTCAAAATACGGAGTAACGAAGGAAACTGAGAAACTACCAATCCTGAATCGCGCAGTGGAAGTTCTCGCGCCAATTAACATACATACAACATCCCAACATCAACCGTTGGGCAGTTGGCCCGCCAGGCATGATCACCTCGCCTGGTCGGAGGATCCTTCCTTTGTTTTGGATGGACATGACACCCGTTCCTCTACAGATCTACTAATACTAAAATTATGAATAAGTTTATTAACAGACACAAAGTTAAATATTCATGTAATTTTGCTACTAGGTTTTATCACTTAGCACTAAGTTCGCCTAGTTTGTTCGTAACTTGTACTAAACTACCTAATAAAATTAGTTTAAAAACTAATTTACGTCACACAACTTTTGTTCCAAGAAAATTTAAAAATGCAGATGTACGTAGTTCCGTTGTGGAGACTTTCGCATACTTTAAAGTGGAAATATTCTGCAATCTTATGAAAAAATCTTTTTACAAAAATAACACTATAATAATTATAATATCCATTTATTTCAGACCATATAAATCCATTTTTGAAGCATGCATACAATTACAAATGTTATAATGAAATTAAAATAAAACATTTAAAATAAAATTTACATTAAAAACACTGAGTCAAAATACAAAGTAAAATCAAAATCAAAATTATAATCATAAACCAAATAAAATCACAAATTAATCAAAATTAAATTAAAATTACAATTAAAATCTAAATTTAAATATCCAATCAAGATCAAAAATTAAAATCCAAAACAAAATTAGAATCAAAAAACAAATAAAATTCAAATTTAAAAATCCAATCAAAATTCAAAACAAATTAGAATCAAAATTCAAACAAAAATCACAGTTCTAAATAAAACATTCATGAAAAACTATGAAATAACTGTAGTTAACAGAAGAATCGAATCCTGATATATGGTGAAATCTTCTGAATGTACGATTTCATTTAGTGTAAGGAAAAATTGGTGAAATTAGACATTTGCACGCTGAGGTCTGGGCCAGTAAAATAATATGAATATAAATATATCGCAGTCAACACGAATGGATTAGGATTACCGCAGATGAATTTGGGTTTATATTGAACTTTCAAAAAATTGTACCTAATACTTACATGTGACTATAACTTAAATACTGACTTCAATTATAATAAAATACGTAGGTCATTTTAATATCTAGTATATAATTTAATTATTAATTATCTAGGATCAATACTTCGAGTCATTCAGCTGCACACATTCTAAGTGCCAATATCTATTTGTTTGTGTGGTTTGTTTTTATGGTAATATTGGGATATAGGGGATTGCATAATATCTCTGTAAAAGCTTAGGATTATTCTAAATGTGTGTTGGATCATTTTAAACATTATGTGAAAATTCTTTCAATTATTTCATTGTACTTTATAGTAAATTGCATTTTTAATTTAATAATAATATCAATGATTCCCACTAGAAATCAGAATGTTAACGAACTAATTTTACCGAACGTATGTTAACGAACGAAGTATAATGTTATGTAGGTAAAACCTACATACCTACACAAAAAAAAAAGATGTTTGAAAAGCAAAGAGGAACGCTTTTAAGATTATTTCGTTATCCATCTATCTCTCTGGCTGTCAAGAAACCTTTTCCTTACAATCAGTGAAGGTTTCAAAGTATAATTAACATTGATTACATATTTATGTATGTGAACTTGAAGTAAAATAAAAATCAAGATTCTAATTTAAAATAGTCAATCGTAACAACCATTTAAGCCCCATATTTTAACATCTAGTTATTTTACATTAGGAGAATATTTGCTAACTAATAAATTTGAATTGATTTTTTTTATTGTATTGCATAAATATCGACATCTACCAATCATTGAAAATCGATTTTTATTTCGATTAATGTATAAAAAACTAGAACAACTAAGGCATGGCAGCTTATAAACACTTTTTCTAAATAATTGAAAAGAAATCAAACTAACAAACTTATGACAACTCTATTAATTCACTAGATAAGTAAAGTATATGTATGCATATTTTTAAAACGATCTAATTACTTATTGAAACAATACTTTTTATAAGTTAATTGGAATAATTTCAAAAAGAAAAAAATGTTTTTGGTAAGTAGAAGGCTCGATAAAATCACCGAACGGATTATTGTATCCGTTAAGTTTGAAATAAACACCCGCTATTTTCGGGTTAACATTATCAAGAAACTTAGAAGCAACCGAAAAGTATAAGGGTTTTGAAGTACTGTATCAAAGAGCCAAAGTTTGAGTATTATTTTAAGTACTTACAACCACAAGCAAGGCTATAAGATCGAAAAGTTTATAACGGATTTAATATAATCATATTTCAAATTTGGTTCAATAGCTAGATACTAATATATTTTGAGTGATTCTGGTATAAACCAAAAGTTTTTAAAGTTATTATAGAATAACTTGAAAAACTTTTTCTTTTGTTAACTAACTAAAAATAAATACAAGCAATTTTGTATTTCTTGAGAGCTTGCAAAATGGTGACCAGGCTAGGTTGCCTCCGTACGTAATAGGTATCGAAACAAAAACACGACGTTACTTTAACACTTGACTATAACAGTTTCATTTCCCGGGTACTAATATAGATACAAGTTTATTCTCACACCATTTTTGTACTAGAAGTGTCTTACATTTATATGTATATAATATAGTACCTGGATGATGGCGGCTATAAGTACGCCTCCGCAACATTAAGTTAAGAGAAACGTGACACCAAACTCTCGGTGGTCTCACAAATTGGGAGTAAAAATACCTTCCAGCTTGTCATGGGTAGAACCAAAAAATCAGTTTTAAATCTCAGTCGTTACTGGGTAACTAAAAGATAAATGGGATACAAACAGAGCAAAGGGTATTCTCAGTTTCTCGTACCCACGTTCAGAATAACTTAACGGCCCACATGTTTCCTCTCAGTTTTTTGTTTAATGGAATAAGGTGCAAACGAACAGACGTATCACCTTATGGTAAGCGATTACCGACGCCCATAGACATCCGCAATACCAGAGGAGTCACAAGTGCGTGTGTCAGTGTTCGCAGTTAGCAAAAAAAAAAACCGACTTCCAAAAACATCCAACGAAAACTCTCTGTCAAAAAACACTTAAAAGCGTAAAATAAACTGGTTCTTCATAAATTGCCTATACCTAATTCTTTATTCATAGTAGTATTATAATGTGTGCTAGGTACCTAGAATCTGTTTGAAGTCGGTGCCAAGTGACTATCGCTTAGACTTTTGTAATTGTTCGTTTGTATTCTTTTTGGCTTAGCACCGACTTCAAACAGATTTTAGGTACCTAGCACCCATTATAATACTACTATTTAAATGAATAAAGAATTAGGTATAGGCAATTTATGAAGAACCAGTTTATTTTACGCTTTTAAGTGTTTTTTGACAGAGTTTTCGTTGGATGTTTTTGGAAGTCGGTTTTTTTTTTTATAAAAAGTTTTTATTTTACAGTTTTTAGTGCAAACAATCGTAGGTAAGTTGAATTATTTCATCAAATTTCATCATCAAGAATACAAATTAAGATACGTGTAATATTAAAATCATCCTCTAATCCCTAACTGTTGAAGAGTTTAATCTTCTATCATCAGCTCACCTAAATAGCTTGAAAGTATACGACTGAAGGTCTTTAGATACGTATGAAATTGAAAGAATTATTCTCCAACTCCTAACCGTTGAGGAGTTGTACCTTCCACCTTCCATTATCAGCTTACCTAAATAATTTGTAAGAATACGACTAAAGGTAACTTATATACATATGATATTTAAAGATTTATCCTCCAACTCCTAACCGTTAAGGAGTGGTACCTTACATCATCAGCTCATCATCATAAAATGATGACTACCAGACGCAAATACCGGTGTAACTTCAGAAAATATACGAAAAACATAGTATGTGCCTATAAAAAATGAGGGTTTCCCTCGATTTCCCTGGGATCCCATGATCAGATCCTGATATGCTGGCAATGGGACCACCACGGAAGCATACTCTGTCGAATACAAAAAAAAAAATCAAAATCGGTCCACAACTGACGGAGTAATCAGGTAACATACATAAAAAAAAAAAAAAAAAATACATACAGTGGAACATAGAACCTCTTCCTTTTTGGAAGTCGGTTAAAAATATAATTGTTGCTTCATACATCTCTTATCTATCCATCGGTTTATGTAGGTAGTTATTGAAAAATTATTAGCTGACAAGGATATGACACTATTGTGATTAAAAAATCTGGTGAATCAACAAAAATCTTATTAAATGTTGCAATTCCGGTGCTCGCGCTTGCGTTTCAATTTGGATAGATTTATTTAGTTATTGATTGTAAATTAATATAATTAAACCTCATCATTGAATCGTAGAGTTTTACATTTTAATAGGATTATACCTACCCTATAATTTATAGATAGAATTGTCTAGTTTTATTAACGTTTTTGTATTCTAACGGTAACATGAACACTGTAAAGACAACTAACAAAATGGGCAGCGAGTGCACAATTAAAGCACTCAGCACCTACTATTTCCTCATATAATACTCACGTAATAATATGCGAGTATAATGACGATATGTTTTGCAATAAAATAAGTACTGTAATCACTATGTAACACCTAAACCTGTCAGGGAGGAACAAGTCGCAACCCATGGACCACCATGGAGGCGGATTCGAACCATGCAGATGTCATGTCGCAACCCTAGACCTACCATGGAGGAGGATTTGAACCTTGCAGTCCCCTAATCCTGAATAGGGGGTGCCACTCACCGGTTAGACCCAGTCAGTCAACAAGAGCATAAATCCCAGGGCGCCGTTATAAAAATAAAAATACTAACTTTCTCAACAAAAGAGAATAAAAAATAATTAAAAAGATATATGTGTGTGTGGGTGGGTTCCTAAAGGATCTCTTCAGAGTAAACAAAAATCAGCTTAAACACAGTATATATTTCATCAAAAACATATGAGGTACAATGAAAAGATAATACAGTTTTATCTTAAAAAACTAACACCCTAAAATTAAAAGTGGGTAAGTATACAATTACATGTTCTAAGAAATTAAACTTAATTATAGTATAAATTTTATCTCCCCACAAGCTCGAGGTAGCTTGTGGTTTGATGCCAAATGTGTCTCCCCACCAGCTCGAGGTAGCTGGGGTTCGACTTCACTTCATATTAATAAATAATAAAAAATACATGACCTTTTTCTAAGGAAGGTAGTGTAAAACAGGGAAACCGTGTGCCACCGTGACGTACCCTCATGCGGCACAACCGTCTGGCACACCTGATGACGCACCCATGGTCAGGTTACATGGTGCGGCAACCATCAGTGGTATCCCTGAAGCTAAAATCTAGAAGCGGGAACCATTAGTTGGACCCTTGAGGCGGTAACCATTAGCTGGACCCTTGAAGCTGGATCCTATAGCCAGACCCTTGAACCCTACAAACAAATACACTTTCTAAATATGTTTCTAAAAAGAAAAAAGACTTCTACAGCCTAATATAACAAAATCAAACTGAACTTACCACTATGTAGCGGGTATGTTAAAACTACTATAGTAAAAGTCTACATTATTACAGACAGTAGGTATCAATACTTCTTCAAGACAGGAACAGAAAAGAACCTTGAGACACAAAACATCTTAATTTATATATTCTTGATCGAATCTTCCAGAATTAAATCAATACCCCTCCTAAATTTTGACAAGTCATCTCTTCATTCATGACTATATTCACTCAACTGCAACTTCACATCAAAGTATCGTGAACGCCATCTATAGCTTAATAACCAAACCATACAGCACATTAACTCAACTCCCAATAGTACGTCATCTCTCGCACTATCGGTGAACTAACAATTAAATCAATATGCTGAATGGACGCCATCTATAGTATCAGTGCGAAATGATTCTAACAGATGGCATGATTACGGTATTGGAATAAATAATTTCTGTTTTCCAAAAAAAGTTGTTACATCACCCCCTTCCTCACAGTATTCCTTGAGTAGTGTGCTCAAGGAATAATTTGAGAAGTGGCAATGGAACAAAAAAATTTAAACAAACTCAAAAAAAAAACTGCAGAGAACAAATTTAAAAAAAAATTAAGCTCCAAAACAAACCAACGAAGTCTAAAGAGAATCTATAAAGCTATTACGACACTATCTTTGATGTATTGCTAAAGCTTTAAGAGAAATAAACAAAAACGACTTTTAAAGCTTTAATAGATATTTCTCAAACTTTGAATAATTTATTTTAATAAGTATTTCGAGTATTTAATATAAATCTAAATTACATTGGTAACATGATATAGACGACGAGAATGGAATGGGAACAGAGTTTTATACTTAATGTACCATCAGTAGAGGAAATTAAACAAAATGGGTATGCTCTTATCTTTGCAGCCAAGCAGAGTCGACGCCGACGGAGAGCGGCCTCAGAATTGCGTCGTAATTTTATTATGTTTACCCCTTGACGTATATTTCTGGCAATTCGTATGATCAAAACATACAAAAGTATTTCCGCTATTTACAATTTTCTTGTTACTATGTACTTATATTAGCTATGTTATGACTTATTTTTCTTGAGAATATAGTCTTGTTGGTGTTTTTTTTTTGCGTAAAACATGCACATTGGAGGTATTAATAATATCAAGATAGTCCGTCGACCTGGTAAAGGGCGCGGAAAGCTATTTTAGATACGGACAGCTGAGGGCTCGTAGTTGTGGTGAACCTTACAGGAGGCCTGTGTCCAACCGTGAACGTCTTTTAGCTGAGATGATGATGATGATTGAAGGCATCAAATATTACACCACCACTTCATCTGTGTTTATGCCTCTTACATTTATTAAGGTAAAATACAATTAAGCTAACTAAAACTATCAAACTGAGGATTGGTTTCTTATTTTAAGAGAAAGTAGGCATAACTCTTTGATAATAAATAAATATTTCGGACATCTAACACACAACGCCATCTAGTCCCTAGCTAAGCAGAGCTTGTATTATGGGTACTAGACAACTGATATCAATACATATATACTTTTTTTTGTAAATACATACATATTATACATAGAAAACACCCAAACTCCGAAACAAATATTTGCAGATCATACAAACATTTGGTCCTACCCGGGAATCGAACCCGAGACCTCATGATCAGCAGTCGCACACGCCAACTGCGAGACCAACGAGGCAGTCAACGTTTAATAAGAAACCAAAGAGCGAAACATTTAAATCCGACTAAATCATAGCCCATTTTTTTGTTTTTATGTTTTTTATTTTAGTACAATTGTGAAGGGATAGCCTGTAGCAAAGGGGTGATCTTTTATATACTATCTATATCGTATACTAGCCGACCCACGCGATCTCCTTTGCTTCTCCTATTGCCCGTAGCGTGATAATTTTCCCCCGTTTTTGAAACATTTTTCATTGGTGCTCCGCTCCTATTTGTCGTAGCGTAATGGCATATAGCCTATAGCCTTCCTCGATAAGTGTACTATTCAACACAGAAAGATTTTTCAAATCTAACCAGCGGTTCCTGAGATTAGCGCGTTCATACAAACAAACTCTTCAGCTTTATAATATTATAGTATAGATATATATAAGACGCTTCTAGTATGTACAAAAATGATGTGAGAATAAACTTTTATCTAAGTACCGGGAAATGAAACTGTTATAGTGAAGTCTTAAAGAAATGTGGTGTTTTTGTTTATCTAATACGTACGGAAGCAGCCTGGTCTGGTCACATTTTGCAATTTTATAGTTATTTTTTGTAATCATTCCTTTTTTTCAATAAGTGCCTAATCGGTTGACGGCCTCTAAATAAAAGTCACGTACGTTCTCCCGTGCATTTATTACGTTAATACAGCATGAAATACTTGATCACATTACTACACGGCTATCTTACTTAAATCTATATTAGAAGATATTATAAATGTAACATATGTATATCTATACTAATATTATAAACGCGAAAGTTTGTAAGTATGGATGGATGGATGGATGTATATATCGATAGATGTTTGTTACTCTTTCACGCAAAAACTACTGAATGGATTTGGATTAAACTTTACAGTAATATAGCTTATACATCAGAATAACCTATAGGCTACTATTTGCCGCGATAAACGACATATACGCGGGCGGAGCCGCGGGAAACCACTAGTATTAATTAATGTTGATATTTTCTGACCCTAAATGTATGAGGTCATAACAAGTTAACATTTTACTCCTCATGTGACTATTACTGTTGCTTTACATTTTTATGAACTATGTATTAAAAAAAAAACAAATTTAATTTAGCAAATTTTGTGATTTGTTTATTTACAATGTATGAATCTGTGGTTTGATTGTTAATAATATATTATAATATATGTAGGTATAGCAATATTTAAGGGTAGTATATAGTGATAGTCTGATCTGAAATATTCCGAAGTCATTTTACGGAACTAAATATTTCTGCGTACAGGGGAAAATAACACTTGAGTTCTGTTGAATCTTATAAAATAACAGTCGAAACTGTCGTACGGATGTCGCGATCGGTCTCTAAAGGGTACTAAAATTTGCTTTGAAACGACTTTTATAAATATTTAAGGACTGCAGTAAAAGCTGTTTCACTCTTAAAACACCATTAAACTTGTTCCATAAGGAACTAGTACGTTCTTATTAATTCATTATTTATTATTGAATTTTAAAGCTTTTCACTTTTTAAAGTGTAGTTAATTGTTTTCGCTGTGCAATACATTTAAACTGATCTAACGTAGCAAGAATTCATAAAAAGATACAATGACGAAAGAGGGATCAGTTTTATTATTGTTTTTTCTTTTGAATTACCATCATGATCATAAGATACATTCCAAAATTTACTTTAGTACATAACATTCAACAGAAAATTTTAAAAGAATAAAAAAGAGCATTGACGCGCTCGCGATGTATATTAACAGCAAGATTGCACTGGCCGTGGTCACAGGTTGGGAGTCAGTCATGGCAATTCACGAAAACATAATTATATAAACAACTAGCTGACCCGTGCCCACTTCGTTGGGCGGTAAACTTTTTTTTCTTCGACTTACTTTGCAAATTCAGCTACCACGAAAAATTCTTTCCACTTTTCGGGTTATTATATAGCCCATGACACTCCCGTATAACGTAGCCTTCTATTGGTGAAAGAATTTTCAAAATCGGTTTAGTAGATCCAGAGATTACCCCCTACAACTTCACAAACTCACAAACTTAACCTCTTTATAATAGGTCTTTACCTATGAAATTGCCGTTTTGTATGCAATAAGTGAAAGTACTTATTTTTTCAAACTTTTTTATTTCTGTTATTCGAAGTAATCACCCATACAATCGACGCATCTTTGTCTGAACTGACAACATCATTTGGTTCGCAACAGTCTCCAAGCTGCAAGAGCTGGGGTTGGAAGCTCTCCCTCATCCGCCATACTCACCAGACCTTGCACCTACCGACTATTACTTTTCCCAAAATTTAGACAACTTTTTAGTGAGTAAAAAATTCAATTCCCGAGAGGCAGTACAAAATGCCTTTGAAGAGTTTGTTGCCTCCCGTCCAGCTGATTGTTACAAGAAGGGCATCAATAAACTGCCAATGCGTTGGCAAAGATGCGTCGATTGCATTGGTGATTACTTCGAATAACAGAAATAAAAAAGTTTGAAAAAATAAGTACTTTCACTTATTGCATACAAAACGGTAATTTCATAGGTAAAGACCTATTATAATAGTGTAATAGTATAGATTAGTTGGTAGCAAATTATAGAAAAGGGATTTTTTGTTTTTCAACATGTTTATTCTACATCTTTCCTGATTTTATGTTTTTTTTTAACTTTGTTAATTTATGTGCTCTAATGTAGATGATTTCATTCGCAAGGTTTTACTATTATTACTTACAGCAATATTTTCATGTATTCTTTTTTAGGCATTATTTATAACTGATTTCTTGCATCTGAGCTATTTAACTAATAAGGTCTTTGATTACCAAAATTGATAAATTACCTAAAATCGACGGTAGGGATAGGGATTAAACGACAGATTGCGGCTGTATTGAATTCCCTAAGACGTTAATGATATTATTTTACATATTAAGCGAATCTGTGTTTGCACACTAAATATTTTTGTTTTATGGGAGTAAACAGAAGCGTGTTAAACACCAGTTTACGGCAATAGGCATGGGCCTAAAGACCCACAGGGGCAAAGGAGCAGACGGATCACCTAATATACCTAAGAACCGCCGACCATCGACACCAGCAATCCTGGAGTCATGTGCGATGCGGCCTCTTGAGCATTTGGAGATGAGGAGGCCATGGTAACACTACGGTCAAGCTGAAGCATTTCTGGAATTGAATATACTTACATATATAAAGGTAAAATAAATATGAAAGGCAGCTCCGCAACATCAGGTTCTAACAAACACTGTACTTTTAATTGCGATCAAGTTTAAAATACCTAAAGTTTTAAAGATATAACGCGGCGGTATATGGAATTTCCCAAAGTAATAACATCTCAGCTACAACGTCCGCCGGCACCATTAACTGGGGCATTATCTCGTTGTGTCTTTTCATTCAAATATTTGGACATTTCATTTGCCAACACCGGCAACACCGCGGGCGTTCGTGTTTCGCAGGAGATAAAATAATAAAATTAAAACATTCCCTCACTTAATACAAGGAGACTGCTGGATATGTAAGGATGTAAAAATACGATAATAAATATACTATCTGTTGCTTTGTCATGAACTAGGTTAATGGAACTTAAATAAGACTATTAGAACTAGAATCAGTGAATCAGACTATTTAAACAAGTCGGTTGCTAAAATAAATAAATAGAATTTAAAACTTGCTAAATTAATCAATGTCACTGCAAAATCTCATTAAAAAGTGATGCTGTAAAATTCTCAACACACCTTGTCTTATTTCAATGAAGTTTACACCTTCTATGAAAAATTATATTGACATACTACAGTATTAACCCTCTTCTGAGAGGAGACCCGTAGTCTAGTCAACAAGTGCTTTTTTAGTCAACTTTTTTCAGCAGGCTCCGAAAATTATGATTGAGGTGTCATTCGATTCGTAATGGCATCTAGATGATTTTTGAAAAAAATGAAGTTGCGCTTGCAAAAATTGTTAATTAATTAATGGATAACTTATAGAAAATTCGCGATAAAAATATTTGGACCACGGATTATTGTTCACTGATCTATCTTGCACACGCTTAATTTATTTTTTTTATTTTCATATTTAATAAGTTTAAATAATATTTATTCATTGAAGTTACGAAGGAGGCGTGGCTTGCGCAAGCCGGAGCACTCATTTTCGGGCGTATTTTCAACCCTCTGGTAATATTAAATATTGGTCCTACAATTCCGGGAGTCGGCATTCTTTGTAGGAAATTTTGTCCTCTTTTTGTTTTTTTTTTTCAAATTTAAAAAATCTTAATTAGTTTTTGAGAAATTTGAAAAAAACTAAACCCCTTTTTGTGTCTTTAGTTAATTGTTAATAACTTTTGCAATTTTTGCAAGCGCCACTTCATTTTTTTGAAAAATCATCTAGATGCTATTCCGAATCGAATGACACCTCAATTATAATTTTCGGAGACTGCTGAAAAAAGTTGACCAAAAAAGCACTTGTTGACTAGACTACCGAGCCCAGCAATGGGACGTTATGGGTTGTTGAGATGACCGTATATAAAAATCATTAATCGTCTTTTTAACCGACTTCAAAAAAGGAGGAGGTTCTCAATTCCACCGTATATATATGTTTTTTTTTATGTGTGTTCGCGGATAACTTCGTTTTTTATAAACCGATTTTAATGATTCTTTTTTTAATGGAAAGGAGATATCCCAACGGTGGTACCATGATAAGGACACTAAGATCTGATGATGGCATCCAAGAAAATTAGGTTGAACCTTAAAGTCGGTTTTTATTTTGTTAAAATTTTATTAATACTATTTTCAAAATGTGGTAGTTTAAGAGACCAAACTTAGGTAACATTATTAAGAGTCAAACGAAGGCATTAGCATGATCAAACTTTAAATATTTTAATACTATTATAACGTAAACAAGTCAAACGATAATGGCAATTCCAACAAAATATTTAACATGTGTTTTAATTTCATGGTAATATTCCCAAAATAATATCCTTACCAATTCCCAACAGTTTTACAAAAAAAAAAAAGATCAAAAATACAAACATGGTGAAAAAAATATTTAACGTGTAAAGGAGGATCTCCTTTACACGTTAAATTTTTAATTATTTTTTTTATGTCATGTATGTATTATAATTATGTCAAATAACGAATTTTGCCCCAAAACACGCATTTCTCTGTAGTATTTTAAATTGAGTAAATATGACTGTTTAAAAAATAACATGACTCATTCTAGAAGAATTAAGATTTGAGGCAAAAGTGCGTAGCTAGTGCCTTTTGGCAGAAACACCTACGTAAATTGTGATTTCCTTCAAATTAGGAACACCTATTACCTACTTAAAATCACAGCTTAATATAAATATAGTAGCTCGATTTGACCTCACTGTCCAGTTACCACTTTATAGCAAAATAACACGAAATTATATTATACTAGCTGTTGCCCGCGGCTCCGCCCGCGTGTATGTCGGCCATCTGTCAGAACCCAGAACGGCGCAGAACCCAGCTGAGGGATAGTCAAATAATAACCGTCTTCTCCTGTCACAAACATTATAGGATACTGTTGTGGATCATAGGACCGATGTAGCTCAGAAACGCTTTTGAGCTGTCCGTCTCTACCGTGTAAGACTATATCCCTGGGATATTTTTCCCTGGGGATAATTAACTTTAAATTATCTGATTATTCAGAGCGGTCTGTGATTCGCGAGTTAAATCAATTTTTAAGGTTGGTGCGATGCTTGATCGCAACGATAACTGGTCTGCATCCGAAATAAAATATATTTGCAAGAACTGTGGGTTTTGGCCTGATGGTGGTAAAAGGCTACCAATAATAACGTGGATTAATCCAAAACTGTGCATATACTTCACCATTTATTGTGTTTAAAGTTGCACCTAGTCTTAAATATTCCTTTTCTTAATTAAAATATTATCAAAAACAACACCGAGAGTTTTCTCAATTAATACAAGAGCTAACAACAATTAAACGGCTTAACAGCACTATCTTGTTACAACTTGCAACAGACTAACAGCACTCACAGCAACAAAAGGCAGCTGTTAAAACAAAGTTATAATTATTTACCACTCCAACCTAACCAATTTTAAAACAAAGGCGAGTGTGAGTACTCGCCAAATACTTTCTATTGTTCTTCGCAACAGATAGTTTTCACCTGTAATTAAACTTTGCGGTGCGGATTATATTGGCTGTGATTGCAGCCAACTACTTAATTACGGAACGGGCCATTCTCCAGGGAGGCGATCGAATCGGAGCTCCCCTGAAGATTTACTGCTCTTGACCTCACTTGATCCAAACTACACCGACAACTTGTAATTATAACATCGATTACAGTCACTGTAACAATTATCAAGTTTAATAACGTAATAATGTTTGTCCCGTTTTATGAGCTCTACAATTTGATGTCTCTTGTTTTAATAGGCACGAAAGAGTAATACACCCCTGTAATGTTTGTCATTGCGATTGTTCTTGGGGTAATTTCTGCGACTTTCTAAACTAATTATACATTCGTTCGTCGTCTGCCGCGTCTTGGGCGCTTCCACTGGAAAATTAGAATTTTATACTGTCGTTTCTGCGACAGGATATTAAAATGAACACAAAATATTTAAAATTGAAATTTTCGTTGCAATTTCCTGTGTTTTATTGATTTCATTTCCCTATCATGCTATTATTTTCAAAAAGCATTTTCACAACAATGGAGCTATTCTATTCTTTACCTACATTTATAAATGTCATTTGGAAATGACAAATATCAACTGAAAGGAAAATATACTTTGAAAAATATTTTCAGGTGTTAAGCTGTACGTGTACCGTAAGGACGCTTTTTAGATAAGCAGTGCTTAGTTAACCGTGTAATTCATGCTTTAATCATCGTGCATCTCATGATCATTTGTCAAATTAATATTTATTGATTCAACAATCTAATGCCTATAAATTTACCTTCGTCGTATTTAACTCCTTATTCCAAGACAATACGAAAACAGCAAGTTACCCACGTGGGAAACATCTTCTAAATATATTTCAAACTATTTTACGGATCATGAAAGGTACAGCACACTCGAATTACAAGGTTAATCTCGGTTGTCGTCCTTGTTGAATGAGGAGAGCAACTTCGAGTCCGAAAACAGAAAATACATATTTCTAGAAAGTGTTGGGATTCCGTTCATACAATATTTAAATATAACCTCTTATGAAAAATACATACTTTTATTTTCTTTAGCAACTATCAATGTACAGTACACTATCCCATATAATTTATCTATTAAATTCACATACAGTTTTACAATAATGGTAAAAAACATTATTATGATGTCACTATCGGCTCGAAATTATTACTTCTTCTCGGGTCGTCCTGTTAGAATACATTCTTGCATACCATATCCCGGTTCTGGAACACACATCAACAGGGTTTGTTGCCCATAGTAAGGTTCTGCCGCATATCTTCCACTTCTATAAAATTGTTATTTTAGTAAATAATCTGCATCCATGCTAATATTATGAATTCGTAAATAACTCTGTCTGCCTGTCTGTTACGATTTTGCGGCTAAACCACTGCACCAATTTCAATGAAATTTGACTGCCTCTGTGGCGCAGTGGTAGCGTATGCGACTGCTGTGTTTGAGGTCTCGGGTTCAATTCCCGGGTCGGACCAAATGTTTGTATGATCTGCAAATATTTGTTTCGGAGTTTGGGTGTTTTCTATGTAAAATATGAATGTATTTACAAAAAAAAAACGTATATATGTATTATATCAGTTATCTAGTACCCATAACACAAGCTCTGCTTAGCTTGGGATTAGATGTCGTTGTGTGTTAAATGTCCGAAATATGTATATTTATTATACTTTGACTCTTGAGGAAGGACATAGACTATTCTTTACCGCAATAATTAACATACACGCGGGCGTATCGCGGGAAAAAGCTCATAGAGTACATAGCAAAATGCAATCTATTATTTTGGATACTGTTCGTAAAATATTTTATCTTTTAAAGTACTTACTGAGGTCCAGGCGGTGGGATACCACCAGCTTTTAGAGTATTTATAATATTATAAACGTCGCAAACATTTAGATCCTCCTTAAAATAAAACAGTAGATTAGAATCCAAAGAATTGTCTATTGTCACCACTATACTATTTCCATTAAAAATGTTTTTAAATATGTTTTAATTTTACTCTATTTCCTAAGAGAAAAATAATAAAATAAAGTAATAAAAGACTATAATGTAAGTTATAGCAGTAATTTCAATAAATTACTGCTACTGAAATATAGAGGGGAAAGTCACTTGCACTCTGCGAGATATGCATATAACTAATTCGGTCAAATAGGTATGAGTAAAATAAATATACAAACATAGTAATCATCATCCACAACCATCATGGGTGCGTTAACACAAGCGCCCTGGCACTGCACGATATCGACACCGAACATCTTATCATCGGACAGTTTGCCAACACTGCAGCAAGTGGCCTCTTCGACGGCTTTGAGTATTATGTCCGACCCTCGTAACATACATGGCGTTGTTACACAAACTTTAACATTGAATTTGCCTCGAAAACGTCTGAAACACATAGTAGAGTCTGATAATATTCTGAAGCATCTACTATTTGAATTTATTTGATTTTTTAAACCAGTATCACGCACAGGATCCAGATCCAGGATCCAGAACCAGGATCTTAAACTGGCAATAAAGTTAAAATTAATTGTATGTGCTATACAGTCAATTGTTTCTTATTAGACAATAAAAAACAAAGAAAACAACTACCAAAGAAAAATAGTAAGTAACAGTCCATGAAATATATCTTGATCTCTATGACAGTTGTCACTAGTGTCATTTTAGAACTTACGAGGTACCTACATTTAAGGTGTGAATTTTGAGAACATTTTGCACTTAATTTGTTATAAAACTAGCATGTTAAGAATAAAAATATTTATAAATGTAAGGCTTGTTGGTCGGTTTCGTAGCCATCTATCACAGAGATCAATCTACATTTTAAGGACTGTAGTGTTACCTTTTTGTCATAGTATAAAATGTAGCCCATTCATAAACTCTCATTCGAGGAATGCTGAGTAGTTCTGCAATTTTGTGCATGGCTGATATGGGTACCCATCCTATTTGTCTCTGGACAATATCTATGGCTGCACTAAGAGCCGATCTTTGAGCACCTTTGGGATAATTTTGAATGACGGCCGCAAGTCTCTGGCAAAATAAATATAGCTATTACATTTTATCCTCCTTTTAATAAATAAAACTTTGCTACATACTTCATAATTAGTTTTGTTACTTTTGTATGTATATTATGTTTGTTAGTCGACGTCTTTTTTAAAGTTTACCAAATTGCAAAAAAAGTAATGGTAGGTAGGTCTATAGACTGTATAGACAATGGCTGTTTTCAAAAAAAAAACAACAATATACTCGTAGATATATACAAGAAGTAGCCATACATAACAATCACCTTTCTTCCTCTTTTATACCTTATATACTTAAAATGAATTACTTTGTTTATTTAACCTTATGAGCTACCAAATTATGATGCTCCTAATGATATGGGTGAAATCTGCTCTGAAACTTTACTCTGCTGTGATATGCAACAATAGAAATATGACCACTTTTCTGTGAGACCTTAGGTATCACTGAAGCATATCTTTTACGCTCAGATTTGATGAAAATATTTAACTTTTATAGCTCTAAATATTGATGAAAACTGAACTCATTTAAAACAAAAATGAACTACTCGTTACGTAGTTTCCAATCAGTCCAGCATATCAAGCTGTTAATATTTAATATAATGCCTATATACTATCGTTTTTGTAAATACATACATATTGTACATAGAAAACACACAAACGCCGAAACAAATATTTGCTAATCATACAAACATTTAGTTCGACCCAGAAATCGATCCGGAAACTTCAAGTACAGCACCTCATACCTTACCAATGCGTCACTTTAATCTAAAATAACTATGATAGAAGTTGTACGACTATTAAATCCTCTATGATTAATATTCGTGATACCAACTGATAAAAAAATCTGATGATGCGTAATACACGCTATTATTAGGATGTTGGGTTTTCATTTTATATATAAATCTATATAATATTCTTATTTGATGTACCTACAGAAAGTCTGTCACTAAGAAGCCATTCTATGTACGACTTTGGCTTCGATGTAATTTATTTTGGCACACTACATAATTTTAACTAATTTATTGAATAGATAGACAACAATAAATTAACAAGGTAAGATAAAAAATGATAAACTTTATATAGCGCATGTCTATTTCTATTCTTGAAAATATTTTAGGCATATAACGTAAACACATAAGTTTTACCTAGTACAAAACATTAGGTACAGACATATGAGACTTTCAAAGAATATATATATGGAGCAGATGGTGTCTTTACCTCAAGTTCTAAGCCTTGGATCTGGATACTCGGTGCTGTTTAATAGACTATCTAAACTTAGGTCGTTTCTACATAACTTTAGACAGTTCGCTATTCGCGCTCAAAGAACCGCTTATTACAGTAAATATTATATGAAAAATAATTCAAACGCTTTCAGCTTCCCTAAGCACTAAAAATCGGTAACATATTTATTTAGTTAAACTTCTTATTTTAAGATTAATATATACAATTTTGATCACATTCTAATATATTTCGCATATTAAATTAATCAATGCAAGAAGCATTGATTCTGTAGTGTAGTAAGCACACAAACCACATAGTATTAATATTATGTAGCTTGCTAAAGTCTGACTATCTAACATAAAATGTACCCCAATATGTACCCTGAACAGGGTAGTAGTTACTGTTTTTAGACTTTCACGACATTTATACATAAATAGTTTTCGTTGTTGAATTTATTCATGATAAAATGACTTAAAAGGCTTAATGCTAAGATTTGCTGCAGTATATATTAGTTTAAAAAATCACTCTTGAAGGGTAATTATATGGTGTCAAAATTTGTGCTCGATCAACCAACCGTTCTTTTTTACATTTCATAAATATTATATAGATAGATAAACTGATATATATTATATAAGGTTTAGGGATGTAGCAGAACCCACTAGAAAGTCATTTTCGATCCCTACATATATTATAATTTACTTTTAGTTGCATATTATTTCAAATAAGAATGACAATCTTGTTAAGGAAATAAGGTCTCACAAATTCATAGCCTGAGACCACAGAACAGTACAGAGACTAAATTACCCGCACAATGAAAGTAAATGTAAAGGATGTTATATTACAATGTATGAACTCCTCTGAGAGAAAACTAAGTTGTACTTATAATACATTTCATAGGCCTGACTGTGCTAGTTACAAAGTCATCCTATCTCTTACCAATTTCAGCATGTAAATTTTAGGCAAGATCAACTATATTTGTTTTATAAGAACTAAAATAAGTGAGTATTTGAAAACATAATTTTTGTTGTACTTTATAATTCATTAGTTTAGCCTCTAAATAGAAATCCAATAATTCGATAAACTGTCGTGTCTGTTGAACAGTCTGAATAAGTTGAATAATTAATAATGACACTATTCTAGCTTTAATAATAATGTTGGAATTAGCTACTAGTCAATTCTTTACATTAGGCATCAGGATTTATTATGGAATTAATACGTATTTTAGAAAATTTGCTATCGTGTACTTGTAGTTAAAATAAGCAACACACCTGTCGTTAGGTTTATCACTACATATGTACCTATTATAAAACAAAGTCCGCCGCGTCTGTCTGTCTGTCTGTCCGTTCGCGATAAACTCAAAAGCTACTACATGGATTTTTATGCGGTTTTTACTTATAGATAGAGTGATTCTTGAGGATAGTTTTCGTTAACATTTTTTTTTTTTATTATATTGGCTAAAATTTAACGATATTTGTTAAAGACGTCGGAAAAAATTAAGCCACACTCCTCAGAGAAACATAGGTTATATTATACTTTCCGAAATAAACCCGTGCGAAGCCGGAGCGAGTTGCTAGTAATATAAAAAAATACTATAGGTACATATTTTTTTAACTAAAGCCGATTTATATGCGTTTATTTTATTCTAAACTAAACAAGTTTTTATTACTGAAGAAATAATTATTGTGCTTTTCTTGTTTTGAAGATTTTCTTCCAATTTAAATACGGCCAACCCACATATCCTATAGATATGACAGATATCACGTATTTTAAGAAATCAAGCGATAACTAAATATAACAGTACTAAAAGGTGGCTCAAATCCTTGAAAATAATTAGGTTGCAAGATAAATTTATCTGCACGTAGCCACGGATGTAAGATGAGAGATGAGATATCCGGACTACGCTCAAAGAGAGCTTTGAGATAAGATTATGAATAAGTTGATGTTATTTTTAACATTTTGGGATTAAAAAAAATTGCAAAAGAAAAATAGGTTAACTCAAAAAATGGTTTAAAAAGGTCTTATTCTTTTGCTCTTTTGCCTTACTTTTGTGAAATATGTAAGAATACAAATTATTATACATTTGTATATGTACCCATGAAGGTAAGTATGGTAATAAATTCGAATACAGGTATTTTAAGCAGCAAGCAAATTTGTTTAGGGAAATTTGATTTTTTACTGTTCCGTAATAGAATAAAATAAAAGAACATATGCGACGTTTCAATTCACACTGGCAAATTCGTATTTCCATACGTGATTGTATATAATATTTCGATTCGTCAATAAGTTAAACGAAGCATCCATGGTTTTCCTCTCATTTGATTTATCAAGTTTGTTAGAGAGATTTCATTCATAAACATGACCCTAACGATCGATGCAATAAAAGTATAGGGTGTAATTTTTAAAGAATTTAGTCGTTTCGATTTTCGGGTGTGGCACGCGAATTTTAGAAAATCTTTGAATGCAGTTTTCTTTCTTTTCAAAAATAAAAGAATGTTTTCTTTAAATAATTTTTCTATCTACAAAATTAAGAGTACTTTCCCTTTAGGTGGCATTACAAAATTCCACCCTGCATAGTATATATTGCAGGTTCTATTAAGTCAAGTGAAAGTCAAATTTCAGGGTTGCTCATTTGACTCAAAAATAAGCAACCCTGCAATAAAAACCAATCTCATGACAGTTTTCGTGCAAAAGATAAATTTAGGGTTGATACTCAAAATAATATCTATATAATTATATTATTTTTGGTATACGATTATGTTGCTTAATTGAAAACATGACTATCAACTCTTGCACTTCTGCGTTAAGACAAATCATTAGTGGTTTCACTCTGAGCAAAGCTAACAAATAATAGAAAATGTAAGTATATGGTGATGATAGTGGTGATGCTATAGGACATTTAACAATTTATTTAACCTATCAGTCAGGTCAGATATAGAAAGCCCAGTTGAAATTAACAAGCCACTCAGATGTCGGGATGAGGAAAACTGAAGAAAAGAAAATTCTGCAGTTCGAATCTATGACTAGTAATATTAATTAAGACTTGCATTATATCTTTATTGCACACATTATGCACTCACATGCATACATGCATGACATGTACACGCAGACACACATACATAAAAGCACGCTAAAACACACAAAATTCTATTTTTTTTTCTTTTCCCCTCTTTGTTATTTTTCTTAACTCGTTCTGCACACTGCTACATGAAGGTGCAGGTCTTAATGCCTACAGGTCTTAAAATATGCTTTACCTGTGTAATGGAAGCCTGGTTATCCATAATAATTACAGATTAACCTTACCTAGTTTGGAAATCAGTCTCCCAATGATCAAATGTATATGGTATAACTAATACATACATATAAGGGGGAAAATATTTTTTATTATTATTATACATTTCTTCATTTCCGTATGTGTAATAACTGCGAATAACATAAGAAATTACAATTATATTCTTACCACCATATTTGCTTCTGTAAACTGGAAAGGTGTTTCACAGTTATTATCTGCACTATCTCTATGGACCACCAATTCATCTGACATCAATTTCGGTGTTGTATAAAGTTTTCGGGCACAAGCAATCTGTGAACAAAATATATTTGTAAAAAGGTACTAATAACATTAAAGAAATAAATATTTCGGACATCTAACACACAATGCCATGTAGTCCCAAGCTGAGCAGAGCTTGTGTTACGGGTACTAGACAACTGATACAAATACATACATACTTTATGAAGTGAAACTTCTAATGCGACTTCCCACTAGGTTGCCTAGTGCCTGCCTCGTTGGTCTCGCGGTTGGCGTGTGCGACTTCTGATCATGAGGTCCCGGGTTCGATTCCCGGGTCGGACCAAATGTTTTTTTATGATCTATAAATAATTGTTTCGGAGTTTGGGTGTTTTCTATGTATAATATATGTATGCATTTACAAAAAAAAAAAAGTATAATATGTATTTGTATCAGTTGTCTAGTACCCATAACACAAGCTCTGCTTAGCTTGGGACTAGATGGCGTTGTGTGTTAGATGTCCGAAATATTTATTTATATTATTATTTATTATAAGGTTGCGTTATACGTGTAACGGTTGGGTTAAACGTTTAACGCTACCATGGAGGGGGTATGAAAGCCCATTACGAAGTTTCACTTCTTCCGCGCGGAGGGACTCCACGCATTTTTTTTAATGTTGGTCTTTGCTAAATCATCAACTATCACCATGACCATGACACTGGCTCCTATAACTCCTAGAAATAATTACAATTGTAACGAATTTTTACTAACACCAAACAAGTTTAATTAAATTTATGCATGCACACGTGGTTGTATCTAAAGAAGGCCGAGGTAATTAAACATCAACGTTTTGGCAGACCAAATCTAATATTACAACCAGATATTTCGTTAGAGAAACCAAAACCCATCATTACAATTGGGCATTTCGAAGGGAAAATGAGAAAATGGGGTGTACCTACATTAAAATTAAAAGGTAAGAGGCAAGAAAATACGGATGGATCTGGAAGTCTGACAAATTAGTAATCGTTAACAATTCAATATATGCTATCTATGTATGTAAGGATTCCTAAGGAGAGCTGGCGGCCAGCCAAAATGGTTTAGAGTATTTTATGAAAGAAAAGACTCAAAACCATGTTCTACTAAAGTATAGGATTGTTAAAGAAGTAAGAATATGTCGAGTGATAGAGGAGATAGGTAAATAATTGAGACGGAGACAGCAAAACAAGTTGTTCTAATGGCGTGATCTGGCGTGGTCATAGTACAATCCCCTATCACTCGACTAAGACATATTACAAATATGTCTTAGTCGAGTATAAATTATTAATGATTAATATTATATAATATAATTCGATATATATAATATATATTATTAATAATTCGATAAAAGATGATGGTGACGAAGGTGACGAAACAATAACTTCGAAAATACATAATAACAATATCTCAAGTTAGATTTAAATTTGTTTCGCGTTCTCAAAACTGCGCCTAACTCAAATATGAAACTAATACTATCATCTCATACATGAGCTTCTTGAAAACACAAACAAGATGCTGAAACAAAAATATAAATCGATATAAATATATGTCAAGCAATATAAAAGGTAAACAGATTACCCTGAACGTCGTGTATACGAAATTAGCTTCCTTTGACATTCCATGCATAGGAATTCAGATACAGCGGAGAACTATTACCATTTCACGAATATCTACGTGATCGAATTAAAGTGCTTAGGCACTTAGAAACATCGTAAAAGGAAAATACATAGATACACTCTTACATTTGGAAGAATATTCTTGAGTTTCAACATTTTATTTGATAATATTATTTGATTATTTCTATCCTTTGAAATAAAAATACACTTATCCAAATAGATTGACAAAACGTGTAATAACATAGATATATATATGGTTTTTCTTTTCATTATAATCATAGACAAATTTAATGAATTCTTAGGCTGATCAAGGAGGTTTTATTCTTTGTGTTTTAATTTACATTATATGTTACGATTACACCATAATATGTTATTTATGCCGCATAGTAAAGATAAGGAACATAAAACCATGCAAGTGATTAATGTAAAAGTGATATTTTCATTAATGTTGCCACTAGAATTATATATAAACCGATAAAAATACTTTTTGGAACGAAGTTCCTTATGGGGCGTTGTGGAGGGGTACCCTAGCCGGCAAAGAACGTCCACGACGTAAGATTTACGCCTCGGTATCAAAATGGTAGCGTATGAAAATGATGTGAGGTCTCGGGTTCGAACAGCGTGTAGGATCAATTTTTTTTGATCTGCAAATATTTGTTTTCTGGGAGTTTGGATGTTTTCTATGTATAATATGTATGGATTTACAAAAAAAATGTCCGAAATATTTATTTATTTCATGAACGAAAAATTTATATCATCTGCAAGTTGCATGTAACAAGTACAGAAAAACTCTATAATGAAAAGATTAGTAACCCACAACTAAGACCACTGTCATTACATTAAACATTTATGATGTTGATGATGATGGTCTCAACTATGGTAAAATTTCTATTATTTTTCTAAAATATCAGCGAAACGATTCAAAATTATATCGTGTATTTAAAATTCTGTTATACAATGCATTTAAAATTGTATTCTATCTATCTTTCACTTCAATTCTCTGCGATGGTGATCGCCTCCTTTTTTATTTTTATCAATAAAAAAAATCATTATAAAAAATGTATACCCGAATAATTATTTTCTTTATACCTTGAATAGAACTTGAAATAAATATTTTTATGATAAGGAACTTCGTTCCTATCTGGTGTCCCACGACACCACACGACTTTTTTTTTTAATTTACATTATAGTTATTTAGAAATATTGATATATATTCATACATATTGTATCCATTACCAATTCATCGGAATATTTTTTTTTGAAAGAGGCACAAGGTATCTAAAAAAAATATGAACAGTAAAACAAATAACGCAAAATGAAATAAATAGGAATATCAATAAATTAAAAGTTAATTTATTTAGAATTTCTCAATTTAAAAGGAAAATTATAACCGGTTTTGCAGTTGGTACACTAACCATGACCTAGTCGATGTATGGGGACAACAATTTTCCAACGGCAAAGTTAAGTTTAGTCCTACTTAACTAAAAGTTTGTACGGAACCCTCGATGCGCGAGACCGACTCGCACTTAGACGTTTTTATTTGTGCCACAACGCGATTAATTTTAGTGTAACATTTTTCTAAGAACGTTATGAAGGAATGGTAACAACTATCTTTGAATTGGGATAAAATTCTAACGTTGACTTATTATTATTATTTTGGTATTTTTTTTAAGTAATCATAACTAATTCAATACTTGCTATTCGTTTTACAAATAATGCTAAATAGTAAAATTAAAAGCCTATATTTTTTAGACTTTAGAATGTGAAACTCGTATTGCAATCAACCAATGCAATTACATTAAACTTTATATAGACCGTACTCATATTTTAACGCATAACATAAAGTTAACGGCACAGGTCTTAATATTATGACGTTCCTACTCACTCACGTTTGTAAACACACGGTGAGTAAGTAATAAAAACAAGTAGCTATCATTTTCTACTTTATATCCAAAGAGCGAGTCAATTTAATAAGCATTACGAAAATTCAGGCAAACATCCCACTCATAATATAAAACGATGTCGCAAACTAATGTACAAAACATTCTAAACATCACCCACCCGAATATCTTTGGGTTACTTCGTAATGCGACAAGAAAACATTGAGGAAAGTGATTTCAACAAACTAAAAGTTGTTACCAGCCACCCAATATTAACGGATATTGGAAAAAGATGGTAAAATGTGGCAGTTGCCGGATCAAGGTTAGTGGGCACTAATATTCTCTGGATGCAATATCGAGGTTCATTGCCATAAAACCGCTCGAGGCGAATATCTTGGGTACGATATTGACCTCATAGCATTTGGCCGAGAAAGCAGATATCTGAGGCAATTTCAACATCGTAAATGATGTTTATCGTGGCATCCCACTGACCCTCTACCTATGAACACTTGTCAAATACCACTGTATCGCTTTCTGTACACGTATTGGAGGCACGTGTAGCTAAACTGTTTTGTCGTTATGTACATCAATATATTTACATATTACGTGCCTAGGTAACAGTATCGTATCAAATATATGTAAGTATAATTTGGACACCCTATACTGTGTCCATTCGTTTATTTTCTTTTTGACAGCTCACGTCTATAAATTACCTTTTTTTTTCGGAATAATGTACTACAGTAATGTCGTACTTTATTGACGGTGATGATACTCTAGTGAAGTGTCCTGTGCATAACAAACATCCACAGACTATAAAACAGTTTTTGAAATACGATAAATCGATCATATAATAAAAATAATTTGACTTCATGTAAGTATTTTTTCTGTAAATTTATTAAAAAAAAGGAAATAAAAATAGTATCTATGATTCCAAGATGGATTATTTGCAAGGAATTAAGTCGAAATCTTGGAATTTAGGATCAAACCAAGAGTAAAGAACAATAACTCTGTTCATTCATCTAATTTACTGATTTGTTATTTATATTTTTGTTTATTTCTTACATAATATAAAAACTAATAAAGGAATAATTAATCTTAAAACTAAAAATATTTAATTAAATAGATTTAAAGTTCTTCATAAAAAAATTGCTTATCATTTCAAATCGAATCTGTAATGTGTGAGGGCGTCACTAATTTCGAAATTTCTTGAACTGTCAAAAAGAAAATAAACGAATGGACAGACTATAGTATATGTTAGTAGAATATCACTTCATTGTGTATAGAAGTTATATAGTTAAATTTTCTAAAGATACAGTTTTCAGTTAAGTCGTATTGGACTATGCACGATTGTTAAACTGCTACAAATAAAATAACTAAGAAAACTAAAAACGTAATAAGTACCTCCTTGGCCTCGAGTGAAACCGAATGTTTTAAAATTTTTAGAAATCCCATTAAATATAATGTTGTTATGTCCCTACATCCATACCTACAATAATAAAGTCGCACGACCCATTAACACAAAACTCGATAAGTAAGCAATAACATCAAATGTTCGAGAAAAATCACCGCTAAAATTTGAACGACAAATTTAATTTCTTGTTGACTGCGGCGTTCGTTAGATTGAAACGAATTTTCAATCGAGCGACAAAAATATTCAGCGCAAATTTTTAAACGCAACCGGTGAGGTGATTCGTTAACACGTCTGCCTAACTTCTGATTCAAGAATATTCAAATGAGCGTTCCTTTAAAAAAAAACCTTAGATCTTCTTTTCAGAACTTTGGTAGAACACGTGTGTCAATAAATATTTCTATACTTTAGTTTTACACATATAAACTTTAACTTTTTACATACTTTTAATTTGTGAGCAATACAAGAAAAAAATAGAACCATCAATTTTTTTTTATTTTTTTTTTAAAAGACAACTCCCGCACTGGGAATAAATCTTGTGTCGCGGGGGACTTTACAAACATACATGAAACGGACACAAAGAACACCCAGACTCAGAACAATAATTTGTGGATCACACAAAGTGTGACCCTACGTGGGAATTTAACCCACGACACTTAGCGTAGTAGGAAACAGCGTGGTGACCGTTAAACCACTAGGCCAAACGTGCAGTCAAAATTCGTTTATATGTTGCTGTATTTAACCGATTTTACGAGGGCTTAGTGGTTTCTATTTAAGTTTGAAATTTGAGCATCTCAAATTCTTTATTTACCAATAGAAACGGAATTTTCTTCAGAAAATAAATGAATTGAATTGTTATTACTAAAGATTAAAATGGCATGTGCCACTTGGAGGGGCTACAGAATTTGAGTGTAAAATTTCTTAAGTAAGAGCAAATATAGAACCATTTTAGTGTAAAAGGAAAGTGCGGTATTTTCATTTTCTCTAAACGCCGCAATTACAAGGGGTAGGTGCCTTTTTATCACGTTAAGTAAGAAAGATTCAGTGAACCTTAGTCACAAAATAGGATTCGAATAAAAACATGAGTTAGCATATTCTGTTCAATGAATTAATTAATGAAGATAAAGATTTTTTCTGGTCAAATAGTTACACGTAAATTTTGCCAATGATTTATCATTACTTTTGAGCGAATAAAAGTAAATATTCTTTAGAATATTTCTATTAAATAAGTCACCAAAAAATATATATCACAAAACTAACACGAAAATGTACAATGTACCTATACACAGAAAATAAATATGCAATGGGGATATTTTTTTTATGGAATATGGGGTAACCGAGCAGACGCATAGCCCGATGTTGAGCGATTACCGCCGCCCATGGACACCCACAACACTACAGGCGTCACAAGTGCGTTGACAGCCCTTGGGGGACGGGAAGGGGTTGGGGAATGGATCCCCGTATGCTAACTCACTCGGTGAAACACAGCGCAGACGCTGTTTTTAATCGAGTTTTCTGTGAGGCCGTGGTATCACTCCAGTCGAGCCGGGACATGCATGCCGAAGCGTGGCTCTCCCACAGTAATCTGTATGTATAACCAGGGTTTAGTTGCTATCTATACGATGTTAGATCTGGAAAATAATAGGTCTTTGAAATTGCCGTTTTGTATGCAAAAAGTGAAAGTACTTATTTTTTCAAACTTTTTTATTTCTGTTATTCGAAGTAATCACCCATGCAATCGACGCATCTTTGCCAACGCATTGGCAGTTTATTGATTATTAAAAGTAATAGTCGGTAGGTGCAAGGTCTGGTGAGTATGGCGGATGAGGGAGAGCTTCCAACCCCAGCTCTTGCAGCTGCTTCACGACAACGCGCGACCCCATACTGCGCAACAGACAGTCTCCAAGCTGCAAGAGCTCGGGTTGGAAGCTCTCCCTCATCCGCCATACTCACCAGACCTTGCACCTACCGACTATTACTTTTTCAAAAATTTAGACAACTTTTTAGTGGGTAAAAATTTCAATTCCCGAGAGGCAGTACAAAATGCCTTTGAAGAGTTTGTTGCCTCCCGTCCAGCTGATTTTTACAAGAAGGGCATCAATAAACTGCCAATGCGTTGGCAAAGATGCGTCGATTGCATGGGTGATTACTTCGAATAACAGAAATAAAAAAGTTTGAGAAAATAAGTACTTTCACTTATTGCATACAAAACGGCAATTTCATAGGTAAAGACCTATTATGACTATCGATCGTGCTGTCGCCCAAGCATCCAAGGCCGGTAAATACAATTTCATGAGAATTAAAGAATGACACAGATCGTTTGCTGATTCCATGTCTAGCATGTCCCAAGTAGTAGAATGGAACATTAATTCAGACATAACGGTATATGATGTGATATGATCGCACATAATACTTTGTTATCACACATATTTCATTACCAATTACATTCTCAAATAAATTAAATTGGAAATGTAAACCATACCTGCCTGCGTAAACAATACATATAAATTTTAATAAACTCATCCCCGGTCGTTGAACGTTAAATAAATAATAGAATTTCGCATGTTTACAGTATGACATTTGCAAGAGAATGCCACGGCCCGTGCTTGGATAATGTCACTCTGCGACGGTGACTAAACTCTGCAGCAGGCTAACAAAGCCAGATTTGGATATCAGTCATGTTTTTGTTTCACCCTTATTTCTAAATGAAATACGGCTCTAAGTTACTATGTATTTTGGCGTATAATCTTTTATAATAAAGTGTGTGAAATTAGACCCTAAATACAACTAGCTATGTGTGTTTTACATTATATTTAGAATGAGTCAGGATTTATGCAAATATGTATATATATTTGTAAATACAAATGTTTGTACACAGTGGAAAACGCACAGAATTGATGAAGTAAGTAGTGTACTATCATTTCCTAAACGAATCGCAAATTCGCAATAAAAATAACATTAGGTAAACTTATCCATACTAATACTATAAATTCGAAAAAAATTACGATTAAAATTATCTTAATGGGCTAAACACCGCAAAGCAGAAATTACATTTGACTAAATTTACAAACATATAAAATAGTTTACTTTCAGTACAAAATTATCAGGCATTAGAAGGGTAAGTGAATCGAAACCTGCGTCATGTATCGGATCAAAAAGTCCTACGAATGACTTACCTCGCATTATGCCAATCCATTTTAACGTATTGCATCACATCTTGGGGAGGTGCTGCAAAGACTAGCTTGATGAAGCTGGAGCGTGCCCAAAGAGCAGTCATTAAAGTGGCACTTTTTCTACCTTTCCTTCATCCCTCGGCTGACCTTTATCAG
The DNA here is from genome assembly GCA_949125395.1 of Diaphora mendica. Classification (NCBI taxonomy): domain Eukaryota; kingdom Metazoa; phylum Arthropoda; class Insecta; order Lepidoptera; family Erebidae; genus Diaphora; species Diaphora mendica. Next base: position 18,559,879 of record OX421315.1, read on the forward strand.
AGATTCAATGTCCTTACAGTTCGTCAACTTTTTATACTTCATATTGTCACTAAATCACACGCACAATCAACCTATGACCCTTTAATGAACGCAACAAAGCGTCGTAAATACACACATCAAAAGTGTCTAGGGATCAAGCATTTTTATGCGGATTTCTGGAGATTGAGATGTGGCTTTGGCCCTGGCCTGCTCAGTCGCCAGACTTGAACCCGATTGAGCATGCATGGGATATGCTACAGAGAAGAGCTCTGCCGAATATGGAGGGTATCCAGTCGCAAGAAGACCTTTTTTTGTTGTTGCAACGAACATGGGCGGCCATTCCACAGCGTGATTTGGATGAACTCATTTTGAGTATGCCAAACCGATGTTCTTGTGTTAGTGTTCGCGGTAGAAACACGGATTATTAATTGTTTAAGTTACCTAATAAAATTTTAAAGAAAACTGTTATTTCAGTCTTTTTTTCGAACTTTAATGTTAGTGGTTCAAATGTCAAAAATCCTTTTATTAGGAAAATGGCAAATTTCTTTATTAATGCAAAGGTGACTTGGTTTATCGTTACTGTGACAAACGAAAACACTTTATTTGATGAATCCTTAAAGAAAATTTTAATTAATATCAATCAGGAGAAAAGTTATTGCAAAAATATATGTTGATCCCTAGACACATATGTTGATCCCTAGACACTTTTGATGTGTGTATAAAATCTTTCAAACAGATACTATATACAGAACAACGTTTTCACACAGATTCTATTGTTTTTTAGGCCCTTATTTGTATAATAAAATTAATTCCAAACTTTCTATATACGAGTTAAACAAATTTAAGTTGAAAAGAGTATTATCTACGTGGTTGCGAAACTTATCATACAACGATACAGAAAACCTACTTACTCCATTAAGATAATAATATACAAGCGATCTATCAAGCTGAAATATAAAAACGTCACACCCATGCACACATACTCACACAAACACACACATGCATAGACACTCATACACACACACACACAAACATACACACACACACACACACAACTATAAATGTTATTTTGTTGTTACTTTATTTGTTATTCTGATTTGCATTCGAACATTAGGTATATTAATGTATAGTAATAGAAGGCATCATACAAGTTGGTCCAAGAGATGGGAGCCTGGTGATCTGTAACACAGGTTTTCCTAATATGGACACCAGTCTCTCACAAAGGAATAATTGTTGCTCATTATATTGTATTACCTGATCTGTACTTACCTTTGTGAAAGAGTAATAAATGATTATTATATAAAAAAAAAAAAAAAAAAAAAAAAAAGAATTATTTTGGTTAGGTAAGTTATAAATGCGATCAATGCACGAGACAAGCGAGCGAAGTGAGCGTACCTCAGCAGCGGTCGGCGATTGCTGAAACTGTATTTGTCCTGTTATTATAAGGTAACCTCTGTGAAGGTAACTTATGAGGGCAGTATGGGCAGTATGTATTTTTTTAATTGACTATCGATATTTATATTAAATTAGTAAAAAACTTACGCAAAACAACACGAACCCAACAATATAGAGGTATAAATATAAAAAACGATAATTACCATAAAGAAATATGTATATTTTGTATTTCAACTTATTCCTTGCTAAAGTCAAACTACAGTCCTACAAAATACAACATTAACCGTTTTCCCTACTACGAATTTTAACTAAATGGTATACTTACAAGAGAATTTCAAATGAAGCTCCCCTAGCCAATAAAACCATTTGTAATCCGCCAGAATTAACGATACCCTAATTTCAGGGAAATTTTACCCGCACGGGTAATGTAGGTGCTCCACTTAACTGTAACTATTATATACAGATGGTGTACTTGAACAACACTAGCTTGATGACTGCTTGTGTACGAGAGCACTTCGAAAACCCGAGACACTAAGAGCATGCGCATACGTATTAGTAGTTATGACCTATTCTACCCATTTACTAATTATTCCAAGCACACATCACACCTTACGTTTCAAAGGTTCTGTTTGACTATTAAGTGTGTATAAATATTACATTACCTACAGTAGAAATTAAAACTGGCAGAAATAACTGCACGTTTGGCCTAGTGGTTTAACGGTCACCACGCCGTTTCCTACTTCACCAAGTGTCGTGGGTTCAAATCCCACGTAGGACAACACTTTGTGTGATCCACAAATTGTTGTTCTGAGTCTGGGTGTTCTTTGTGTCCGTTTCATGTATGTTTGTAAAGTCCCCTGCGACACAGGATTTATTCCTACTAGTGCCGAAGTTGTCTTAAAAATTAATAATAAAAAAATCTCCGAAATACATTTTACTTAAATAATACTTTAGTTCTGCTTCATTTTATTTTCAAATCATTACTCCCTGACCCGGCAAACGTTGTTTTGCCATAAAAATAAGAAAAAGAATTAGGGGTGGGTCACCCTTATCATTTAGGGGTATGATAAATAGATGTTGGTCGATTCTTAGACCTAGCCGATATGCACACAAAATTTCATAAAAATCGTTCCAGCCGTTTCGGAGGAGTTTGGTAACAAACATCGCGACACGAGCATTTTATACATTAGATGTATTTTTTTAATTTAGAAAGAAACAACATACAGAATCAAGTGAGAAGATCGAATGTGCCTTGTAAATACGAGTATAATTTATTTCTCAAATGCTCTTATTTGTTTTTGGAATTGTTCAAAGATTTAACTTTTTAATAATTTTACTTACTTTGTAAGTAATTACTACTATTACGAATTTTAAAGCTTTTATTATTATCACGAAATACCTACCAATACCCACCTAATAACACTTTCGTGTTTTTTTTTATAAACATTGAAACGCTTTAATGAAAAGGAAGTTTATCTTCTCAGAAGAAAGTAAGAAATGCTCAAGGCGACTGAATAACTTAGTTGAAAAGGTATAAAAAGTCTTACTTGGAGCAAATTCTATTTAGGAAAAAACCTTTGGAAAATGTTTACAGTGGCATAATACCGCAAGGACTACCAGTGAAACATTGCATATTCGTGAAAAAATAGTAAGAGAATTCTTAAGTGCCTGTGTGACCTCCAACTTAAACGAAAATCATATTTTCCGAGTTCAAACGAAATCTCCATAATCCAGGATAAAATAATTTATGTCGTGGATTAAACTGACGCAGTGAAAGGGAATTTTGTAAAGAGACGCAAGTTGAGAATCTTTTCAATAATCATTACCTTTATAAATTCATTTAAGTTAAACTAGGCTGAATGTAACTTCCTTCGCCAGCGCCTTTGCTTTTATAAACATAGATTTTATCAATTAATTTACTATCCCTTGAGAACACTACTATTTCTGGGATGAAAGATAAGCTCTTTTTGTTAGTAGAAGATAAGTTCAGTGCTAAGGCTTATTAGGCTTCTTGGGATAACAAATTACGTTCGAATAGAAAACGATTTATTAATAATGGTACAATTAGTTAGTAAAGCCTAAAAAAAGAAAAAAATATAAATAAATATGTATAATTTAGTAAAAAATAAAATAAAAGGAACTACATTACTCCATAAAACTATATTACTCCAAGGGTTTTTGAAATAAAAAAAAATCTTAAAACGTTATTCGGAGACTGAACTGGTTACAAAACTCTCTTGCGAAATGGGAGTACTGGGGACGCAAAACGGTTCATTCCCTTTGTTTTATGAGACAATTAAGAAGCTAAGGGACGTCGGGGTGGCGCGTAGAGTAAATTTTTGTTCTTCGTAATAAAAGAGCGAGAGCATTTAAATAGCAGATTGAAAACTCCTAACGATCTATGTTAAGTTCACGATGTAACAAGGATTTTTCGGTAAAAAAAGGTTACGGCGCGGTAATTTGCATTTTATGATCTTGTGGCCGGATTTATTTAAAGATGGCCACATATTACGCAATCTTTGTTCTGAAGAATGTGAGCCTTGTTGATCTTAATATATGGGTTGTATCTTTAGATGATAAAGAAGACATAGCTTTACTATATGCTATACTTTATGAAAGTTTTTCATGTTTTTTTTTATAATCATGGAAGAATTGTTTCAATATTTGCACGACTGCACGCTTGGCCTAGTGGCATTAACCACGCCGTTTCCTACTTCGCCAAGTGTCGTGGGTTCAAATCCCACGTAGGGAAAAACTTTGTGTGATCCACAAATTATTGTTCTGTGTTCTTTGTGTCCGTTTCACGTATGTTTGTAAAGTCCCCCGCGACAGAGGATTTAATCCTAGTGCAGGAGATGTCTTTAAAAAAATACAATAAAAACAATTCTTTCATGATTAGTCGGTCTAGTGGTTAGTCGTCTATTCAATTCCCGTCCAGGACAAATACGTGATAAGCTCGATATTTTTTTTTTTGGATCTGGTTATAATTTTTTAAAACAGTAATAGTTTTGAAAGTGACTATTTGTACGGGTACTGGACGAATAAATTATATTTATTCGTACATTTATTCAATTTTTTTTAAATGAATTGGGAGGGAGGGGTGGTAGATACCCTAAATGTGTTGGTTGGGTTAGAACAGTGATAACACAAAAGAAAACTTAAAAATTTTAAAAATTCATATTAAAAAAACTATAGAAAAACAGTACCAAAACCAGTACCAGTATTAATAATTATAAATTGTTCGTACGGTAACCGTATTAATAGACTTTTGATTGATTTAGATCGACTTTTACAGAATTTTATTTTTCAAGATTGTTTATTATGTATATTTTGTCTTCTTTTCTTATGTGTGTATCAAAATAAATACAAATAAATTAAAAAAGGTGCTAAGGTAATTTTTTGTATTATTTGTAAAGGAATAAACTATCGAAGGCAGATTATTACCCCTCTATTCAAAAGGATCAAATTCTAACAACGCTACAGTTTATGATTACAATCATTTACAAGTTTTAACAAAAGAAAAACCGACTTCAATCTGGACCAAAATTCAAATGGGACCATTCGGGAAGCACCAGCTTTCAAATAAAAAAAGAATCATCAAAATCGGTTCACCCAGTCCAAAGTTACGAGGTAACAAACATAAAAAAAATAAAAAAAATACAGTCGAATTGAGAACCTCCTCCTTTCTGAAGTCGGTTGAAAACTTCGCTATCTATAGACTACTTGGTCTTTTGTGATCGTGTTCGTTTGTTCCAGTGTTTTTTTTTATATTATTTATTAAAGTGCTGTTATTACGTGTTTTTTAAACCGATTGTTGTGGAGCGCCTTAGTGTCTTTAAATTAAGATCATGATGATGATGAAACTAAGAAAACGTCTGTCATGCATTTCAAAGATTTTCTTTGCCCATGAATCGCATATGTTAGGAATAATTTTACCGTAAATAACCGTACGATGCCAGTTGGTTGAGCCGGTTGTACGTACTTATGTGTTACGCATATTAATCACAAATTACAATTAAGTAATTAAACTCTGCTAATAAATCATTGTTTATCTTAACAAAATAAATTCCTACAGAGAGTTACCTATGTATTAGCATAATGCGTGTTTAGTAACATCCAGGAACATTGTGTTCGTTTTGCTTATAATTAAGTTTTTTCCCGTTTAAATTATAATCACTGCCACTTAAAATGTCTGCATATCCCTTTCAAGTCCATGGAGTAAGTACATTAGAAACAAAACATATTTCCATGGTAGTAATAACTCTATATGCTTGCATGAGAGGGTGTAAGTATAAATTATTTTAGAATTGTAATATACCAAGAAAACGACTAATTAAATTATGCAAGTATATTTAAGATTTTCTTATTCAATGATAAATATTTAACTTTTAATTTTACTTTTTTTGTGTGCGCGAAAAAGCATTGAAGCTGTCACATACCGACGTTTTTGAACAGGTCGGAATGTCAGAATCGTACCGACTAAAGTGGGCGTGCTTCCGCCATTCGGCTAATTGGGTCCGAGTTTAGATCTTCCTGACTGCCCTCTCCCCTGCCTATTCCTGGAAAATAAGGACCTAGTGGATGGGTTAAACAGAGAATAAAAACTATCGGCCATTATAGCTTGTGATTTAAAGTAGCGAGAGTTCCTACGGGGATCCGACACTGCACCACCCAAACGGGAAATTGTGCTGTTCTGTTTCGATGTATTTGACTTTTACTATCGATGTGTATCTTCACTTGTTAGTAAAATATTCGAATAATGTTAAAAAAAGTTTTAGCTAGTAAGCTAAAATAGTGATTATTATTATCAGTTTTTTGATAGCTAATATAGTAATATTAGCTATCAAAAAAACTAACGTAATAACTTTTATAACCAACAAAAGTGTATAAGTAATGAGCCTAAAGGTCAATAAAGACACAAATAGAAATCTCATCCGTGATGGGTGACATATAGTAAAATATCAGACAATATTTACTCAAGAAACGAATAATGCCTTTATTATTGACCGTGTCTGCTGACATAAGAAAGACATACTGACAGAATAAAGGAAAATCAAAACGCTACCTAACCTTTTTATTTTATCAATATGGTAACACAGAATAACTATCCTGTCGCCCTCTACGACTTTATTACCAGCAGTGATGGATGACTTTTCAAATAAAAATTGACGTAAGAACTCACTAATAGAAATGTCACTTGACAAATTCTCCGCGATTGCTCCGTTTCTTCCCCTCAAGAAAAACCAACATTGTTGCCGTAGCAAAAAATAAACTCCAAACATTTAACGGTGCACTCCAAGCGATTGTTTTCAACTAAAAAGTTTTTTCTTTACAGATTCAAGGCACTCCTTTATATAGCCATTTAGAATAGTTTTATTTATATTAAAATACTTGGGATTTTATGTTATGAAATGTCGAGTTACTGAAGTTGCAGTAACTAAATTACATGATCACAAAGCACTTTATTGTCAAGAAATTTTATACTAGCTAAGATGATATTACATGGCATTGGCAATTTAAAATACGATGAAAAAACGCTGTTTCATGTTCATGCAATTGTTTCAATTGTCATACAGGTAATGCGTCATAACAAGTGAGTGAGATTGACGGGATTCGAACCCCCCTCCGCTTGATTTGCGGCAGTTGGAAGTAATACACTTATAACTTACGAGTCGCATATTTTAATGGGTGCCGGTAGTCATATATCATCAGGTGACCCACCTAATCAATTGCCATTCTATAAAAACTTATCAAATTATGGTCAAATTCTATTTACATATCCGTATGTAAAAACAACTAGTTCCGACTAATCGTAAATAAATACCTAATATAGTTTATGGTAATTGGGCCAATTTTCACATACTAAAAATGCATAGAAGCCCACGTAGGAAAAAATATATAGGTATAGAGACAAGGTGGCGGTTACGCTTTTACATGCAGTGTCTTCGCCCACAGAGTACATTAAATATACTTATTCGCCATACAGTTTTATTTTGTACTTACAACGCAACTCACTTAAAGTATATGGTCAACTAATTCAATACAATAAAGTAAGTACATGAAATAAATCGAAGGCAGTTAGGTACATAGTACGTTTCACTTTAAGAAAAAAATAATTAAGTACTATACTTTATCTATACATAGTAGGTATATAATCACAAATTTTAACAAAAAAAAACCGACTTCAATCTGGACTTAATTGAAATGGAACCACACGGAAAGCACCAGCTTTCAAATAAAAAAATAATCATCAAAATCGGTTCACCCAGTCGAAAGTTATGAGGTAAAAAACATAAAAAATAAAATAAATACAGTCGTATTGAGAACCTCCTCCTTTTTTGAAGTCGGTTAAAAATGAAGTGACTTCCGTTGTCTGTTCGCTTTTAAACTACTCAATGGATTTTAGTGCATATTTCAGCAATAGATAGTGATTCAAGAAGAAGGTTTATATGTGTAATACAAGTATATTATAGAAAATCCATAAATTTCAAAGACTTCAGTGCGAAGTCGGGCCGGGTCGCTAGTTTACATATAAAATAATGGTGTGTATATTGAATATTGTAAATATTGAAATGATAACTACTACATATCTAACTATATAAAAATACGTGACATGACAACTTTGTACTCCTTTTTACGAGGATTATGCTAACGGAGCAGTATGTAATTTTGCACACTTAAAGTTTATATGGAGGAAATAGCAAAAGGCTAATAAAAACAAAATATAATATGGTCGAATTCGGACCACTGGACGACCACTAGTATTCGTTAATATCCATTTATAAGCAACTCAATGCGCTATCGTACCACCTTCGTGAAATAAACATAGTTATATTTCACCCCGTTGCACTGCTATAATTTACTTCTACTTATCTAAAGTAACTGCCAAAAAATCTCAGCAAATCGTAAGAGTTCCCATTGCGTATTGGCGTATGCAGCGTAGTGGCTCTTTAGCTGCCTGACACATAGAGGTTTTTCTGCATGGCTTCAGCATAAGCCTGTATGCATCTTTCCATAGTAACGTCTTGTCTTCCCGTGGGAAGCATGCTCTAAACCTTGATATTTTCTTTAACGCTTTGAATGGAAAGGCTGTGTGTTCGATAAACTTAAAATACATAAAAGAAAGTACACGAAGAATATATGTTTGTAGGCATATAATTTTCAAGATAGCTATATCAGTATCTACAATAATCCTACTGCAGTTCTGGTCTTCTGAGTTGGACGCTACGTCACATTGTCAGAAGGTCTCAATTTTAAATCTTATTATATACTATATTTCATATAACCCAGTTGGCAAAACCCACTATTAAACCTACAAATTAAATGTAAATCGATCCACTACTTTTGAAGCTTCAAAAGTCCTAGTCGAAAAATATTCATAAACAAAATATTTCCTGATATAGCTGGTGTAGCTTTAGAAAATGTTCTTAACTAAAACGCCAGTGTTCTAACCGCAGACTCATTAAACGAAAATTACGCTCATAATCTTAAACTAAAAGAGGAAGCTAAAATTGTTTATTGAAATTATGGCGCTGACAGGTACTAGGAAATTAATTAACATCTTAATTATATAACCTTTTTAAACTAAAGTGGACGACCATCTTTAACATACCTAACACATTTTCGGAAAAAATTGTTGGTTCTTGCTTGGTACAATCTTTCTACCTCTCTCTTACTCAAGATAGATGCCATCTACTTTAACACACTGTTATACCAAAACACTGTTATATATATCTACTTAGGTTCGGCATGAATGGGTCGGCTCGACCGGAGTGATGCCATGGCCTCACAGAAAACCGGTGTGAAACAGTGCTTGCACTGTGTCTCTCCCCCCAACTCCATCCCCCAAACGCCGCCAACGCACTTGTGACGCCTCTGGTGTTGCGGGTGTCCATGAGCGGCGGTAATCGCTTACCATCAGGCGATAAGTCTGCTCGTTTGCCCTTATTCCATAAAAAAAGCCTTAGTACTCAAGCCTTGTAAGTGAATTGAATTATTAATTGTCATGTAAACTATTATATAGCGATAGCCATATCAACTACCTGCACATATTCGTACACACACATATTTTTTTTAGCTACGAGAATCCTGTTCATCGCCTATTACTATTGTTTAACCAACTATTTAGGACCTTCCGTAATAGAAAAAAAAAAAAAAAAAACTATCGATGAAATACCGAGAGAACCTCCTGCTTTTGGAAGTCGGTTAAAAACTCATCACCATACTAAGGTACCTTTCCAGTTAGGCAGCTATATTTGAAGCAAAACTTCACTAGGCCCTTCCTCTAAAAAGTAACAAATAATATTATACTGTAATCATAACGTGTCAGAAATTATAAAACCCTAGATTAGCATGAACGCTCTTTTTAAAAGGATTTTAGAAAGAACACGATATTTTTTTTCGGACCCTCATAAAAGTAAATTTGTCACAAAGTAATTAGTTTTTATATTTACAAGTCACTGTTGCCTTGGTTCGTGAGGTGTAATTTTTACCACCGTGTATAAGGTACACATATCTTATAAAATCAATAATAAAAATAGGTCACGATGAACTCTTTGAAACCATCTAACCAATTTAACGTCTTTTTTAAATGTGTATATTGCTGGAGTGCCTAAAATAGGATAGTTAACATCACGTTTAGACCACTAGAAGCTTAGCGTGATTCAAAAGAGACATAGACGAAATTACATGGGTCAGCTGGTGTTGTAATAAATAGTAATAATAAAAATCGTTATTGATACATACATCCTTTGATATTGTTTAAAATTAGATTACATAACTGGGTAAACTAAAAATAATACGGATGAGGTAACCCCTGACTCATAAACTAGGTAATCCTGTGACTTAGGGGTCAGTGTTCTGATGTCAATGTGATAGAAAACCTTTATTGTTGTGCTTTATCATTAGAGTGGTCCTTGTAATACTTTTGTATTCTCGTACGTTTATTTAAGTTTAGATTATGTTTTTGTGACATCTAAAAAAGAAACTAGTAGATGCGTTTTTACGGGTTTCGTATTCGATGTTCTAGAATACGAGGGTTTAATTAAGCACTTTCTTCTTTCTTCCTGACCGGATTATAATAGGTATGTACCAATTTCTGTTTCATTAAAAAGCTTTTTCTAAATCAGGCACTTTAAATATAGTAAAAGAAAATAAAATTTTAAATAGAAAACATCAAAGTCAAAAAAGATATAAAAGAATTATCTAACCTAAAATAATTTAAAGAAATGAGAGCAAGTACCGAAATTGATACATTCACAAAAACTCGACTCATCAGCATTTCAACAAAGGAAGTAGGTGGGTACAAAATTAGGCTTTAGAAAATAAGCTTATCTTAGACCCTTATAATCCCTACCCGGAACTTTGATCCCCTCAAAATGGAGCAGACCTACAGAGATTGACATTTACAACGTTATCTGTCCCAGCAGGCAGCGCTTTGAAACTAGCTCTCGCCGAAATATGATCACCATACAGTGAAACACGCCCGCACACATCAAACGATGTTTCGTCGTCCTCTGTACAATGTATTACACAACCTTCTTTGGAGCTTACTGTCACTATAACTTATTTAAACTTAAATTATTAATGCGAAAATGAGTTTGTTTATTCCTTTTTGTATCACGTTTTCAAATATTTAACTTCTTAACGCGTTCATCTGAAAGCAGATCCTACTTTTTTTTATCAGTTGATGATTAATGCTGTTTAAGCTAAAAATAGAATTCACCTTAATTAATGAAAAGAAAAGGAATTTCTGTAAATTGATAGAAGTTGTCAATTGTACAATAATCACAAATTTTAACAAAAAAAAACCACTTCAATCTGGACCAAATTGAAATGGGACCACACGGGAAGCACCAGCTTTCAAATAAAAAAAGAATCATCCAATCAGTTCACCCAAAGTTATGAGATAACAAAAAAAAAACAGTCGAATTGATAACCAGCTCCTTTTTTGAAGTCGGTTAAAAAAAAATTTGCTGATATTATAAATATTAAAGTAACTTGGTCTGGTACGCTTTCACGGCCTAACCACGCTGCACCAATTTCAATGAAATTTGTCACGGAGATACTTTAATTCTTCAGGAAGGACATGCAAGGACATGGGCTTCTTTTTACTCATTTACTGTGATAACCGACATACACGCGGGCAGAGCCGCGGGAAAAAGCTGGTATATGATGAATTAAATTTAAAAAGTAAAAAAAATATACTTTGATTTTTAAAATTGTAAATAATAATCTCTGTAAAAACACGTAGTCAAACATACCACTTACGACGAAATAATTTACTTTTAATAATTTAATTGGTTTACAAAGCGTACATTGGCGCAAAAGAAAGAGCAGGCAAAATACAGTTTCATATAATTAAAACTCTTTGTTTCTCTTTGTGTGTTAACAAAAGTGACGCGGTTTGATGACGCTAATTAAATATACAACAAATAAAAATGTAAATGTAGCATTTTCTGCAAAACTCTCATTTAATTAATAAGTACTTATTATTTGTTATAATACATGAAGTGTTTGCACGGACATCATCATCAAAACTTAGATTTCTGGGAATGTACCGTACTCCCCCCATCAGTTAGGATTGCTCTTATATAACTTTTTCTCTTTTTCTTAAATGGAATAGGGGGCAAACGAGCAGACGTATCGCTTGATGATAAGCGATAACCGCCGCCCATGGATACCCGCAACACCAGAGGCTTCACAAGTGCGTTGCCGGCCTTTGGGGGATGGGGAGGGAGGTGGGGGGAGGGGTTGAGGTATGGGTCTCCGGTATCCTCGCTCACTCGGTGAAACACAGCGCAGGCGCTGTTTCACACCAGTTTTCTGTGAGGCCGTGGTATCACTCCGGTCGAGCCGGCCCATGCATGCGTGGCTCTCCCACGGTGAAATCTTTCTCTATAAGATATGGTAACACAGAATAACTATCCTGTCGCCCTCTACGACTTTATTACCAGCAGTGATGGATGACTTTTCAAATAAAAATTGACGTAAGAACTCACTAATAGAAATGTCACTTGACAAATTCTCCGCGATTGCTCCGTTTCTTCCCCTCAAGAAAAACCAACATTGTTGCCGTAGCAAAAAATAAACTCCAAACATTTAACGGTGCACTCCAAGCGATTGTTTTCAACTAAAAAGTTTTCTCTTTACAGATTCAAGGCACTCCTTTATATAGCCATTTAGAATAGTTTTATTTATATTAAAATACTTGGGATTTTATGTTATGAAATGTCGAGTTACTGAAGTTGCAGTAACTAAATTACATGATCACAAAGCACTTTATTGTCAAGAAATTTTATACTAGCTAAGATTATATTACATGGCATTGGCAATTTAAAATACGATGAAAAAACGCTGTTTCATGTTCATGCAATTGTTTCAATTGTCATACAGGTAATGCGTCATAACAAGTGAGTGAGATTGACGGGATTCGAACCCCCCTCCGCTTGATTTGCGGCAGTTGGAAGTAATAAACTTATAACTTACGAGTCGCATATTTTAATGGGTGCCGGTAGTCATATATCATCAGGTGACCCACCTAATCAATTGCCATTCCATAAAAAACTTATCAAATTATGGTCAAATTCTATTTACATATCCGTATGTAAAAACAACTAGTTCCGACTAATCGTAAATAAATACCTAATATAGTTTATGGTAATTGGGCCAATTTTCACATACTAAAAATGCATAGAAGCCCACGTAGGAAAAAATATATAGGTATAGAGACAAGGTGGCGGTTACGCTTTTACATGCAGTGTCTTCGCCCACAGAGTACATTAAATATACTTATTCGCCATACAGTTTTATTTTGTACTTACAACGCAACTCACTTAAAGTATATGGTCAACTAATTCAATACAATAAAGTAAGTACATGAAATAAATCGAAGGCAGTTAGGTACATAGTACGTTTCACTTTAAGAAAAAAATAATTAAGTACTATACTTTATCTATACATAGTAAGTATATAATCACAAATTTTAACAAAAAAAAAACCGAATTCAATCTGGACTTAATTGAAATGGAACCACACGGAAAGCACCAGCTTTCAAATAAAAAAATAATCATCAAAATCGGTTCACCCAGTCGAAAGTTATGAGGTAAAAACATAAAAAATAAAATAAAATAAATACAGTCGTATTGAGAACCTCCTCCTTTTTTGAAGTCGGTTAAAAATGAAGTGACTTACGTTGTCTGTTCGCTTTTAAACTACTCAATGGATTTTAGTGCATATTTCAGCAATAGATAGTGATTCAAGAAGAAGGTTTATATGTGTAATACAAGTATATGATAGAAAATCCAAAAATTTCAAAGACTTCAGTGCGAAGACGGGCCGGGTCGCTAGTTTACGCTAGTTTATTTTAAAATAATGGTGTGTATATTGAATATTGAATGTTGTAAATATTGAAATGATAACTACTACATATCTAACTATATAAAAATACGTGACATGACAACTTTGTACTCCTTTTTACGAGGATTATGCTAACGGAGGAGTATGTAATTTTGCACACTTAAAGTTTATATGGAGGAAAGAGCAGAAGGCTAATAAAAACAAAATATAATATGGTCGAATTCGGACCACTGGACGACCACTAGTATTCGTTAATATCCATTTATAAGCAACTCAATGCGCTATCGTACCAACTTCATGAAATAAACATAGTTATATTTCACCCCTTTGCACTGCTATAATTTACTTCTACTTATCTAAAGTAACTGCCAAAAAATCTCAGCAAATCGTAAGAGTTCCCATTGCGTATTGGCGTATGCAGCGTAGTGGCTCTTTAGCTGCCTGACACATAGAGGTTTTTCTGCATGGCTTCAGCATAAGCCTGTATGCATCCTTCCATAGTAACGTCTTGTCTTCCCGTGGGAAGCATGCTCTAAACCTTGATATTTTCTTTAACGCTTTGAATGGAAAGGCTGTGTGTTCGATAAACTTAAAATACATAAAAGAAAGTACACGAAGAATATATTTTTGTAGGCATATAATTTTTAAGATAGCTATATCAGTATCTACAATAATCCTACTGCAGTTCTGGTCTTCTGAGTTGAACGCTACGTCACATTGTCAGAAGGTCTCAATTTTAAATCTTACTATGAAGTAAGATTTGCCCAGTTGGCAAAACCCACTATTAAACCCACAAATTAAATGTAAATCGATCCACTACTTTTGAAGCTTCAAAAGTCCTAGTCGAAAAATATTCATAAACAAAATATTTCCTGATATAGCTGGTGTAGCTTTAGAAAATGTTCTTAACTAAAACGCCAGTGTTCTAACCGCAGACTCATTAAACGTAAATTACGCTCATAATCTTAAACTAAAAGAGGAAGCTAAAATTGTTTATTGAAATTATGGCGCTGACAGGTACTAGGAAATTAATTAACATCTTAATTATATAACCTTTTTAAACTAAAGTGGACGACCATCTTTAACATACGTAACACATTTTCGGAAAAAATTGTTGGTTCTTGCTTGGTACAATATTTCTACCTCTCTCTTACTCAAGATAGATGCCATCTACTTTAACATTAGTTTACTAAAACACTGTTATATATATCTACTTAGTTTAGTTACTTAATTTATTTTTCTTTTCTTTACAAAAGACAACTCCCGCATTAGGAATATACATCCTGTGTCGCGGGGGACTTTACAAACATACATGAAACGGACACAAAGAACACCCAGACCAGAACAACAATTTGTGGATCACACAAAGTGCTGTCCCATTTGGGATTTGAACCCACAACACTTGGCACAGTAGGAAGCGGCGCGTGGCGACCGCTTAATATTTTTAAAATTATTAATTTTATTTTCTAAGTAAAATTGTACAATAGTAGATTAATTGCGAGAGGTTTTTATTTCCATTCTACTATCAGGGCAGTGCAGAAATGAGATACTAGATATAGAAGTCTATACTTGGTAAGAAGACACCTATTATATACATATACAGATAGACGTATTCAAATACGCATGCATACTTGCCTTGTATTTACCTTGACCAGCTTTCAAATGTCGCTTTTGAATTACTAAGCACGATATTACGTTCATTTTGCCAAAGACTAAATTCCCAAAGGATGTGTGAGGCTGATTATTCCTAAATGGAATGAGCTATTGAACATTGGTACAGTAGAGACCAGCTTAAATTGATATATTTTGCTCCAAAATGTCATTACACTTGTAAGAATATTAGTAATAAATTAATGTTACACTACAAATCTACGATATTTGAATATTCTACTAGAATTTATATTCCTTACGGCCTTACTTCTAGCATTACTTCGTGTTGTTCTATTTAAATAAATAAAAAACAAATCTATTCCCTACAAAGCCTTGTATCGTAGGAGAAACACGCTTCGGCATGAATGGGTCGGCTCGACCGGAGTGATGCCATGGCCTCACAGAAAACCGGTATGAAACAGTGCTTGCACTGTGTCTCTCCC
Source organism: Diaphora mendica (assembly GCA_949125395.1). Classification (NCBI taxonomy): domain Eukaryota; kingdom Metazoa; phylum Arthropoda; class Insecta; order Lepidoptera; family Erebidae; genus Diaphora; species Diaphora mendica. Next base: position 18,575,703 of record OX421315.1, read on the forward strand.
CCCAACTCCATCCCCCAAAGGCCGCCAACGCACTTGTGACGCCTCTGGTGTTGCGGGTGTCCATGAGCGGCGGTAATCGCTTACCATCAGGCGATAAGTCTGCTCGTTTGCCCTTATTCCATAAAAAAAGCCTTAATACTCAAGCCTTGTAAGTGAATTGAATTACTAATTGTCATGTAAACTATTATATAGCGATAGCCATATCAACTACCTGCACATATTCGTACGCACACATTTTTTTTAGCTACGAGAATCCTGTTCATCGCCTATTACTATTGTTTAACCAACTACACACATCAAAAGTGTCTAGGGATCAACATATGTGTCTAGGGATCAACATATATTTTTGCAATAACTTTTCTCCTGATTGATATTAATTAAAATTTTCTTTAAGGATTCATCAAATAAAGTGTTTTCGTTTGTCACAGTAACGATAAACCAAGTCACCTTTGCATTAATAAAGAAATTTGCCATTTTCCTAATAAAAGGATTTTTGACATTTGAACCACTAACATTAAAGTTCGAAAAAAAGACTGAAATAACAGTTTTCTTTAAAATTTTATTAGGTAACTTAAACAATTAATAATCCGTGTTTCTACCGCGAACACTAACACAAGAACATCGGTTTGGCATACTCAAAATGAGTTCATCCAAATCACGCTGTGGAATGGCCGCCCATGTTCGTTGCAACAACAAAAAAAGGTCTTCCTGCGACTGGATACCCTCCATATTCGGCAGAGCTCTTCTCATCCATGCATGCTCAATCGGGTTCAAGTCTGGCGACTGAGCAGGCCAGGGCCAAAGCCACATCTCAATCTCAAGAAATCCGCATAAAAATGCTTGATCCCTAGACACTTTTGATGTGTGTATTTAGGACCACATTTAGGTGTTATTATGACGATACACTATTACGGAAGTAATAGTGTATCGTCATAATAGAAAAACGAAAAAAACAAAAAAATAAACTACCGATGAAATTGAGAACCTCCTCCTTTTGGAAGTCGGTTAAAAACTCATCACCATACTAAGGTACCTTTCCAGTTAGGCAGCTATATTTGAAGCAAAACTTCACTAGGCCCTTCCTCTAAAAAGTAACAAATAATATTATACTGTAATCATAACGTGTCAGAAATTATAAAACCCTAGATTAGCATTAACGCTCTTTTTAAAAGGTTTTAGAAAGAACACGATATTTTTTTTCGGACCCTCATCAAAGCAAATTTGTCACAAAGTAATTAGTTTTTATATTTACAAGTCACTGTTGCCTTGGTTCGTGAGGTGTCATTTTTACCACCGTGTATAAGGTACACATATCTTATAAAATCAATAATAAAAATAGCTCACGATGAACTCTTTGAAACCATCTAACCAATTTTCACGTCTTTTTTAAATGTGTATATTGCTGGAGTGCCTAAAATAGGATAGTTAACATCACGTTTAGACCACTAGAAGCTTAGCGTGATTCAAAAGAGACATAGACGAAATTACATGGGTCAGCTGGTGTTGTAATAAATAGTAATAATAAAAATCTTTATTGATACATACATCCTTTGATATTGTTTAAAATTAGATTACATAACTGGGTAAACTAAAAATAATACGGATAAGGTAAACTCTGACTCCTAAACTAGGTAATCCTGTGACTTAGGGGTCAGTGTTCTGATGTCAATGTGATAGAAAACCTTTATTGTTGTGCTTCATCATTAGAGTGGTCCTTGTAATAATTTTGTATTCTCGTACGTTTATTTAAGTTTAGATTATGTTTTCGTGACATCTAACAAAGAAACTAGTAGATGTGTTTTTACGGGTTTCGTATTCGATGTTCTAGAATACGAGGGTTTAATTAAGCACTTTCTTGTTTCTTCCTGACCGGATTATAATAGGTATGTACCAATTTCTGTTTCATTAAAAAGCTTTTTCTAAATCAGGCACTTTAAATATAGTAAAAGAAAAGAAAATTTTAAATAGAAAACATCAAAGTCAAAAAAGATATAAAAGAATTATCTAACCTAAAATAATTTAAAGAAATGAGAGCAAGTACCGAAATAGATACATTCACAAAAACTCGACTCATCAGCATTTCAACAAAGGAAGTAGGTGGGTACAAAATTAGGCTTTAGAAAATAAGCTTATCTTAGACCCTTATAATCCCTACCCGGAACTTTGATCCCCTCAAAATGGAGCAGACCTACAGAGATTGACATTTACAACGTTATCTGTCCCAGCAGGCAGCGCTTTGAAACTAGCTCTCGCCGAAATATGATCACCATACAGTGAAACACGCCCGCACACATCAAACGATGTTTCGTCGTCCTCTGTACAATGTATTACACAACCTTCTTTGGAGCTTACTGTCACTATAACTTATTTAAACTTAAATTATTTATTAATGCGAAAATGAGTTTGTTTATTCCTTTTTGTGTCACGTTTTCAAATTTTTAACTTCTTAACGCGTTCTTCTGAAAGCAGATCCTACTTTTTTTATCAATTGGTGATTAATGCTGTTTATGCTAAAAATAGAATTCACCTTAATTAATGAAAAGAAAAGGAATTTCTGTAAATTGATAGAAGTTGTCAATTGTACAATAATCACAAATTTTAACAAAAAAAACCACTTCAATCTGGACCAAATTGAAATGGGACCACACGGGACGCACCAGCTTTCAAATAAAAAAAGGATCATCCAATCAGTTCACCCAAAGTTATGAGATAACAAAAAAAAAACAGTCGAATTGATAACCAGCTCCTTTTTTGAAGTCGGTTAAAAAAAAATTTGCTGATATTATAAATATTAAAGTAACTTGGTCTGGTACGCTTTCACGGCCTAACCACGCTGCACCAATTTCAATGAAATTTGTCACGGAGATACTTTAATTCTTCAGGAAGGACATGCAAGGACATGGGCTTCTTTTTACTCATTTACTGTGATAACCGACATACACGCGGGCAGAGCCGCGGGAAAAAGCTGGTATATGATGAATTAAATTTAAAAAGTAAAAAAAATATACTTTGATTTTTAAAATTGTAAATAATAATCTCTGTAAAAACACGTAGTCAAACATACCACTTACGACGAAATAATTTACTTTTAATAATTTAATTGGTTTACAAAGCGTACATTGGCGCAAAAGAAAGAGCAGGCAAAATACAGTTTCATATAATTAAAACTCTTTGTTTCTCTTTGTGTGTTAACAAAAGTGACGCGGTTTGATGACGCTAATTAAATATACAACAAATAAAAATGTAAATGTATCATTTTCTGCAAAACTCTCATTTAATTAATAAGTACTTATTATTTGTTATAATACATGAAGTGTTTGCACGGACATCATCATCAAAACTTAGATTTCTGGGAATGTACCGTACTCCCCCCATCAGTTAGGATTGCTCTTATATAATTTTTTCTCTTTTTCTTAAATGGAATAGGGGGCAAACGAGCAGACGTATCGCTTGATGATAAGCGATAACCGCCGCCCATGGATACCCGCAACACCAGAGGCTTCACAAGTGCGTTGCCGGCCTTTGGGGGATGGGGAGGGAGGTGGGGGGAGGGGTTGAGGTATGGGTCTCCGGTATCCTCGCTCACTCGGTGAAACACAGCGCAGGCGCTGTTTCACACCGGTTTTCTGTGAGGCCGTGGTATCACTCCGGTCGAGCCGGCCCATGCATGCGTGGCTCTCCCACGGTGAAATCTTTCTCTATAAGAAGTATAATCAAGAACCCTTTTCACCATTATCATCAGACCGTTGCAGTTCTCTGCTGGACATAGGCCTCTCCTAAGGAACACCACAGAGCCCGGTCTGTTGCTTTCTGCATCCAGTCGCTGCCAGCCTTCCTACGTAAATCATCCCACCATCTGGCCAAAGGGCATCCCACATTACGTTTGTTATCAATTTCATTTAATGTTATATAGGGCGCATAGGGTTTCCACCAAAAACTCAAACTGATTGCGTGATATTCAACTATGAAACGCATTTTTTCTTAAAACTGTACGTGAAAAATCTGAAAATATTCAAAAATATAACTTTGTTAGATCAGGAGACTTAACCTGTAAAATGTGTTTACTTGGAAAACTTCGTGAAAAATAACGAAGATATAAGTAAACATGTAAAATGTTAATAATAAAATTATTTATGTGTTTTTTCCACCCTCCTTATTCTATGTGTGGCCTGATACACATAGAATCGTTTTACTGACGTTAGAGGAGACATTAAATTTAGATAACAAATATCTTTAATATCTGTTATCTAAATTTACAATTTATTTCGCTCACACTAAATTTCTGTAGCGCAATTTTTTTATTATATTTATCACAGAAAAATACATTTTGTTTACAGTTATCATGGTTTCACGATAGTTTAAATTCTTGTAACCATATTGAATCATGTAACAAATCCAGTGTATGGACATTTTTAGTCGAAATGAATGTCGTTTAATTAGACTTAAATATCATCAATAATAATCTCATTATACGAGTAATACACTTGGAATACTTTTATCCAAATTTTTCATTAGTATTTATTAATATTCTTCGTTATAGTATAAAGCGACATTAGTGTATGAAATAATTAACTTCGGTTCAATTTGATGGATAGTTATAGATTCTAATTAACTATATTGGAATCGTTGCAAAGAGAAATAGCGCTGTATTAGCAGTTTAATCAGCAACTCTTTCATTGTAATTACCTATTGCTGGTGACACCTAATTAAAAAAGAATTTAATCGTGTTAAAAATTATTTCCACTTCAATGTAGAAAAATCCGGTTAAAACACTAATTTGTATTTGTGTGCGACTTCATACTATCACTACGGTGATTATTATGATATTTACTGCTTTATTTTTTTAATATATATTATACATTTTCTTTCAAATTGTATTTTATAAAACAATAAAAATAAATGTAATTTTTTACAGATAGATAAAACAGAACCCTAAATCCAGCTTGTTCATAAATAAAAAGTATAAAGATAATTTTAGTGAAGTGTTATATATATATACCTATATATAAGGTATTAAATTAATATTAACATGTTACAATACAATATCATCTTCACAAATTTAGGAAGTACCAATATCAGCAAATTGCTTACACAACTGGATCTCACAAAAAGCTTTATCAACATTAATTTGCCATATCCGATGCTGAGCATAATGTGTTCATGGTATATATTGGCTCACGTATAATTTGATACGCTGGGACAATAGGATGGTATCATACGACAAAGTCAATAAGGAAACTATGAGAAATATATTTCAATAGATAAATCTTTTGATGTCCGGTTATTTTAGGCAAATCATAACATAGAATTAGGGAAAGGTTCACTCGCAGTTGTTCAGTATTTAGAAAGACGACACACAATATGTTTAAAGTAGTTATTTGGATAAAAGTATTATGACAAGACCTTGAAAGCCTAATTTACTGTCCGCTCGATCGTGTTTATTTTTTCATAGTCATCATTATTACTTCATTTTTTTTTTATTATGTTTGGCCCTGCCAAAATGACTCTACTCTGCATGATGAAAGCATAAGCAGAATCTAAGAGAGGTGGTCACCATACTCATTGCGAATGCAGACAATGCAGCATGGTGACCCACACCATGGCGGGCTAGTGATGCTTCTGCATCATTGGGCCTCCAGTCTCGCACTCCCCTACAAAACACGACAGCACGATCGCTGTCATTTTACGTTGATTTTCTGTGCGAGGGTAGTACCGCCCCGTTCGAGCCAGCCCGTTCGTGCTGAAATCAGCGTGGCTCTACTACCTACGATTTTTACCATTTTATAGTATCATTATCATCAACAGCCATTAATAGTCCACTGCTGGACATAGGCCCCTTCTTTGAGAGGAGGTTTTGGCTCATATTTTTTTCATGCTGGCCAATTTTTCTTCTCTTTGTAGTGCTGATGTTCTGCGTAGTTTCCTATTAGCTGTTCTAGCACCTATGGAATGAAAAGGGGTGGTGACACTGTGTATTCTTAATCCAACATGAAAGTATCCACATCGATCGTAAAGCAATTGCTTGCATTTTGAAAATTATTCACCTTTTAACCGCACAGTCAATAATGTTCAACTATTGTGCAGTAGTAATGAAGCTCATAGAAGGATAGCACGTGATTTTACTTGTGGCCATTCTCGTGCACTCATGTAAACGGACCGTCTCTCTGAGTTTAATGTGGTTCGTTTGTCATATAGATGATCTTTCATACGCAATGCCTGATGACCTCCATTTGCTTAAGTTTCTTTGTTCGTTGTAGAGGATTTGTTACTTTTTTGTTTCATTGAAATTAACAATGTGTAATTGTAAATAAATAATTGTGAATAGTTTAAACAAAAAAAAACAAAAAAAAAACGATGAAATTGAGAATCTCTTCTTTTGGAAGTCGGTTAAAAAGAAGAAAGTAATTTTTGATGATATTTATTTAAGAAGGATATATTATCATAGCTTTACTTACTTTACTTGAAAAATTAAAACCCGAAGAGCTTGCAGCGCTGCGCTTTATATTTGTTTGAAGTTAGAATCAGTAGTTGCCACTAGACCAAAAGGTCATATAAAGATTAGTCAGGAAATTATGTATTCTAATAATATGTATGCGTTTTATTTACGACAGTTTTAGATTAATATCTGAAAAAATCAATAATTACCGTCATTCTTTGCAAATAAGTATGTATGCAGCCTTGAAACCCTAACAATCAAAACTCCGTTTGAGCCCAATGGTAAACCAAGAGTCCCAAACCGCAGTTATTTAATCACTCCACGATTTACAATTACTAATATATTGGGTACAATCATACATCCTGCAGAATATACATTATCTACTATCATATGGGATTAATTAATTTTAATGACCCAGTTGATCAAGTAATTTGGTCCTGAATACCGTATGTACAGTCTACCTCTTTAACATTGGATCTCCTCACCCAGAAAAAGTATTGTTTTCCATAATACACGAACTAACTCTTAAAAATAAATAAATATTTCGGACGTTTATTACACACTAGCCAACCCATGCCCACTTCGTTGGACGGTAAACATTTTTTTCTCCAACTTACTTTGCAAATTCATCTACCACGAAAAAGTCTTTCCACTTTTCGGGTTATTATATAGCCTATGGCACTCCCAAATAACGTAGCCTTCCATTGGTAAAAGAATTTTCAAAATCGGTTCAGTAGATCCAGAGATTACCCCCTACAACATCACAATGTCACAAACTCACAAACTTTATCTCTTTATATAATAAATACTAGCTGACCCGAGCCCACTTCGCTGGGCGGTAAACATTTTTTTCTCCAACTTACTTTGCAAATTCAGCTACGACGAAAAAGTCTTTCCACTTTTCAGGTTATTATATAGCCTATGGCACTCCCAAATAACGTAGTCTTCTATTGATAAAAGAATTTTCAAAATCGGTTCAGTAGATCCAGAGATTACCCCCTACAACTTCACAAACTCACAAATACAAACTTTACCTCTTTATATAATAGTGTAGAAGAAACAAAAAATTGTGTAATTAAATTGTGAAATTGCCTTAAAAATTAAATTAAGATAATAATAATAAAAAAAAAGAGACAATAAAAATATTTACATACAAGCGTCAAAAAATTCATCGGCATCATCGCCTACTGGTAGCGTTCCCAAAAGACCGGCAGCATTACCACGTTGAATGGCAATTCTAATTCTCTGTGCTAGAAAAGGGCCGGCCTTCTGGTCACGAGAAGCGTCGATCAGTTAGCTTATCTAGTTGTTTAAACATAGGGCGAGCAGTCGGGCCCCATGAACCTAGTCTTGAATACGCGCCTACGCTACGCTACGAACCTACGCTATCAGTAAGAACGGCGCATGATTGGTTAGCTCATGGCTGTGCAGCAATGACTCCAAACCTTTTATTTTGTTTTCTTTGGTCGACTTCGTTCTCATTCAAGTCTCTTAGTGAAAAAAATATTGTAAACCGTATTATTATTTTTTAAAAGGAGCAACAATGGAGTTTCTTGCCAGATTCTTCTCCATGAAGGGTAGGCTGCACTTGGAACTGGCGACTAGAATCACTCGATTTTTTAATATTAAATATTGACTATTCATAAGTGCCTGTAAAATAAGTGCCTATATGAATAAAATATTTTTGAGTTTGAGTTTGAATAGATTAATTGAAGTTGGACAGATCGTGATCATTTCACTAGAATTATGATGGTATGTAACAAATCAATGATCTTTGGTCTAAGGTTATTGGATTATTAGGTACAACATTGAGTATCAAAACAAAAGTAGACATAATCTTATATATAAAATTCTCGTCTTATATATAAAATTCTCGTCTTATATATAAAATTCTCGTGTCACAATGTTAGTTACCATACTCCTCAGAAACGGCTAGTTCGATTTTTATGAAATTTGGTGTGCATATCGGGTAGGTCTGAGAATCGACCAACATCTATTTTTTATACCCCAATTTGTTTTATAGCAAAACAACGTTTGCGGGGTCAGGTAGTAATACATAAATTAATATAAAACATCTGACTCTCAACGCCATCTAATCCCAAACTAAGTAGAGCTTTTACTATGAGTACTAGGCAACTGATATAAGCCAACTTTTCATCTTAAATACCTTTTTTTGGACATTTTTTTTTTTTTAAAGACAACTCCCGCACTAGTAATAAATCCTGTGTCGCGGGGGACTATAAAAACATACCTGAAACGGACACAAAGAACACCCAGACTCAGAACAACAATTTGTGGATCACACAAAGTGTTGTCCTACGTGGGATTTGAACCCAGGACACTTGACGAAGTAGAAACGGCGTGGTGACCGTTAAACCACTAGGCCAAACGTGCAGTCAATTATACATTAATTTCACTGTACTGAAATTATTATTGAATTGAAATTAACGTCCATAAATAGGTATTTAAGAAGTATGTTTGTACTTTTTTATAAACCCAAACTTCGAAACAAATATTTGCAGATCATACAAACATTTGGTCCGACCCGGGAATTGAATCCCAGACCTCAAGCACAGCAGTAAAAAGGACGAGTTAGTTTACTTGTTTAGTTAACTAAATGTCCGTTTTATGGATGGTTGTGGCCCAAAACCACAATAGTTTATGATTATGATATGAAATCTCTCAATATTATTCCGAAATCACATTGTACAAGTTTTCCTTTTTGTCTGTATAACACAAAAACTAAATTCCGATACGCATGCACTAGCCGAAGACAAATCTTAACAAAAAATTCACTAGAGATAAATCCATTACCCATTTTCTTGACTTCACCCTAATCGATTAACAAAATGGACGAACGCAAAAAAGATACGAAAAAGTGTGTTCAACAATCGTAAATAAGTCAGCTTGTGTGGGCGATTGTGTTTCAGACGTAACTGCTTCCCTTACGGCCATTAAAAAGACAATTTTTGGTCACACTACATTAGAAAACATCGTAAAATAATCATTTAGGATCTTGTGTACCACTGTCTAATAACTATTATGTATACAGAACAATTATTTTTTAACCGACTTCCAAAAAGGAGGAGGTTCTATGTTCCACTGTATGTTTTTTTTTTTTTTTTTTTATGTATGTTCACCGATTACTCCGTCAGTTGTGGACCGATTTTGAATTTTTTTTTGTATTCGAAAGGGTATGCTTCCGAGGTGGTCCCATTGCCAGCATATCAGGATCTGATGATGGGATCCCAGGGAAATCGAGAGAAACCCTCATTTTTTATAGGCACATACTATGTTTTTCGTATATTTTCTGAAGGTACACCGGTATTTACGTCTGATAGTCATCATTTTATGATGATGAGGTGATGATGTAAGGTACAACTCCTTAACGGTTAGGAGTTGGAGGATAAATCTTTAAATATCATATGTATATATGTTACCTTTAGTCGTATTCTTTCAAATTATTTAGGTAAGCTGATGATGGAAGATGGAAGGTACAACTCCTCAACGGCTAGGAGTTGGAGGATAATTCTTTCAATTTCATACGTATCTAAAGACCTTCAGTCGTATACTTTCAAATTATTTAGGTGAGCTGATGATATAAGGTTAAACTCTTCAACAGTTAGGGATTAGAGGATGATTTTAATATTACACGTACGTATAGACCTTAATTTGTATTCTTGATGATGAAATTAGATGAAATAGTTCAACTTACTACTGACCTACGATTGATTGCACTAAAAACTGAAAAATAAAAACTTTTTATAAAAAAAATAAAAACCGACTTCCAAAAAAACATCCAATGAAAACTCTCTGCCAAAAAAACACTTAAAAGCGTAAATAAACTGGTTCTTCATAAATTGCCTATACCTAATTCTTTATTCATTTAAATAGTAGTATTATAATGTGTGCTAGGTACCTAAAATCTGTTTGAAGTCGGCCTCGCGGCCTCGCGGAAGTTAGGTGTTCTAAACCAGGTGCGACGGTTCTTCTCGCCGGAGCACCTGTGTCTTCTTTATAAGACCCAGGTTGGCTCGTGCGTGGAGTACTGTTCTCACCTTTGTGATGGTGCCGCGCAGTATCAGTTCGACGGTCTCGACCGGTTGCAGCGGCGAGCAATCCGAATTGTCGGCAGTCCTGAAGCCACCGAATCCCTTGAGCCTCTGCAGATGCGTAGAGATATCGCCTCTATGGCAGTCCTCTATCGTCTTTATCATGGGGAGTGTTCTGAAGAGCTCTTCCAACTAGTCCCGCCTTCTCCCTTCCTCTACAGGACAACACGTGCCAGCCTCAGAAGTCACCGCCTCAGAGTGGAAGACATGCGCTCTCGCACTCATCAATTCGGTTCTTCTTTCCTGTGCCGATCGGTTAAAACCTGGAACTCACTACCAGCGCACGTGTTTCCGTCCAACTATGATCCCGGGTCCTTTAAGCGGGGCGTGAAAAAGCATCTTACTAGCCGCCATAGTGCTGGTCCCCATGCTGCACTGTCCTTGTTCACATTGAGGATGGTGACCACCACTCTTGGATTCTGCTTGTGCTTTCCATCAGGCAGGGCAGAGTCATTTTGGCAGCAAAAAAAAAAAAAACCTTCATTACTTCACTATCATTACAGGTTGCCCTAATGCGATAGAGAGGCTAACTTTATTATTAATATTATTTAATTATAAACCATCCTTCTGTGGTTATTCTGAAACTAATGTAATTCAAATTTACTATGTATTTATACCACATTAATGTAATTGTACACAAAACCCTTTACCCGTAATGCTTTGATTAAAATATACTTCAGATAGAAAGCTGAAAACCCTTATGTCGTTACATTAAGACTGTACATTACGGGCCCAATAGGGTCGCCTTACGGACAAAAGCCCACATCTATATAGAACAGAGTTATATAAATCTTAACCAAACTCGGTCCATTACGCGTACAATGTGTGAACCAGATGCTTCTTCACGCCCCATTATAAAGTTTGTATGGTTTTGAACTCACAAGACAGTGTTGACCGCATAAGATTTTGGTCAAATAACTTTATTATTTTAAACTTAATTAGTTTATGGCTGTCGAGGTTTTGACTATAAAAACTATGAACTTAATACTTTAAAACATAAAACTTAATGAACTCAATATTTTTGCTGTTAAAGTACTACAAAAACATTAATTTTAATACGAACATTTAAAAAAATGTGATAAGGATTTTTTGATGTATTTCAGTTTTGCCAAAAATACAAGAAACTTCAACGACTACTCATAGTTAAAAATAGCACAGTTTAATGTTTACTTCGCAACCGAAACAGTATGTATGAAGCTTATACAACCAAAAACCTTTGAAAAAATATATTTTGCAAATGAAAGGGAATTGTACCAACTCGGTTTGTCTTATTAAGGCCAGTATGAAAGAGCTGACGCAGTCAAAGCTTAGTAATAGAAAGAGTTGACTGTTTCAATACGTGTTCAAGCTTCCCTGCGCAGTGAGAGCACTTTAAGCCGTCATTTGATTGAGCTGGTCGTTAAAACACGTCAAAAGTGTGCAGTTTTTCTCATTGCATCAATCTGTTTAAAAAGAAAAGCTATTAACAGCGGTTTTGCAGTATAAAGATCTATGATATAATTAGTCGGTTAGTCTATAGTATCTCCTAGTAGTCCTCCTAGTCCTCGTAGTCTATCCTTGCTATATTCCAGGTTTAAAAAAAAAGGATTAGTTAAGTATCCGATTGAACATTTTTAGCCCTAAAACCGCTTCCAGTGTTATTTGTTATTCAAGAACAGATTTCCCTGTATGCTGAAACCACAAAGAAGCAAATTTACGGCTAATTCAGTAGTTATGCTGACGGTAGAAGTAAGAGCATCAGAAAAACTCATTAGGGCCATATACTTTCTGGAATCTAACACTAGATATTTGTCAACTTATACAATACTGACGAAAAGTACCCCAGTTTATAACATAGTTAGTGCGTATCGCGTGTGTTTACTTGGAACTACGAGCCTTTTTTCTGCTTCAACAAGAACAAGGCGGTGCGTTATCCACCTTTTTTTATTTGATCTGAGGCTGTTCCTTTATTAGATATCGATTGGATTAATCAAGTTATTTAATTACACATACTTAATCATTTACAACAGAAAATCGATTAATCCATACTTAATATATTATTATAAATTCAAAAGTAACTCTGTCTATCACGGCCTAACCACTGCACCAATTTCAATGAAATTTGGCATTTAGATACTTTGATTTTTGAGGAAGGACATAGGCTACTATTTTACCGCGGTTACTGACATACACAAAGGCGAAGCCGCGGGCAAAAGCTAGCATTAAATAAAATCAAAACAAGGCAAAACAAACAGAATAATCAGTCTGATCAAATATAAATGGCTGAAAACATTACCCGCGCACTCCTTTACTCGTGAATGTGCTCCAAAGTTTCACATTGTTCTAAAACTCTCTTCAGTTAACACTAAAAGTGTCACGTTCGATATAAAAACACATTTATTTTTCACGTTTACAAATCCAGTAATGGTAAAAGTCGCTTAGCGTTGGAGCGTGGTTGCAACGGCGACACTCCATTAACCGACGACGCATTATCTCCCTCTGTTCTGAGTACACTTCTCTTTAAAATATCTCATACCTAATACTGCAGTGCTTTTACCTTAGAACGGCTTTTGTATTCAATTATAATGTGGTTTAAAAAAGCCTCGTACGCTATTTTTAGTTTTGCCTCAGTGCGCTCAAAGAGTACGTTCTACTGTCGTGCATTCAGTGTGCATTTTTTGAAACGGTCTTAATGACTGAAGAGACAAACATCAAAAACATGTTAAGAGAAAAACGGGTTCAAAGTTCTGTTTTTTAATATAAATAACTGTGATGATCCTGTCAAAATGATGTTGAATAAATTTCTATGATTTGGGATTGTGGTAATAAGTAAGAAACTTGATTGTTGATCTAATCTGTTCTTCTAGTGGCTAGTGGTTAGTGATCCTGACTGCTAAATGGTCTAAGTGCTAAGAGGTCGTCAGTTCGCTGCCCATCCAGGACAAATCTTTTGTGATGAACACGATCATTTGTTATGTGTCTGGAGGTAATTTATCTGTGCTATCATAAGTATTGTTATCATAGAACAGGCTTTGCCTATACTAACTTTTAAACTTTCGCGTTCCATGATGTAATAATTATTATTTTTACGGGAATTAACGCGATCACTTATTTCAAGGTATTACCTTGGCACCAAGGCCTGTGACCACGGCCAGTGCAACCTGGTCGAAACGTCAGGCAAAACAGAGGTATGTAATACCTTGAAATAAGTGATCGCGTTAATTCCCGTAAAAATAATAATTAAGCTTTGCCTAGTTTGGGATCAGAAGGCCGTGCGTGATTTGTGTGAATGTATCAATATTAATGTCATAATACACACAGTTTAACAGAAACACATCGATTTCGATGTCCTTTGCCCATTAGGGGGAGGGCAGACCGGTCTTTTGAAGTGGGATTCTTATCAATTAAAACCCGCCCTAATATTCTTCTGCGTGCCAATGGGCCGAGGATTGAAATTTAAATTCATTTTTTATCCCACGGTAACACTACACTTTTTCGGGATAAAAGTAGCTTCATATATCGTGATTTATCAAATATGATTCAGCTGTTTAACAGTGAAGAAGTAACAAGAACACAAATAAATTGAATTATTGAGATTTCTTTTTATGAAAACATGTATATAGATTTTAATACAGTTTTATTTTTATGAAGAAGTAAATTATTGTGATAATAGTATAAGTTAAGTTAGGAAAATGTGGGGCTGACCAAAGCAAACAATTAACTAATAAAAGGAGGAGTAATTATAGAAAAGTAAAACTCAAGAAACTTACCATAAATGTTTATGCAAGATGCGTAAACTCTTCAATTCTTCGGCGTATTGAACAGAGACAATACAGCTGCTTTGCTTTTAAAATCCATTCATCCATTTGTAACAATAAAGTAAAAAAGTACTAACTGGCTTACTCGACAATTTCATTCATTGCCATATCTGTAAATTACTTTTCAGTAATGAAGATCCTTTTCGTTGCGAAATAGCTCCTTACTATTCCATTCCTTAATCAGTATGTTGACGGATTAAAATACGAAGTGATACCTACTCATTCTGTGGGTTAGATGTGACCAAGGGAGAAAACTGTGCAAGACAACAGCACAGCAAAGAGAAAACTAGACATAAACCCTATACCAACCCGTCTGGTAAAAACCAAGGCCTATGTCCACTGTCCATCCAGTAGACTACTGAGGAAAATAAATATTCCATGATTGTTTTACAATGAATTATTTTTAAGTTTAATACCGTGACTATAACTAGCATTTCTTACTTTAAAATTTAAATTAAAAGCTTTAAATTTGATTGAAAAGTTTTAAAATTAAATTGATGATTGAAAGTTCAACATTTCACAGTGCTAGCTTAAATCTTTTAAGTTTTCTTAAGAGTAGCAAAATCTAATAATCCAAAAACTTACAAACACTATTTATTCAACGACTCTTTGTAACTTACTTTAAATTAAGATATATGTGCATATATTTAGTTCTTTGATGTTATTGAGCTAATGACAGAAATAACGTTATCTAACTTTTATAAAGAACAAGCTGTGCCCGCTACTTCGTACACGTGACATTTGGATTTTCAAGTTATTGTTAATTTTTTACCGTTTAAATCTTCCCTGGACTACGACAAAATGAGCTGAATCGGTCCAGTCGTTCTCGAGTTTTAGCGAGACAAACGAACAGCAATAGATTTTTATATACGAGTATAATATTATATATTCTTATAAATAGAAAGGGGGAGCAAAACCACATTTTTGTTAGTAACTAATCTTATATTTTTGTTTTGTACTATGCATTAAAGATAAATAAACATATAAGTAAATAAATATTAAAAACCCACATTTTACTTACCACAATTAGGCCAAAATAATTTACTTTTTGATAGTTTATGCGTTATATTTATACTTGCATAGAAGAAAAACTAAACCAGAACACCTCTAGATTCGGCAACTAAATTAAAATAAGTATATATAGTGCCGTGTAAACCATCTATATCCTTACTTCCATATCCATACTAAAGTTATAAATTCGAAAGAAACTCTTCTATCTATCTATTAACCTTTCACGGCTAAACCGCTGCACCGATATCAATAAAATTTGGGATGGAGATACTTTGATTCTTGAGGAAGAACATGGGTTACATTTTACCGCGATAAGTAACTTGCATGCGGGCGGAGCCGCGGGCCAAAGCTAGTATATTATATAGAGCACACATCGTCCAACTCTCGTAAACAGTCGATAAAAATAATGAAATAATTTATTATATGGACCATAGTTTTGCCCTTAAGGACATTTTATTGCCTCACAGTCAACGTGCAAAGACAATTCTCACGTAAGCGAATGTACTCACTCGGACCAAAAAACCTTAGCTCCCTCTAACGTATTAAATACGTAATGAAACTGCTTTGCGACAGTATCGAGGCAACATTACCCCACCCACCAATCTTACCTCAGCAAAAACGGCGGCCAACATATGTAAATGCCACAGGAGACATAATAGGTGCCTTAAAACGGCGTACATAAATTTCAAAAGTTTTCCAATTTGAATTTAACTAACAAGTTGAGATTTTCTTTCAAGAATACTAAAGAGTTTTAGTGTTTTAAATAAGCAGCTATGGGGCTACAGAATGTATAGAAGAACAATTATTAACTTTAAAGAGTTACTTAAAAGTCTTTTTTTATAAATGTAATAAGAAAAGCAAACGTTAAGCTTTACTCGGTTTGCAAAACTAAATTTTAAACTATTAATGAAAACAATGTTTTAGTTTGTAACAATCTTTTTCTTTAACTTTGTATCACATTTGCATTTTAATTACTTTTTGTAAGAAACAAATTGTAATTCTGGCAGTAATTACATAAATTACACTCACCAGTCTTAATGGGAATAGAGATTTCATGGACCCATTTGTATTGGAGCCTACCACTTAGCAAGTTCAAAGTTCTTGCTGGATATCGATTGCAGCTCCGCTCTCACTAGGTATCTTTAGACCATAATTATGTTGTACCAATCAAATTATCATATTATATAAGTTCTATAAGCACCTGCTCTATATGCATTTTATTATTAGAGTTTGTAATTTATAATCTCAATTGTCGGCACTTGATGGAACTTGTTTTATTACATTTTTGAATTTTTTTATTTTTGTTTACACCTGACCGGTTTCGCCTTATGGCATCATCAAAGGTTTTTGAATTAAAATCACTTGTACTTATTCCACTATTTTATTTTTGTTTACACCTGACCGGTTTCGCCCACTATTTTATTTTTGTTTACACCTGACCGGTTTCGCCTTATGGCATCATCAGGCGGCCTGATGTGGAATAAGTACAAGTGATTTTAATTCAAAAATGTATTAGAGTTTGATTATTGAAAATTAGTTTCCACTCGTCTACTATACACTAGTTTTCAAATAGAAACGATTGATTTGGAAATTCAAAAAAGAGAAAATAAGCTTTCTTTTACGAAAAATAACATTAACAACCTTTAATAATTTACTACTGGACGTAGACCTGTCTATAGAAAGAAGATTTTGAGCAACTATAACACGCTTGCCAAATGAGTTAAACTGGGTTTTGTTTGAAATTTAACTTCTCTTGGCAGTACTGTTGTCGTATGTGGCTGCTGTTTAGACAGCTCTTGCAATACCTATAGAATAAATGTGGATTGTGACACACCACAATTTATAATTCTTAACTGCAAAGACGAATATACAAACGTACTAATGACGTATTACGTACACATGAGTGTACAGAAACTATACTTACATGATGTAATAATTATTATTTTTACGGGAATTAACGCGATCACTTATTTCAAGGTATTACATACCTCTGTTTTGCCTGACGTTTCGACCAGGTTGCACTGGCCGTGGTCACAGGCTGACTGGCTCAGCGGCGCACGCCCTCCGTCGTCGAATCCGTGAAGTAGGAGGTTCTTCATCCACCCGCACATTTTCGATATTATTGATATTTTTGTTTCGCCATGTACCGTCACATACCACACTAACAGGGTCCCTATTCTGTAAGCAAACCGATGTGTTCCTATTCTGGTGTTTATCCGACTGCGCAGAAAAGCGAGGTGGTATGTTTTTTAACACTGGATTCCACGCTGTATATAATTTAAAACCATCTTCCCGATTGAAAGTTTTCTGCTTTTTAATCTCAATCGCTTCACGTACAACTCTTGAGTAAAAGTGACGTTCGGTGGAGAGGACTTGCGTGCGGTGAAATTCAATCCAGTGGTTGATGCCTGTATCGAGTGCATGTTCTGCAATCGCCGATTTGCTCGTCTGTCGGTTCTTCAGAGCAGCGATATGTTCTTTGACCCTTTCAGCAATAGTCCGCTTCGTTTGGCCTATGTAGGAACTTCCGCAGCTGCAGTCTATTTTATAAACACCCGGAGTTTGTAGTGGCAATATATCCTTCGGTGTGCCGACGATGTTGTGAACCTTTATGCCTGGTGTGTATACTGTCGGAATGGAGTATTTCTTTAATACGGACCCAATCTTATCCGTAACTCCCTTGACATAAGGCATATAGGCTGGTTGCCTGTTCACTTCTGGATACTTGCGTCTTATTTTTGGTTGCTTTTAAAAAACATACCACCTCGCTTTTCTACGCAGTCGGATAAACACCAGAATAGGAACACATCGGTTTGTTTACAGAATAGGGACCCTGTTAGTGTGGTATGTGACGGTACATGGCGAAACAAAAATATCAATAATATCGAAAATGTGCGGGTGGATGAAGAACCTTCTACTTCACGGATTCGACGACGGGGGGCGTGCGCCGCTGAGCCAGTGAGACTGTGACCACGGCCAGTGCAACCTGGTCGAAACGTCAGGCAAAACAGAGGTATGTAATACCTTGAAATAAGTGATCGCGTTAATTCCCGTAAAAATAATAATTATTACAGAAATTATCTTTTATAACAAAGAAAATAATAACATCAAAGTATATCAGGAACATTCTAGAAATCTTCAACTATAAAGATCCCATATTAAAGTCGGTTGTATAATGTGGAGGGTGGAGTCTAAACCGTAAGAACATAGAACAAGTACACTTAACCACGTGAACTTCTTCCTTATCTTAACACTCCTGTGAGTAGTTGTAGGAATTAAAACAAACTCCAGAAATATGTAAACCAAGTTATAAGTTCTCTATAAAAAAACTTGAAAATTCAAACAGCTGGCAATTTTTTTTTGTGATTTTGTAGAGATTAGATCTGTATTTGTATTTATTCTTCAATAAGACTCTTTCTTGTATACATTCAACAAATTAATATAAAGAAGATTACTTAAAAGAATAGACAGATGCGTAAATAAATATTGTATAATCTAAAATACATATTGTGCAGCATTAGTCTACGTCTCTTACATACAACCAGGACACAGTAGCTGTAAACATGTTCTAACGACTGCCTCTGTAGCGCAGTGGTAGCGTATGTGACTGCTGTGCTTGACGTTTCGGGTTCGATTCCCGGGTCGGACCAAATGTTTGTATGATCTGCAAATATTTCTTTTGGAGTTTGGGTGTTTTCTATGTATAATATGTAGGTATTTACAACAAAAAAAAACGTGTATATGTATTTATATCAGTTGTCTAGTACCCATAACACAAGCTCTGCTTAGCTTGGGACTAGATGGCGTTGTGTGTAAGATTTTCGAAATATTAAAAAAAAAAACTAACTACTGAATATAATTTGTACTTACTTAGAAATCCATTTTATTATCATGTCAAAACGAATTAAATCAGATCTACTACTAATAAAAAACCATCCATATATTGCTGATCTTTATATAAAACTGACTCATCATCTAAAAAGAGCTTTCAGAGCAAATTATATGACTAAGGATATGTCCAGTAATAAAGATAAATCGCCAGTGGGAACTCTGTCTACGACTAATAACATTTTACTATAGACTATTACAATAGTATTGACAAGAAAATGTTTGATTGGTGCCACAAATATCTTCACGTAAATAATAATGATTAAAGGAAATTAATGATCGTCGATTTGACTACGAACCTTAAACGGGGTCGTCTAATTCGAAAATAGGCAGAACCAGTGTGATTATCAGTCTGCTGTTAAATTTGTTTTCTAAATATCATCATCTCATCATCTTTCTACCCTTTTCGATCTATAAAGGTTTCTCGCGTTTTCCTAAATGTGTACTTAGAACAGAATATCACGTTCTAGCATTCTTTGAGCTATTAAATCTATACTATATCTAATATATACATATGTATAATATTATAAAGCTGAAGAGTTTGTTTGTTTGTTTGAACGCGCTAATCTCGGGAACTTCTGGTCCGATTTGAAAAATTATTTCAGTGTTGGAAAGTACATTTATCGAGGAAGGCTATAGGCTATATATCATCACGCTAAGACCAATAGTAGCGGCGCATCAATGAAGAATGTTACAAAAACGGGGGAAAATTATTACGCTACGGGCAATAGGAGACGTAAACGACGTTGCGTAGGTCAGCTAGTCTATACTAATATTTTAAAGCTGAAGAGTTTCTTTGTTTGAACGTGCTAATCTCAGGAACCGCTGGTCCTATTTGAAAAATTCTTTCAGTGTTGGATAGTACATTTATCGAGCAAGGCTATAGGCTATATATCATCACGCTAAGACCAATAGCAGCGGAGCACCAATGAAGAATGTAACAAAAACAGGGGATTTTTTTTACGCTACGGGCAATAGGAGACGCAAACGACGTTGCGTGGGTCAGCTAGTCTAACATAATTGAGTAATATTGTATGTGCGATTGAGAGTACAAGTGACAAATATGGCTTTCTATTGAGTCAACTTATAGTTTCTCTCAAACATCGAAAGAAATGAAAAACGTCCGAGTGGCAGGAGCTTATTTAACTCTCATAAATGTCAACAAGACTGACATGGGTCTCGGATAGAGGTCACTACAGTATTTTGATATGATAGATTGGTAGCTTGTAGTTAGATACTGAAGCCAGCCGTATTGGAAAATAACTTTTTCCATTCATTTGGACTCTTCAAAGGACATGAAGGGATTTTGTACTGTTTTTGTTCACGACGGAAATAAGAAATTTACTTTCGTATGACCTAATCTATAACCCTAGTCTATATTAAATTTTCAATAGTACGTAACCCTTTCTAAAAATCTTAGCCTTCGGCTGCAGATTTATTTGCATTGATTTTAATGTGTGATTGTTTAAAACTTTTTTTCTGAATTATAGATACACTATTTAATGCTCTTTACCCATGGCAATGCTTGTATAAGATCCATTTCATGATAATTATATAGACCAGGGTAGAAGCCTTTAAAAATAATGAAAAGTGAAAAAAAAATTAGTAGGATGAAACCCATTAGAAAAGAAGGAGAATATTATAAAAATGAAAGAAAAAATAATTTACGGGCGATCTGAGGTCGGGAAGGAGATGGGGTGTGTTTTAAGGGTAAAAAATGTTTTTTCTCGATTTCCGGCAAAACTAAAAGTCCTGGAATGGAAAAAAGTCTAAAGGCAAAGTTGTAGGTAATAAAAAGATCTAAAACTTTTTTCACATAAACATAACATAATTTATGTGAAAAATTCAAAAAACCAAGTTTTTGGTTTTTTATTTTTATCTTTTACAAAATTGTTTTTGTTTTCACGAAATTTGGGGAAAAGTTGCCTTTTTATGTCCCAAATACGCTGTAATTTATTTAATTAGAAATATTTATTTTTCACCTTATTTTGAATTAATATCGAAAAAGCACCCTAATTTTCAATCGAAAATTCACCCGTCAAAATATCAGCTATTTTGAAAAAGTTGGCATGTTTTCTGTTCGTTGAAATCTTTACTTTCCGATGGTGAAAAAAAAATGTTACTATAGTAAATGTTCTCAGAAAATGCAATAAATTCGAAAAAAACTCGAATTCATTTTTTTTATTATTATTATAAATATTTACATCTAAAAAATGTGATTGCTGCAATTTGTTTCAATTAAAAAGTTGATTTATTTAATGCTACCGATTAATAAATACCGATTTCAATAACATTTGACATGGAAATACTTTGATTCTTGAGTACAACGTACAGACAGACGTAACATTGGGCAAAAGATAGTTTACACAAATAAATAAAATTGGAGTGTCTGTTTGTAATATTAAAATAACCGCTTTTTACTTAATGCATATGTATGTATGCACGGTACATGTACCAAAATATAATTTTATACAATTTTTATCTGTCTGTCTGTCTGTTTGTTCCGGGTAATCTCTAGAACGACTGCACCGATTTTGAAGAGACTTTAGCTAATTATAGCTAGCTGATGATCTAAGGAGTAACTTAGGCTACCTTTTTTAACTTGCAATGTATGTATTGTAACACCAAAACCTGTCAGGCGGTTCACAAGTCGCAACCCTAGACCTACCAAGGAGGCGGATTCGAACCTTGCAGATGACAAGTCGCAACCCTAGACCTACTAAGGAGGCGGCGTTCGAACCTTGCAGTCCCCTAGACCTGAACAGGGGGTGCCGCTCACCAGCCGACCCAGTCAGCAGATAGAAACATGAGTATCCAGGGCGCCTTTACAAAAATAATACTTAATTTTAAACAAAAAAAGAATAACTAAATAAAAAAATCAAAGAGATAGATGTGTGTGTGGGTGGGTGTCCCTAGGATCACTTCAAAGAAAAACCTTTCAGCTCAAACACAGTATATTTTCATAATAAACATCAATATAATACAAGAAATTTACAGTTTCTTATTCTTAAACACAATTCTTATCTAAAAAATCTTAGTGGGTAGTGACACTATTCAATACAAATTAAAACAAGAGTAAGAGTAATAATAAAAAAGATTTCATGGCATCCTCCGTATGCCAGCAGACACATCATAGGCCTTGCAGGCCAGGAACATCAAAAATACATCTTCGCCATACACACGAGCTAATACGTTGTGTGGCATCTTAAGGTGATCTCATTCACCCGTGTCCTAGAGGTGATCACACTCACCCGTATCTTAGAGGTGATCTCACTCACCCGTATCTTAGAGCCCTACAAACAAATGGACCTTCTAAGCATGTTTTGAACAACAGAAAGGACATGAAAAGAAATCTAAAAATAAATTGTCTCAACTTACCAAATGGGCTCTTGCTACACTACATGATTAACAACATAAAGACACACAGTCACACCAATCTTGTTGAGTTCTTAGCAGAAAAAGAACTCGAAACTAAAAACATCCGCTTATATACATCGTCTCATAGATTGTTCTAGAATTCCCAAATTAAATTATTACTAAATATAACTTACAGTATTTTAATTTAATTCATAAAATTACGCCCTCTCTCGGACAATCAGCGAACAAACGATTAAATTAATATATTGGATATAGCATTACTGCATAACTAGTTTAACAGATGGCGCTATTTACAAAATCTGTGTTATTATTTTTTGTTATCTAAAAAAAAGGTGTTACAGTATGTATGCTTGTATTTTTGGGTGGAATCTTGCAACTCAATTTTTGAAGCAGATATCTTCAACCGATTTTGCTGAAATTTCGCAAGCATAATGTATACAGCGTGACAATACAATATTACAATGACATGGAGCTGATCTGATGCTGGAGCTAGAAGGTGGCCATAGGAACTCTGTAAAGAAACGTCGCAATATCATCGAGTCTGGACTCGTTTGATTTGTCTCGAGGCATTCCAGTAAAAGCTTGTTTTTAAAAAGCTTTTTAATTAATTTAAATTTTAGACTAGCTTTGTCCCGTGGCGTTTACCGTGGTACGACAATAACCGCGGGTAATACCGCGGGGTTCAGCTAGTTTTTAATAAAAACGATTATCTCTCTTCTTTCTTCAGCCTACTGCTGTCCACTGCGGAACAAAAGCGTCCCCCAAAGAGCGATTAATATATCAAAATTATACAACCGGAGAAGAGAGAAGAAGAGGTGCAGAGTAATAACTACTGTGAACTATTAAAAGCTATTATTGTAATGTGATATGACGGACATAGAGACTTATTTATCTGTAACTAGCTGAGCCCCGCGGTGTCACCCGCGGTACAACAACGGGACGGGCCACAGCCAAGCCACGGGACAGTACAAAAAAAAACTATGTAAAAAGTATCTCTACCTATACAGCTATACCGACATCAAAAAAAGCTATTAAATTGTACAGTCTAGCATATACTATTTAAATTGATACTTGTTTAAGCTAAGGTCTTATGGGACTGACATACCCTAATAGGGTAAAATGCCCTTAAAAATAAATAAAGAGAAAATAATAATCCTATGTCCGTCTCCTGGTTGTAAGCTACCTCCCCACCAATTTTCAGCCAAATCGGTTAAGCCGTTCTTGAGTTATAAATAGTGTAACAAACGCGACTTTCTTTTATATATATAGATTAAAGTATAGTCTGTGTCTGAAGAAAACACTACTTCATTTCCTAGAAAAGAAAATCATAACAAATCAAATTTTTTTACTGCCATTCAAATAGAAAAAACAGGTTAAACTTACATTCTATTAGGTTTATTGAAATACTTGAAGTACAAATAATGTTTAGGAAAAAATTCTAAGTCGAAATTTAATTTCTCGCGAGTTCCGCCGAGTCGTACAATATTATATTACTAAAGTTTATAAAGTTATTTCATTTCACTACCTCAGGGATAAAAGTTTGGCTGTATCTGTAACTAATACATAAATATTCTTAAATTTCTGTTAAGAAAATTGATATTGACGGCTTTTTGCTTTGCTGCCTACAAGTTCTTGGCAGTTAAGATTTATTAAATTAATTATGATGATGAAGTGCAACCTCCACTTTTAACTTTTGCTCATTTACGATCAAAGATGAAAGATTAATGATAATACGATTGAGTTAATTATAGCCAATGTGACTTATACTTTAATATGACCAAGATTCTTTCAGAAGTGGAATCTGATATATTTTAAACTGGCTGACCCGGCGTACTTCGTACCGCCATTTTGTTCGTAATTATTTTCTAAATTTCCTCAGCCTCAGCTTCCCACGGGTAGTACAGTCGTGGACTAAAAAAAATTGTACACTTCCGGTTTTCTTATAATTTCCTTAAATACAAACCTTGTTCTGACAATAGCAAACATATAAGAAAAATAATTGTCTATCTAATTTGGTACAGTCGATCGGAAGTTATGCGCGTACATACATTTTATGATTCATTATTATTTATATAGATTAAAATAATAATATTATATAGATCCTTGTTTATTTACAATGTTTTTCTTCATATTTTTTAAGATGGGATATGTATATACACGATAGTCTACATTCTCACGTCCTAAGTTTACACTTAACTATTTAAAATCATGCTTTAATCAACTACAATATTCATCTTATACAAGCAATTTGCTTATACTAGCAGCTGTAAGCATTCTACATCCATTTAGCCGCAACGAGTTTAATCCGCTTGCGTACTGATTGCACCATTTGAACGTTTTTCAAAATGTTTAATTTGTTTTTTTTTTCGTTGGTGGGAATATCAGCCAATTGAGTCACCCGAACTCTTCAAAAAATCATATCAGTACATTTTAGCAGAAAGGTGTTTATTAAAGGACCCATGCTCAGTGATAACTGCAGTTGATCTTCGACACCCAGGGAGGAGTACGGTCGTCAACTGACTGCACGTTTGGCCTAGTGGTTTAACGGTCACCAAGCCGTTTCCTACTTCGCCAAGTGTCGTGGGTTCAAATCCCACGTAGGACAACACTTTGTGTGTACCACAAATTGTTGTTCTGAGTCTGGGTGTTATTTGTGTCCGTTTCTTGTATGTTTGTAAAGTCCCCCGCGACACAGGATTTGTTCCTAGTGCGGGAGTTGTCTTTTTAACAAAAAAAAAAACTCCCTACAGTTTTCATGGCTCGTTCATATACAACTGTGATGGTCTTTAGTACATGAGTAGTTAAAATAGAAAGAGTTACGAACTAAGAACTATTTCACTCAACGGAGATTTCAGTCTAAGAGTTAAGAAAAAAAAATGAAAAAAAGTAATTAATTTAATAATTATCTACTCAGTTACCTTTGTAAATTAAAAAAAAATACAAAAAAAAAATGTAACAATGCCCTACGCATATAATATGTAACAATAGCTATCTTGTTTATTATCTTACTGCTTTACTTCTTTTTTTCATACATGGATAGTATTCTTCAAAACCAGTAAACGAATTTTTAGCACCTTAAATAATATTCTCGCCACGATAACTAGAAGTAACCCTCCGCTTGCGCTCATAAAAAACCAATACAGCTACAAAACGACAGGTACAAAATACCGTATATCATTACCGCATCGAAAGTAATTTTTCACCGTATTTGACTAAAAACCCTTGATGGGTACGCGTCTCGCCTTCGATTTTTACTTAACAGTAATAAGTATTCAGAGAACGTAGCTTGAAGTAAGCTTGTCGGCAACGTGCGGGGCTATGTCAAATTCATGAGCAGTCTCCTGTACAAGCATCTTACATAGAATGTCAAGTAAAAACGAAATACCTTTGTCGTATCCACCCTGCGAGATGATACTCCGTCAGAAATATCAAGTTTTAGAACACGCAGGTACAAAATTTAATTTGTCATGCCATGATGTAAAGAAAAATATTTAATCTTTTCCGAGATACGATCTTGGAAAATCTTGGGGAAATTCTTGCAATTTGCTTCGGATATATAACTGTGAGAATTTTAGAGATAATTTAGCTTTGTGTTTTATTTGAAGGGTTAATTTTGATGCTACTAAAAAAATCTCATCTCTAGTGTCCGGTATCGCTTATCGCTATATCCAAGACATCTTAGATATAATACTCTTAAGATTTAAAATGGTAATATTAACTATCTATTTATATATATATTATAATAATCTAAGAAGATATATGTAGGTCAAATATTATTTAGTAAAGCATTAGAACAGACGCTTTATTTCTTTAAAATATATGAAAACAGCAATACTTGGGACACCAATATATATTAGAAAGCAGTACAAAAATCATCATATTTTTAGTTTTATTATTAATATTTATCATTAATATTAACTAGTTGTTGCCCGCGGCTCTGCCCGCGTGTATGTCGGTTATCACGGCAAATAGTAGCCTATGTGTTATTCTGCTGTATACGCTATATTACTGTAAAGTTTCATCCAAATCCGTTCAGTAGTTTTTGCGTGAAAGAGTAACAAACATCCATCCTTCTATACTTACAAACTTTCGCGTTTATAATATTAGTATAGATTGGATTAATTTATTAAAGGAGCGAATCACGAATTAATTATGAATAATCAACAAAACTAAGTCTTATCTCTTCTGGAAACTTTTATCGCTATATAATTTTACCCAGCCCTAACGATGTATACCCATTGTACCTTCAAGAATGACATATTCATTACCAAAATGTATCTGATTTACAACTAGTGATAACACAACATCCATTACAAATAGGGTTAACCTATTTTTGCGGGTACCGAAAAACGACGAGGACAAAGGGTCGGCGACAAATCATGCCTGTACAGGGCATGGGGCAAAATGACGGGCGTGTTTACTAAACCCTCGGCAGCGACACTTTTGAACAACAAAGCGATCTCCGGGGTATGAACTCATCAACAATGACATGAAATCAAACATTTAGAGGTATTCAAAGGCTATTGATCATATTCTTCAATGAATTTAATGGCTTCAATTTTATATGTAAAATTGGATTCATAATAGGATTTTCATGATTTTTTTGTTGGATGTGCGAATTTTATAAACATACTAGCTGACCCACGCAATCTTGTCTGAGTCCCCCATTGCAAATGCCTAATTTTATTACAGCATAAACAATTTTTTTTTTTTTTAATAAAACCTTAAAAGAGGTTACAGTCAGCCAACCTTAAAAAATAGACATATAGCCTAGACCTAGGCCTAGAAAGGCATATTATTTTTATGAAAATTTAACCGTTTACGCAGTGCACTTAATGGAAGCTCTGAAAAGGAATAATAATCCTACGTCTTTGCAACATTTTAGTCTTCTTCGAAAACTGGGTTTTCACACGGTAAGAATTTTTAAGAGTGAAATAGTTTTACATTAAGTGTCACTTTTTTAAGTATGTGGTCATCTGTTTAATAAAAAATCTAATGTTTGTATACTCCTGCAGTTCTAGGGGTTTGCGTGTTTGGCACTTTTAGATCAAAACTCGAGATCCACTATTAACTTCAAGCTAAAACAATTTATTCAAACTGAGTTGGGCACAACAGTTTGCAACACAACCTTTAGAGGAACTGAATTAAATCAGTGCCCAACGCTTTTGTAATTGTAACATAATACTGAGTTCAAATTATTATGCGCCTACAAGCATTTGAGGTGTGTCATAAATTACTTACTCTATCCTCTAATTTTGAGCTTTGGAGAGTCCAAGGACTTTAAATTAAAATAAATAATAAGCCAATTGTGAGATTATGGAATCTTTGGTAACTGAATTATCTTTGAACTCTTTTTTTTTTTAATAATAAAATAATACTTTATTCCCAAAGACTTGACCCTTGACTCCCAAAGTAGCACTAGCTGTGTGTTGGGAGTCAGTTCCTAATCACAGGCAAAAATAACAAACCAATAGCTACAATAGTAGACACTTATACTCTGTCCATTTGTTTATTTTCTTTTTGACAGTTCAAGAAAGTTCTAAATTAGTGACACCCTCACACGTTACTGATTCGATTTCAAATGTTAAGCGATTTTATTTATGAAGAACTTTCAATCAATTTATTGAAATATTTTTAGTTTAAACAAGAAAAATAATAATGTCAGATTGGGATCGGGACGTTACGATTGACAATATAAATGAATAAGAATTATTTTTTCCATGTAACCGAGAACTCAACTGACGAGTATAGTGTAAATTATGAAGAAGAGTCTGATGGATCATTGTATTTTATAATATTTAATAGTTTATCCTCTGGTATCCTCACTCACTCGGTGAAACACAGCGCAAGCGCTGTTTCACACCGGTTTTCTGTGAGGCCATGGTATCACTCCGGTCGAGCCAGCCTATTCATGCCGAAGCGTGGCTCCCCCACGGTATCAGATAAAAATCAAAATCCCCAAAAATTCTTAAACTTTACCTTATTAAGTAGCTCTATTACATGACCCTAAAACATAACATTCCTTTCAGGGATACCAGAAGGTACATATTATAATAATTCAGGTTCCTCATTGAGATTGTCTTGACGTTCTTTGTTTATGGTCTAATTTCTAAGAGGTTTTCTGACCGCTTCTAGAGGTAATAAACATAAAGTTTACAATCTCTTATAAGACCTCTTTCATTATAGTATTTTTTGAGCTATGGGGAATAAATTTTTCCACAAACTTCGAATACAGTGCGGTGATGGATTAAGAAAACTGAGCGTCATCAATCCTCCTCTCTTATTCAGCTCGACAACAGCAAAAATTAACCTATGTCCTTCATCAAGTTCTATCTATCTTTATATCGAAATTTATCCATATCGGTTCAGTCGTTTAGCTGTGAAAGCATTACAGACAGACAGACAAGCAGATTTTCTTTAGAAATTATAATATTGTATTAGTATAGAAGTATATGTATTCCTTCTTTCCACTCGCACACGTCTTTTTAGGGTTCCATACTTCAAATGGAAAAAAACGGAACTCTTATAGGATCACTTGTTGTCCGTCTGTCTGTCTGTCAAGACCTTTTTTCTCAGGAATGCGTAGAGGTATCAAGCTGTAATTCATATCAAATACTCAAGTCTACTGTCCCTTGGAGCTGTGAAAAAATCAAACTTCTAAGCTAACGCTAAAAGATTATACTATACTATACTAACGCAATCAGAAGATACAGCCGTTTATGCTGCAGATTTTTGACACTCGCAAGGGAATCAAAACCTGTAGGTTTCAAACGTATAAAACGTTGCTTCTTGCGGAAGTACCCTGTAGGGTACTTCCGCAAGAAGCAACGTTTTATACCACTGATAAAGGAAAACATTGCGAAAAGCATTTTTTTTGTTACATCCAGGTTTGTACGGAACCGTCGGTGCGCGAGTCTGACTCGCACTTGGCCGGTTTTTTTTATTTAGATCGTGTAAAGGAACATTATAATAAGTTTTATTAAATCTTGACGGTCACGGCCGCAAGAAAATTGCCTTTTCAAAACTTTAACCGCTGTTTACACAACAGAAATCACGTAGATAGGTAATTTTACAAACTTTTTATTACTCACAATAAATTTTTAAAGACGTCTTTGTGAAATGTAGTTTTTGTCAGTTTAATTAGTATTTTAAGGATTGCCAACAAGCAAATAAATAAATAAATAAAATGTTTATTTCACATCAAAGACATAACATTTAAAATCATACAATGCAATAGAATACTTGACAGTTTAATTATGTATAATATGGTACTGATACTGATTCCCAAGCTAGGCATAGCCTGTATTTCGGGAGACAGAATTTAGTCGCAAATTTTGTTACAATATATTTGAAGGTGACGAATTTTAAAACTCATTCAAATATCGTTAGTGCGCTTGTGTTTAATGTGTGTATGTGTGGATTGTGAGTGAACGCGCTCGTGTGCGTGTGTATATGTGTGTGTGGGTGTGTGTGTGTGTGCGTGTGTGGGTGTATGCGTGTGTGTTATGAAATAAATTTGACCAGGTCTTCAGTCCTTTCATAGTCTAGTTCTTGAAGCCAATTTCCAACTCTATTCCTAACCTCATGTTTGCTAAGCCTTACAATATCTAATTTTTTATTTATGTCATTATAGACTTTAGTACTTAGACTAGTAGGTTGTCTCCTCGCGAAAGAAGTTCTACATGTGACTCTGGGACACACAGATGACTTACTGCGCCCTTTTGTCTTTGGAAGAGGCACATCCTGATGCTTTTTTAGTATCGATCTGAGCACGTACAACTGGCGCACTGTGAGGACCTTACAGTTGGAATAGAGGAGCGTTGTAGGATATCTGAAAGATTTTTTATCATTACTTTAAGTACTGCTCTTTGTGCTCTCTCTAGACGAATAAGATGGGTTTTTGCGGCGCCTCCCCAAACCGTGATGGAGAATTGTATGACAGACTGACACACTGCCAGGTAGACCATTCTAATTTTTTCGAATGGGAGCACGCTTCTTAATTTCCTAAAAACAAAGATTAGCCGTCTCAGTCTAGTTGTCACCAGGTCAATATGCTTGTTCCAATTTAAACCACCATCAATACACACCCCCAGGTATTTAGTATGTTTAGTATGTTTCTGTCCTGGGCACGCGTCTTGGTTTGAACAGTTATGTAATCTTATAGAAAAGGTATCTGGCGCTTGATTACTTTTATTAATGGCAAACGTTAAAAAGTGAGTTTTATTTAAGTTTAATGTTAATAAGTTTTATGCTAGCCATTTTTTAACTTTAGAAAGTGACTGTTCTGCTTTTTCTTTAACCATTTCCCAGTTTGCTCCCCAGACGAGAAGAGCAGTATCATCTGCATAAGTGAAGATAGTGGTGTTGGGTAGTTGCAGTTTAAGCAAATTACACAGCGTCTATTAACCACAGTACAGTCGCGCATACTGCGGTTCTTTGGCCATGTCTCTAGACAGAATAGCGACTCCATAGAGCGACTGGTAGTGCAAGGAAAGGTGGAGGGGATCAGACTCCGCGGCAGGGCACCCATGCGCTGGATCGACCAGGTGAAGTCCACAATCGGAAGCCGCGTGTCTGACTGCAGCCGACAGTCTGCCGACAGTGTGAGATGGCGGGAAATTGTACGAGGGGCTTTATCCACCTCAACCACCAATGTAGACAACTCTACGTGACCACGACCGCTCTGCCAAGAGTGAAACGAGTGAGAAGAAGAACAAGCAAATGGATCACGCTGACCTTGTCGTACCTAAGTAATAATAACAATAATTATTTGTACAATTAAGTTTTTTTTTTATTTATTTCATTTTTTTTTTCTTTTCAAAATAATTCAAATGTAAATAATAAATAATTATGGTACATTGAAAAAAAAAAGAATAAATGAAATGAAAAATCTCACACAACTTACACACGACCGTCTGCTCCCAAACTAGGCAGAGTGCAATGGTAACCAGGCTGCTGATAAACATTCTTCTGTATTTCTGAATACATATATATATTGTAGACTAGTTGTTGCCCGCGGCTTCGCCCGCGTGTATGTCGGTTTTCGCGGCAAATATTAGCCTATGTGTTATTCTGATGTAAAGGCTATATTACTGTAAAGTTTCATCCAAATCCGTTCAGTAGTTTTTGCGTGAAAGAGAAACAAACATCCATCCATCCATACTTACATACACACATCAAAAGTGTCTAGGGATCAACATATGTGTCTAGGGATCAACATATATTTTTGCAATAACTTTTCTCCTGATTGATATTAATTAAAATTTTCTTTAAGGATTCATCAAATAAAGTGTTTTCGTTTGTCACAGTAACGATAAACCAAGTCACCTTTGCATTAATAAAGAAATTTGCCATTTTCCTAATAAAGGGATTTTTGACATTTGAACCACTAACATTAAAGTTCGAAAAAAAGACTGAAATAACAGTTTTCTTTAAAATTTTATTAGGTAACTTAAACAATTAATAATCCGTGTTTCTACCGCGAACACTAACAACACAAGAATCGGTTTGGCATACTCAAAATGAGTTCATCCAAATCACGCTGTGGAATGGCCGCCCATGTTCGTTGCAACAACAAAAAAAGGTCTTCTTGCGACTGGATACCCTCCATATTCGGCAGAGCTCTTCTCTGTAGCATATCCCATGCAAGCTCAATCGGGTTCAAGTCTGGCGACTGAGCAGGCCAGGGCCAAAGCCACATCTCAATCTCAAGAAATCCGCATAAAAATGCTTGATCCCTAGACACTTTTGATGTGTGTACTTTCGCGTTTATAATATTAGTAGGATAAATTACACCCAGACACAAATGATCCTGCTCATCTCACGAACAAGTGACCTGTCATTACGTTCCCAAAATCAAGGAGAGGGGGATGGTATGGACACCGGTAACCTCGCTTTCGTTGCCACCGGTCCTCCGTGAGACTGCATCCTTACTTCGCTCGAGCCCGACCTATATGTGTAGCAGCATGGCTGTTCCACAGTCACGGTCCCAAGCAGCTCAGTTTCTTCAACGTACCTAAGATTAACAGCTCAGCTCTTTATTCCTTAAAATGAAAATCATTTTCAGTTTTATTAGACACATTACTGGTCCACACATCTAACTATCAGAGATTTATGTCAGAAGAATTATGACAAATTAAAAGCATTTACACATTATCAGATTTTAAAGGTGTACAATAATTGTTAACGAGGGCAAGTAACAACGTATTTAGTCCATCTTTTCGTGCGGTGTATCTTTTTTTTTTTGAATGAACTAGGTTAATTTCGTGCTATTACTAAGCAAGTTACTTGTTCACGTATGTACGCTTCTACTTGTAGAGTGATAAAGTTCTTAGAACAACTGATGAATAAGAAGACTCCACACCTTTTGCTTGATAAAAATTTTGGTCATAAAGTTTTTTTTTTTTTGCCATAAGCGAGGCAGCGTGCTTGTTATCCAAAAATTTAAGCTACTCACGAAAAAATGATTTCCTAGCACACACAGTACGTACTAATAAATATGATAAAAATCTACCTTTAAATTGAACCCACTAACTACGGAAATTGTCACACAACGCCATCTAGTCCAGACTACTACGGTACATACGATTAGGTATTAGACAACTCAGACCAACAACATCGAAAACACTTAAACTCCATAGCAAATATTTCTAGATCATACAAATATTTGGTCCGACTCGGAATTCGAACACAAGACCTGAGGCATAGCACTCGTACACGCTACCATTGCAACACCACGGAAGTAAAAAAAAACAGTTTTAAATGTCACTTAACTTGTAGTTTTCTCTATAGAGATTATTCAAACTGTCTTTTCACATTAACTATGGTAAGTTCGTTCTGAGTAACAAGAAAATCAAGAATTACTTTCACGATCCAGCGTAAGCCTGAGTCATATCGATGCCTTTATTTTATTACCGGCTGCTCTCAATCCCCCTTTATTGCGAAGTAATTAATTTCACACGTCTCTCGTGACTCTTGCCTTAGTTCCTTAGTACATATAAATTGTGCGAGACTAATTCCGACGCGCGCTTATTGCCATGTCAGGCATATTGTGCTCTTGGACTCTTAATCGTCTCAATTCCCTTTAATTTAGTTCAAAGTTATGTAGATTGAATTTAGTTAAGCAATTATTTAGTTGTTTTTTTGTGTGAGTTGTGTTGCTTTGAAAGTGAGTGAGGTTACTGAAGCCTGAATCCTTCCTTCCCCTATTTTGGGGGAAGATTAAAAGGGAGACTCCTACTTGTAACTGTTGAGTTTCAAGTGAGAATGGGCAGCGGCATTCACTCACCATCAGTTAACAGCTTTTATTATCATTTAGATTAATTTAAACATTTAGCTAAATAATAGTACGCTTGCTCGCAATACATGCCACTGGCCATCAAGTTCGGCGTAAGGGTGAAAGTCTCGAAGGACACTCGATTGTTTGACTGCACGGTTGGTCTAGTGGTTTAGCCGGTCGCCACGCCGCTTGCCAATTCGCCAAGTGTTGTGGGTTCAAATCCTACACGGTACAACACTTTGTGTGATCCACAAATTGTTGTTCTGAGTTTGGGTGTTAATTGTGTCCGTTTCATGTATGTCTGTAAAGTCCCCCGCTACACAGGATGTTTATTCCTAATGCGGGAGTTGTCTTGAAAGTTGTAGTTGAAAGAAAGTAAAAAAGATAATCAAACCAAGACCTTATGTCACGATCTTAATTATGGTGTTCGAAAAATCTCCTTCCATAACACTTGATAAATTTTGGATCGCTATCAAACATCGGGCGGCCTCGGAGCAGTAAACGCCGTTTATTTAGTATATGAATACTATAAGTAAGCAACTTAATTATTATAAATTTAAACCTTTAAGCCGATTAACTAAATATGCTTTTTATGAACCTATGTACTTCATCTGTGTGATACTAGGACCGGAAATAAAAAAACTATCAAAATTTAGAAAACAAACTAAAATATTTGGTTCAAGATAACATAATTGAATAGTACGGAATGCTAAAGTCAATTTATTAATCTTCTTTAGGTCAATTCACTCGAAAGATTTACGCTTGTTTCTAGTGACACAACCGCACAAAATCAATCTTATCACTTTGTTCCACCTGTCCCACTTGATAAATAGAAGATACCCAGAAATGGATTTCTTATGTTAAAAGCAAAAATTCTTATAAAACACTTTCCTTTCCCTAACATATTGTTATAGAAAATAAGGAATTACAAACTTTTTACTTTCAATATTACATTTTGATACGAAATCTTGAGAAATGTTTTATGTATGCTCGTTTGATGGGCATTGAAGTTTTACGAAGGCGCGCGATAAAATATATATTTATTCATAACTTTTGATTCCCATTTTTTTTCTTTTTACAACAGAATTTATTAATGGCTATACTGAGATTTTACAAAAGTAAGACATAGTAAAACATTTTTATCGATTTTCGTTATTAGAAATATATACCTGTGTACGTTCTTTCTAAGATCGTGATTTCAAACTTAAAATAATCAGTTAAAAGAAAGTTATTCAAAAATTTTACACATTAATTTAAAAATAAGCACTAGGTTTTTGAAATATTTTTATGTTTTAAGTATTTCGCTTTCGCACATGCTATTCCTTGACACATCTTATGCAAGATAGATTAATTACTCCTTAAACTTTTGGTGAACTTTTTCTTCGAGTATAAATCAAAAATATCTCAGTATGCTTTTCTTTCAATAAAAAAGTGGAGAGATGAAGTAAGGCCAAAGGAAATAAGCATTACTGATACCTGAGTACTATTCATTAAAACGATAAGTAGGCTCGCGTCACCGTGTGACATTCATTGCTCATAAGCAACATAGGAGCTCATAAAAAGGATCAAGAGCTTTACTGGATAACAGACCAAAAGAAATATTTCCCTTACACTCGTATGGAACGACAAACGTCCTGAGTTTATACGAAAATATACGCACGAAGGCATTTCTGAAGTACCTACCAAAAACTATTTCTTTATGTTGCCAGATTCATACATTAAATGCAAATGTGATGTGTTGATAATGGCAATACACTTTAGTGACGCGCGCGAGAGAATGCTTTCAACTTTTTATATTTGCTTTTGTATTTGTGTTCAGGGTTTGAAAAAAATCTTGAGAATAGCATATTCCGTCATACAGAGAAATATTTTCCTAGATTACTTGCTATTAAAATATTGCGTAGAAAATGCCCAAATAAGTATTTTTTGCACCGTAATAATAAATTGAAATGAGTTTAATACGGCAATGAAATATCAATTACCGTCGTTAATTAAATATTATTATTTTGAAATAAAACCTAGTATTTTTTTAAGTATCATCTTATGCTAACTTTTAACTTTCGCGTTACATGATATAATAATAATTATTTTTACGGGAATTAACGCGATCACTTTTTAAAAGGTATTACATACCTCTGATTTGCCTGACGTTCTGACCAGGTTGCACTGGCCGTGGTCACAGGCTGACTGTGAAAAAATTTAAAGGTAGTAGAGCCACGCTGATTTCAGCACGCATGGGCCGGCTCGACCGGGGCGGTACTACCCTCGCACAGAAAATCAAAGTAAAATGACCACGTTCGTGCTGTCGTGTTTCGTTGGTGAGTGCGAGACCGGAGGCCCAAATAGTCTAGTCAACAAGTTCCATACTTGTTGACTAGACTAAAAGATGCAGCAGCATCACTAGGCCGCCATGGTGTGGGTCGCCATACTGCATTGTCTGCATTCGCAGTGAGTATGGCGACCAATACTCTTGGATTCCGCTTATGCTTTCCACCAGGCTGAGTAGTCATTTTGGCGGGCCAAACATAAAAAAAAAAAAAAAAAAAAACGTTGGATTTTCTCGGTGTGGTGATGGACTAAGATTACGGAATGCTACCACCCCTATTCATCCCTTGGATGTCGCAACAGGCGACTAAAGGTAAAACCTACGCAGAAAAACATCAGTGCAAAGAGAAAGGAAAG
The DNA here is from genome assembly GCA_949125395.1 of Diaphora mendica. Taxonomy (NCBI): domain Eukaryota; kingdom Metazoa; phylum Arthropoda; class Insecta; order Lepidoptera; family Erebidae; genus Diaphora; species Diaphora mendica. Next base: position 18,612,285 of record OX421315.1, read on the forward strand.
CTTGAAACAATTCCTATAGCAACCTGTCGGGCCAGCATGGTGTAGTAGACCACAACATTCTTTCCAAAGAGAAGTCTATGTCCAACACTGTACTAGTAAAAGCTGTGAATGTAAGGTGAACGAAAAAATCATAATTGACTTTTCAATTAATATTTTTTAACCGACTGTGTCAGACAGAGTGTAATGTTTTTTGAACGTTTATATGTATGTGGGTATGTATGTCCAATTCTTTGGCACGGCCTACAGCCCAAACCGAACGACCATTTTTGACATATGACCTCATATGTCAAAACTGTTCGTTCGGTTTGGGCTGTAGTCGTGAATTCATCAGAATCGTGGTGCCCGTAAAAAGGGTGGAGTGGTCTGTTTTTTTTCAATCTCAAATCCAAAAAGTTCTTAGATCCGCCACATGACCAAAATGGTGAAGAGTTGCATCTGTAACGAGATTTCAACCCTACAAATTGATATTTGTAAAAGAACTTGTCGGCTAATAAAACTAAAAAAATTGAAGAAAAAAAACTATTATAAAAACAAAAACCCAACTGCTTAAAAGTATTGAACTTAGCAGAGAAAAAGAAGTATTACAATTTACATATGTATGTATATTTATATTAGTAAAGCTAAATACGTTATGGTGCCGCATGCGGTGACAAAGGTAGTTTTTACTTTAAGCAGTTGGTTTTTTTTTAATATTATTACAATGTAACAATAATATTATATAAAAAATATCAGCGTCGGAAAAGTAAAGACTCGAATACCATCCAATTGACTTATCTCGCAACAATATAATAGAAAAAAACAGGTATTTAACAAAACATGCTTCATTTACCTAAGTCATTTTCATATTTATCGTCTTTAATACACTAAATTGCAATTTCATTTTTAAGTCATCAAGCTAATATTCCCCCTATTAAAGTGTTTCTATAAATTATATGGATATCTTTTGTTATAGTTAAAAGTTTATGGTAAAACTGTAAAACAGTTAAAACTTATATATTAAAAGCTACTTCAGCTTACATAGTCTACTCCCTAAAAATTATACATTGCTTACTATAAACTCCATATTTTATTTTATTCTACAATTTTAAGGAAACTTACAGATACTTATATGTCAATTTGAGTGATTAAATAAAATAAATTTCATATTTTCGGACATCTAACACAACCACACAGTCCAAAACTAAACAGAGGGGTACTAGACTACTGATATAAATACATATACATATACTTTTTTGTAAATACATTATACATAGAAAAAACCCAATTTCCGAAACGAATATTTGCAGATTATACAAACATTTGATCCAACCCGAGAATCTAACCCGAGACCTCTAGCATAGCAGTCGCATCCGCCACCACTGCGCCACAGAATCAGTTACAGTGATTCAGAACTACTAGATGCAAAAATAAATGTAAATAACTACCTAGGTATTTATAGATCTGTAGATGCAACAATGAACGTTGAAACTAGGTAGTTTTAGTTGCATCTACAAGTTTTAAAAATCTATTGCTGCTGCATCAACCAACACCCAGAATAACTTCTGCTTAATCTGAATACGAAAAAGATACTATTATTGAATTTAATTTTAGTTTGATAAATCAAAAAAATGTTATTTATTTGGTTATTTATTTATTGACACAAAACTACATTCATACATTAAATGTGAATTCTCTGGCCCCTGAACTAGTGTAAACTGTATTTCAGGGACCAGTGTCTTCGCCTCAAATTACATAGTTTATTGTATGTCAATTACAAAAAGACAATCAATATAAAAAGAAGAAAGAAAATAAAATACAAAATAGACAGAAGTAGCACACTCAGAAACCACACACCTGGCCCGTGTATATATTTGTGTGTGCGCGAGTGCGTCTGTGTGTGCATGTGTAGTGTGTCTGTATGTGTGTGCTTGTGAAGACCAATTACCACTATATACCACTGAGCTAGTTATTCCTTTTTCAACATCATGTTCTCAATATCATCGTAGCTGTAGCCACTCAGCCATTTCACTAGAAGCAATTTAAATTTGAAGCTATTGTACTTCTTACAGTCTTTGTGTACTTTTATTATTCTATTATAGAAGTTTGGTGCTATCACATTATAGTGACGTTGGGAATGGGTGCTCTTTACGCGTGGAACTGGGCAAGGATCAACCCGTTTAAGTGTTAGGGGTAAAGTAGGTACTGTCCTTTTATGGTATCTCAACAAAATTTCCTGTATAAATAGTTTTCTCACAGTTAGGACGTTTGCCTTTACGTATACGTTATGTGTCGAGTGCCTGTAGGGCAAGTGCAGTGACACCTTTAGCAAAGCACGTTGGGCTCTTTCAACTGGAATGAGATGGCTTTTACACGCACTACCCCAAACACATATGCAGTACCTGATAAGGCACTCACACAAGGCCCGGTATGTTTGGATCAGTAGTTTACCACTTGCCACGTCTCTTAGATTCTTAAAAAAGTATATAAACATTCTAACTCTAGCGGCCAGCTTAAGAGTGTGAGCGTGCCAGTCAAGTCCACTATCCATGATTACTCCCAAGTACCTAATAGTGCTCACACGAGCAAGCGAGGCACAAGTGCAACCGAAGCGGTTGCTAGTGCGATTACAAGGAAACATGTGGATTTTCAAATCGAGATTTTGAGGTGGGTTAGTAATATGGGATTTGCTAAAACATATGTATTTCGTTTTGGAGGCATTAAGTGTGAGTAAACTATTTTCCAGCCACTCAGTGACTTTACTAAGACCAGATTCAGCAACCTGAAAGACCCTGTTCCAGCTTGTATCGTGGAAAAGAAGTACAGTATCATCCGCAAACATGAAAAGGTCCATTTTGGGCAGGGTAATGTTATTAAGACTATTGATATAGATCAAAAATAGGGTTGGCCCGATTGTACTACCTTGTGGTACCCCAAATGTGCAGGTGCCACTGTCACTCTCGTGCATATCCACTCTCACACTTTGAACACGGTCAGTAAGGTAATCCTTAAACCAATCCAGTACAATGCCTCTAATGCCAACATTCTCCAGTCTGGTTAGAAGTATTTTAATGGAGACCGTATCGAAGGCTTTCTGGAGGTCCAGAAAGACACCAACACACCTATCCCCCCTTTCTATGTATGTCGTTATAGCTGTGGTCAACTGAAGAACAGCATCTTCAGTTGATTTTTCCTTCCTAAATCCAAACTGGTTATCATGCAAAAATTTGTTATTTTCTAGATAACAAATTACCCGTTTGTTTACAAGTTTTTCTAAAATTTTTGATAGACTTGAGAGGAGTGAGATAGGCCTGTAGTTAGTTGGGTTACATTTATCCCCGTTCTTAAATATTGGACATACTATCGATTTTTTGAAGATGTTAGGGAAGGTGCCAGTATTAAGACTTATATTACATAAATGGGCAATTGGGTAGGATAGAGAAGAAACATTTTGTTTCAGGATGTCGGTGGTAATTTTGTTCCAACCAGGAGCACTGTGAGATCTGAAACCAAGTACTATTTTAGCAACTTCCTGTGGGTCGGTGGGGCTAAAGGCCATGGAATTAACAGAAGGATTCTTTGTTTTTGATAATGAGGCTAATTCATATTCAGTTCGATTCATTTTGTTCAACAAGTCTCCTGCGAGAGTACCCCCAATTGATGTAAAGTAGTTATTAACAGTGTTCAAGGAGTCCATTGGTGTGTTGCATATATTTAAAAGTTCGTGAGGTATAGATTTTGAATTACTAATGTTGCACACCTCCTTTATGATGTTCCATGTCTCTTTTATGTTATTTTTATTTTTTGCTAGTTTTTCTAGATAGTACTGTTTTTTTAGTTGCTTAATTAATTTGTTACAGGTGTTCCTATAGTCTAAGTACTTCTGCTTAAGGTCACTTGGTGATTTTTTAACCTTGGCATGCATTTTGTCGCGGTTCTTTATACATTTAACGATTCCTGCAGTTATCCACGGTTTCAGAGGTTTGTACCGACTAGCCATCAAATATGTCTTAGTATTTTGATCTATAATTGTCAGGAGTTTTGTAGTTAGTACATTTGCCGCTATATTGACATCACCAGTCTGGTAGATATTATGCCAGGATTCATTGGTCAGTGTGTCAAAAATATTCCTATAATTAATTAATCTTTTAACACGGCTGTGTGTTTTTCTATTGAGCAGCTCGTTACGGATATATAACAGTATCGGGCAGTGATCCGTAAGCTGTTGCTCAAATACTACCGTTTGCCAATAGCTATTTGATTTCACCATAAAGTGGTCAAGGCACGTTTTAAGCCTGGTAGGTTTCGTGATGCCGAGTTTCAAACCATACATGGCTAGAATATTCAGATATTCTTGTACCGGTCCGCTCTTTTCATCGAACGTGTTGATATTTATGTCTCCAGTGAAAATAATATTATTTGAGTCTATGTTACTGAGAACTAGGTCCAGTGAGTGTAAATAGTTCGAAGTGTTTCTGAAGTTCGGAGGTCGGTATGAACAAATTATAGAATAATTGGGTTTGATGTTTACCACTAGGCAGTTGCCTTCGGAAAATACTGGCTCCACAGATGTTGCCTCCAGTTCTTCCCGTACATAAACGACTACACCGTCATTTTGGTTAATACTATTTTTTGTCCAGAACATTACATAAGAGTCCATAGAGGGCGGTACTTTGTTTTGATTGGTCCAGGTTTCAGTTAAGACATAAACATCTACAGGAAAATTCAGAGCAGACGCGAATGCCAAAAACAGGTCAAAATTTTTATGAATACTTCTTATATTTAATGTGAGGACAGATATTGAATCTTTATTGTTTTTATCAAAGCTAATACATTGTGAACATAATCTAGTTTCACTAAGAGTAGAACATTCTATTCGCTGCTCCTCAGAGTGAATCTCAGTTACAATAGAATTGTTAAATTGATCGAATTTTATTTGATAGTAAGTATAGTATAGGGATTTTTATTGTGAAAAAAATTTAAACTAAAGCAATACAAACAGAATGCCCAGAGCAAGCGACGTACTCGTAAAATAAAAATAAGGTGATAAATTCATGACTTAATATATCCTAACTCTACATAGTTATAAATACCTCACAGCGGTCGGAATCATATACGAATGTTTATTATCAGTAATAAATATAAAATATATGACATAAAAACCGCAACCATGAAATATGCCTTGTACATTAAACTATATGAAAAATGTATTTTTTCATGAAACGCTTCAACTTTCACTAGCACCTTCACATATAAACCTTTTCTATGTAATTTTTAATAAATATTTATTCAGTATTACTACCAATACGTGAGGTATTTCCACACCCGGGAAGGTGGGTTCACGACATCACCCGGATTATAAATTAGATTTCATTTCTACGCGTTCCGAGTTCAGATTTTCGTATATTTTAGAAACGGGTAGGTAAACGTTACGTAGCTTTAGGGATACGCAGACAATGGAAAATTATTCTAAGAATACATTGCTGATATTCTCGAGCTTCCTAAAAATATTATAATGAGATGGATTTATTAAAATTTCACAAATCTCATTTCGACGGCTGTTAGATTGATCATTCTTTATAAATAAATGCGGGAAGGTATTCTCATCGCAAGCCGGTGTTCAAAAATGTTGCGGTATTTATTTAACGTAAATAGGCATTCGTAATAAAGGTATACAGTTATATATATAACTTAAGGTAGGTTTAAAAATGTAGATGTATTTTTTATTCTCACAGCGCAAGCTCTGTTTCACACCGGTTTTCTGTGAGGCCGTGGTATCACTACGGGCGAGCCGGCCCATTCATGCCGAAGCGTGGCTCTCCCACGGTTAGTTAGTATTATTATTTACTTAATAATTTACTAAACCAAGTTTTTCCTTGGTATTAAAAGAATTCTAGTTCTTAGAATAATATTTTCTTTAGAACCTATACATATTAAACATTCTAACAACTCAAAATAATAATATTATTACCCATCTCATGTGAAGGTTAGCGTGGATTTTATTCTCTGCTTAAGATTCAGACAACTAAGTAAATACTGTCTACTATCAAACAGTTTTCAAAAATAACACTGTACCTAGAACGACAACAGTCTAGAGCCCTAGGTCTGTAATAGATATTCCATTCCAGTGTTTGCACATATTTTAAAGGACCTAGAAGCTCCCACAAAACGCAATATTAGGTACTGAAATTGTTCGGCCTAACTCAAGAAGGTTCCCAAGGAAATTCAAAGAGTATTCATATTTATTCCACCTTACCTATGATACCATGTATCTTACATCATATGTCTTACTTTCACGAATCACGACTATCATTACTTTCGTCGACATAACCAACTTACCTACACATTCGCACGGTGATTCAGAGGAACCATATTCAGAATGACACATTGTTTTCACGCTCAATTTAAAAATCCTGTACCACTAAAGAGGTAGCTGTCACCAAAATTAATCGCAGTTAAAAGCGAGACTGACAATTCGATGTAAAATGCCGTAGACAGCTGGTAACTCTGCCGTGAATTGAATTATCACAACGTCGCATTGGTACAGGAGGTGAGGTTTTTTCAATTTCCGGTTTATGCTTGCATTTTGTCAGATAAATCAACACTTTTATTAAATCTTCGTACAGGGATGTCTTTAAACGATATTAGGTTACTTTTATAGTAGGAATTTAAAGAACAATGTACGTGTACGTGCAAGGTAGACTTAAAGACATTGATACATTTGAAAGCCGGTACATATTCCAATACATATACCATTACCGTCTTAAAAACCTACATACTCTGCTTGTGAATAATTGATTGATTGATTTATCAAATAGCGTTGTTGCTATAATTATGGCATAGAAGAAATAATTGGCTGTCTCACTTCTTGCCTTTTAACCATTAAAAGATAATTCAATAGCCAATGATGTTTCCGGTGTTAAAATGGACTGATATATTTGAGCTTTGCCGTGCAAGACCTATATTTGGATACAAATAGGCCGGCTCCACCGGAGTAATACAGAAAACTGGTGATCATTTAGATTTAAATGGGCTATAATTTTTTTATTGCTTGTAATCGAGACAGAGTGGTTATAGGAGCACGAAATACTTTTGCTAGGGCCAGGGGCTTCAAGGATCATCTTAAGTTTTTATCGAAACAAGATTAAATGATTATCGTATGTAACTGGAAGAAATGTGAAGTTTTCTTTATATTACATATCACAGCAAACACTTTTTACTATACAATAAGTATGTTGTATTAGTTATAAAGCAGTTAAAGCATAATAAACTTTAAAAAATTGACCAACTGTCGACCAACTGTCGCCAAACTGTCGACACAGGCAGCGCGAAGACATCAACAGCCCCTCTCCTTTTGATTTTCTTTATGAGTTTCGAATCTAAATATTCTAAGTTGAAATTGAATTCTTGTGTGCCAGTTCAGCCAGCTGCAGACTCTTAGAATACCACAACATGAAGTTTTATTTTTGATTTTATAAATTTTAAATATAAAAGAGAGACCCGTGGCTAAGTGGTAACTGTGTAGGTTAACACAGTTACCACTTAAATTTAATAACTTAAATTTAAAAATTTAAAAACGGAATTGCAAAGTTATGCCACCTTAGTTAAATTAGTCTATGGGTGCGTAACAATTTCTTAACACATTAAGACTTCTGCATGCCTCAGAGACTCGGATAGCATGCTAAGTCGTGCGTCCCGATTGCCATACGAACATCTGTGGAAAGTTTGGGGGTTTCCACTAGAAACCGTTACATATACCGGCTGAAGCAAGTGATCACTGGAAAAGAATGCTTCGGAAATCACCTGTGTCTGATCCACAAGGAGCCAACGCCTGAGTGCCACCACTGCAATGGCCATATCGTGGACACGGCGTTCCACACGCTGGCAGAAGTAGTTGTACGAACCCCTAAAAAGAACTACAACAGCCTTTTTACAAAAATTTTGTTTTTTTTTACTATATAAATAATTTATTATTCTAGTTTATAAGTGTACAAATAATTATCAATCGATTAATACAAATATTTAAAAACAATTAAATAATACAACCCACCCTGGATCGTTGCCGGCGTAAAAGAGCCTATGATACTTGCATCTGGATAGCAACAGACATCGTCTGCACCAGGAACGAGCCAGAGCGAGAATCACCATATTTGCGAGTTATTCGGCGACCGTCATTTATTTTTTAATTTTGATATCATTTCTTGGATTGTAGAGGTCTGATGGCGTCGCTCGAAAATGCCGTATCGTAGTAGATTTGAAGCCTATTTTGGAAAAAAATAATTTTATAATTTAAGATGAATGAAATGTAATTAACTATGCTGCCCTAGGAACTACTTGGAAACACTTGACCAGATGATGTTAAGGGATGTTACATGGATGAGATAAGCGGCAACAATCTGTAAATCGAAAAGTAACGGGTCAGTAAACACGAGATTTTTTCGCGTTTTGTGACGTGATAAATGGCTAAGAACCGAGCCTTAAACTACCGCGCCGGCCTGGACTCGACTGGAGCGAATGCCAATGACGCGAGAAATTGCTCTTATTTTTCTCATCTCTTTAGAAATGTTTTGTAGTACACTATCTGTATATTCAACTGCTGTGGCTAAATATGGCTAATCGACCAATTAACCAAAGTTTAAGTAAAAATTACATTCGTGGTAGAAAGCACTGGATACTTTTGCGTATTCTTGGCTTTTACAAATCTCTATTGTGTTTAATCCATAAATAATTATAATGCTTTTCTTTAGAGTGTCTTAGCTTAGTTTGAAGACTAACAGGCCTTTTCATGATTTGTCCGATCATTTTCCATTTCCTGAAATCTTATAAATCAAGTAAATATATTCTAAGTAATAAACAGCTTTAGCTAACAAGACAAGCATTTAAGATTTTTTTTAAAATTAAAATGATGATTCTTAAAACGTGTATTTGAGAGAGAGAAAACAGCCTGATATATTTGAATATGGCAAAGTATTACCAAAGCAACTCAATGACATTGCTAAGATTTGAACTGAAATAATGTTTCCCTACAAGGATTGCTCAAGAAAAATATGGAAAAAGAAATTTCAGGGGAAAGTTTATTGCTTCGTTTATTTTTACGGGCTGTTATTTCGCAGCAATTGTATACTGTCTATTCAGTAACTTCTTCGGTGTTAATCAACGAAATATTTAACAACGGTTTCTTACATTCCCGCTTTCAAACGAAGGCATTTTTTTACTAGCTATTAGCTGTAACCACGGAGGCTGTAACTTACCATTCCTCGCTGTGACACATTCTGGTTGCGGCAAAATAGATGATAACAATCTTTGAAGTGAAATATTTATTTATTTACTATTTATTTAATTATTTCCCCCCGTTTTCGTAACATTTGTCATTGGTACTCATCTCATATATAAAGTAAACACCATTAAAGTAAACCCTAGACATAAGTACATAAGTAAAATTACTACTTGTTACTATGAGGTTTGGATCAAATCTTGATCCAAATCTTTTTAGAAAATTCTGGTATACGGTCCCGATGGTACGCCAAATCTTTAGCGACAAAGAAGAAAAAAATTACGATACGAAATCAAAACTTTTTTGATTACCCATTGATCGAATCAGAAGCTATATAAAATACCTACTCAGATAACCGCAATCATCTTCAACACTAAAACCTTTTTCTTTAAGTAGATAAAATGGGTAGGCACTTTTTAAAGTGTGATCACTAGATGAACTTTATTAAGTATAGGCGTGGGTATTGTTGGGACTGGTCATGTTTAATGACAGACATAAATTCTACGTAAAATAGCTAAATTAAATAATTTACCAAGAAACAAAGACCACATCATGATGGTGTACCTATCATTTAGTGTATCATTATTCCCTTTATTGGTTATTTTAGTCATATCTCGGCATATTTAGCCTTTTTTTTAGTTCAAACACTTGCTACAAGACCACCGGCTCTAAAATTAAGCCCAAAAGAATATACAATGACATAATTTATTCAATATAGGTATTATACCTACATAAATAAAATTTCTCATCTCCAACTAAAATATAAATATGTGAAAATACTGTGAAATCTGTGTTATGACTAAAAACGTTTGAATGAACGTAAGCCTAAAAAAATATTATTTTATTTACATAATACAAGTTAAATTAATTTCAATACTTTAAATTGAATGCGAAAAGGAAAAATATATATATAAATGCCATCTATGCGAAACCTAGTGTAACTTAAAGCAACAGCTCAGTTTTCGCGATTTCAAATTCAATCAAAAGATGTCACTAAAATATGTTAAATTAACAAAATTAAAACTACTTTATTCATAATATAATAATACAATGAGACGGAGAGAATTGTTTTCAAACAGTATTAATTTTTACGCAATTAATTTAGTGTAAGTACTTTTAACAAAGCTGTGGCACTACATTGGATTATGTTTCCACATTTTTAGTATAGATGGCGCAAAAGACAATTGTGCACTGTGCACAATTGTTTCTCGTACAACGTTGCACTAGAAATACATGCTAGTTTCTAGGAGAAGAACCACGATCTATCCTTAAATAAGATATCAAAATAAATAAAAAAGTATCAACATTTGTTGTGAGAGACTTGTACTAATTTGTGCTTGAGGATGGTTAAAAAATCTATGTTGTAATGTGGTTGTAATTCATCAGCAATGTAAACACCACAGCATCGAACTTATAGTTTTTTAGAATTTCACGTAGATGGCAGGATGAGGATAAGGTAGATTTGCGGGGAGTCGGGAGGAATCGGGGTGTTATTGATAATCAAAGTTCCGACCTAGTTTAGAGATTAAAAGAGTGATCCGATCCGATCTAATTTCCGAGTTTATCGGCTAATAGTAATCTTTGAAAATCCTCATGAGCCGTCGAGCCGTAGCAATAACATCTTTCGCTCATGATAAAACAGCTGTGTGGAAATTTTAATAGTTTAAAATAGTTTGGATACCATATACATATACCTAACTATTCATTAAATTTCGTACCAAATTGAATGTTTGGACGTTTAATAAGGAACTAATTTGAATTAATAGTGCTCAGGCCTTGTGATATGTATAAGTAATATGTATGTAAATATTTAACGCTTGATTAATTCGCATAAGTAATATTACTAAGTGATATAGCGGAAAATAATTTTATTTACTATGCAAAATTATTTAGAGGATATGAAATTGTTAGTATCTCTGTCACAACTCTTCAATAAACAATTTATAAGAATGAAATGAAGATATGAAATTAGATAACATTTAGCAGGCAACAGGTCCATCTAGTGACGGAATCCCAACACTCAGCGTAGGGTCAAATGTTTTTTAATTAGTGTTACTAACTAACTAACGAACTTCCATACAACCGTTTACCTCTTATTTAATGCCCTTATGGACGAAATTTCCAAATATCCTTTTTTAATGGTTGCTAAGTGTTTGTGGCCACTTGTGTGATCCACAAAGTGTTGTACTACGTGGGATTTGAACCCACGACACTTGGCGAAGTAGGAAACGGCGTGGTGACCGTTAAACCACTAGGCCAAACGTGCAGCCTTGATTTTGATTGACAGCCAGCTCTTTAATTCTTGAGGAAGGATATTACCATACACGCTGGCGGATCCACGGGCAAAAGCTAGTAATAAGCAAATAAATAGATAAATCGTTGATCCAATATTACTACGTATATTATTCCTCAATGAAATATATGAACATAATAATATTAAGCCAAGGTAGTAGAGCCACGCCGATTTCAGCACAAAGGGGCTGGCTCGACCGTAGCGGTACTACCGGTACTACCCTCTCACAGAAGACCGACCTAAAATGACAGCATTCGTGTTGTCGTGTTTCGTTAGTGAGTGCGAGACCGGAGGTCCAATGACGCAGAAGAATCTCAATAAGCTGCCATAGTGTGAATCACTATTGCATTGTTGCGTTGTCTGTATTCACAATGAGTAGGTATGGTGAGCACTGCTCTTGGATTCCGCTCATGTTTTAGATCAACCAGAGTAAAGTCGCTTTGGCCAGCTCAAATCTAAAAAAGAACAAAAGTCAGACGCCAAAATTTCAAGTCAGTCCAAGCGGTTTTTCTATGGATAAAACTTCCGCGTTACTTAGCTTGTCAATTTTCATTTGTCCTCGTATTTTATGACTTTCATTATTTTTAACGTAGTTTTCCGTAAACATTTTCCTCCAACTAGATAATACAGTTGTTACTGATTAAGTCAGTCTTAATTTCCGACTTCCGCGTGCTTTTCCGTATTCATTAGGAACTTACGTATTTTTTTCTTTGTTGACAATTTGTTTTACATACAAAGAGAGTCGTATTTATTTATTAAGGTAACTCTTTTCCTGGTATATGATAAAATAAACACTGAAACTGGCATTATCTTTGCTGTACTATATAGGTACCTACTTATAGATTTACATTGTTTATTTGTTGTTTAATTCTGTCTCTTCTTTAGTCTCATTTAAAGTGAAACTTAGTAATAATAACTTGTAAGTGTTATTTTCCGAGGCTTCAATTAAACACGTCTTCAGGATTGACGTAGTTTATTAGGGTTCACAGGTATATACCGTATAGTCGCTTAGATGTCCAGAATCAATCTGTCGATTGGACATCGGAAGTACGTTGATGACAGACTCTAGTGACGTTATATTTGACATACTAAATAGTAGGGACGTGACCACCTAACAGTAAGGAGGAGCTCTCATACAGGAGCATCGGATTATAAGAGTGAGGGGACAAAGAGTGCACCTGTATTTGCATACACTTGTGCACTATAATATCTACTGCGTAGTTGGCTGGTCTTCCTTGCAACTAGGAGAATCTGATTTAAAACTAGGTAGAGTCTGTACTATGGTAACCAGAGTGTTGATTTATATTTAAGTATACATTCATCAATCAACAGCCTTTAATAGTTCACTTTTGGGCATGTGCCTCTGCTTAGAAAGGATGTTTTGACCTACAATACCACGCTAACAAACCGGTTGGTACAGGATTTGTATAAAATTATTCTTCTCTTTGCAGGGCTGTCCTATGTATTTTGCTCCCTTAGTCGCCTCTTACGATACCCACAGGATAATTAGGGGTGGTGAGACTTCGTAATAAAGTAGTTTAAACTAGTCCTATATAAATAATGATGGTTTGAAATCGAACATAGGTCGTGACCTCTGGATTACCAGTTAGTGTCAATAAATCAAATCTATCAATAAATTTTCACGGAATCTACCCAAAAAAGCAGGTTACGTTACTATGTGTTAGACTCAGCCGTTAAAACCGTACCGAACTACACGTTTTTTTAAACTAGCTGCTGCCCGCGGCTCCGCCCGCGTGTATGTCGGTTATCGGGGCAAATAGTAGTCTATGTGTTATTCTGATGTATAAGCTATATTACTGTAAAGTTTCATCCAAATCCATTCAGTAGTTTTTGCGTGAAGAAGTAACAAACATACACACTTACAAACTTTCGCCTTTATATATTAGTGGGATGTGTGTTTTGTTGACTTTGTGTCTAAGATAGGATAGTTAACATCACGCAAGAACAGTAGGGACCAAGCTTAATTAAAAAGAGATACAGAAGAAGTCGCGTGGTTCAGCTAGTTTTTCCTATATAATAATATAAATATATAATTAATTAATTATTTATTTATTTATTTAAGCACTATGGAAGACTTGCAGCTACATAAAACAGTATAATAATATTGTAGTAAGCTGACAGCCAGTTACAAGTCTCCGCTTATCCATACTTATATTATAAATGCGAAAGTAACTCTGTCTGTCTGTCTGTCTTGCTTTCACGGTCAAACCGCTGCACCGATTACAATGAAATTTGGTATACAGATAGTCTATAGCCTGAGAACGGACATAGGCTACTTTTTAATGCGAAAAAAGGGCAATAGGGGTTGAAAGGGGGGATGAAAGATTGTATAGAAGAGTGGCGGTTCACTCGCCACACGCCTGCGCATTACCTACGCCGGGCGTCTTGGCAACGACCAAACACGGCTGTCACATTCATTAAAAATATTCCACTTTTTCAAAGAAGATTTAAATTAATACATACATTCATGAATCCGATTTGTATGTATGTATTAGTAAAAATAAATAAGCCATATTACTAAACAGTCTTTCTAAACTTCAAAACTCTCTACAGAAGTATCGTCATTTTAAGCGAAAATCTTAAAATTTCTTTTTTTGGCTGTTGATTAGATATAAATAAAAATGTGATTTAAAATTTGTAAAAAAATTACCATCTAGGGGGTTAAATAGCAATAGGGGATGACAGTTTGTATGGCGATATGCAAGGTTTGTGAAAACGCTTCATAAGTTTGCGACAGGAGACAAAATATAAGAGCTATTCTAGTCTTTATTTTGGCAAAAGATGGCAAATCAAAAAACGTAGTTAATAAAAATGAAAAAAATGAGAATCTGCTTAGCTGAGGGAAAACTCAAGCAGAATCCAACAGTGGAGGCAACCGTACTCGCTGCGAACCCAGACAATGCAGAACCAAACCGTTTGGTTCAAGAGCGTATTTCTAAGACTGAGGCGGTGACTTCCAAGGCCAGCACGTGTTGTTCTGTAGAGGAAGGGAGAAGGTGGGATCAGTTGGAAGAACTCTTCAGAACACTCTCCATGGTAAAGCGGTAGAGGACCGCCATAAGGGCGATGTCTCTCCGCAACTGCAGAGGCCCAAGGGACTCTGTGGTATCAGAACTGTTGATCATGCGGACTGCTCGCCGCTGCAACCGATCGAGAACATGAAGCAAATACTGCGTGGATCCATCACAAAGATGAGAACAGTACGGACGAGCGAACCTGGGTCTTATAAAGGAGACACAAATGCTCGGGCGGGAAGAACCGTCTCACCCTGTTCAGGCCGCCTTAGTGGTGCCCTCGGTGTACTTCCGTGGGTCTCGGCAAATATCCATGCCCGGGACACCGAGCTTATCCCGTAGTGGCAGTTGAGTGCTCTGAAGAGTGGGGAGGGGAAGAGACTTTTTGGTAGAGAAAGGGCACACCTATATTTTCTTAACGTTGTATTCGACCAAATTCTCATCACCCTATTGTGAAATGCGGTTCAAACCCCGGTCGAGCTCAGCGACGAGCTCCTGTCGATTTTCCTCAACGTCTACCAGCTTGGCTGCAGGGTATCCATAATATCGCCCATGCACTGTGCTATCGTCTGCATAGCAATGTATATTGCCAAGGGCTAATATGTCATTGACGTACAGAAGAAACATCTTGGGCGACAGGACTGAACCCTGAGGTACGCTAGCGTTTACCTCCAGAAAAACAGAGGCCACGCCGTCGCAAAGAACCCTAATGCGGAGGCGCTGATGAAGAAAAGCGTCAATTGAGTGACAGAGTCTAGGAGGCAGACCGAATGCTTAGAGCTTAGAGAGAAGCGAACGGTGCCAGACCCAGTTGAAAGCCTTAGCCATGTTGAATGTCGAAATAAGCTCATGTAAAATACTTTTTATTTTATGTACTTATAGAAATACTTAAATGTGTTTTTAACAGTAAAACGTGTGTGTCTTATTTTTAAAATAATATTATACTCAATAATTAAAACTGCTACCCAAAGTCACTATTACACGCGGACGAAGTCGCGGGCACAGCTAGTAAAATATATATTAGAAAACTAAACTATGAACATCGCACACACTTAAAGTACACATAACTATGTTAAAGAGAAATTGTTATTAAATTTGATTTGATTAGTGACTGAGCTAGTTATAAGATATTAATGTCTATACACAACAGGAATCTTCTCAATCCTTACTGCTAAAAAAATCAAGGCTTAGGCGCCTTCTGGCTGAGGACACACTTGTTTGAAAAAGATCAAAGCCATGCTGCTCGCACATCGTGTTAATTTGTTTGCTTGCACGCAGTACATATGAATTCTGCCTATAGTTTACCGACGCATGAGGTACATATAGTGGTGGATTATAACGTAATGATTTACAGAGTTCAATGTAATTTTCGGACTTGTACGGTACTTTCTGATGATAGCATAAATATTTAATAAATTTCCTCTGTATACTCTCAAGCCTTTTACTTACATTTATTAACTAATTTTTAGGGATTTTTTTTTTAAACAAAATTACGAAACCGAAATTGTTAAATAACTTTTAATGTTAAATACAGATGAAGATACCTCATGTGATTGAGCGTTACTATAAGCCGTTTTTAGTGTTCCGTAGCCAAAGGGTAAAACGGGACCCTATAACTAAGATTCCGTTGTCCATCCGTCTGTCTGTCCATCTGTCATCAGGCTGTATCTCATGAACCGTAATAGTTAGACAGTTGAATTTTTTACAGATAATGTATTTCTGTTGCCGCCATAACAAAAACAGAATAAAATAAATAATTAATTGAGCTCCCATTCAACAAACGTGATTTTTTGCCGTTTTTTTAGAAAATGGTACGGAACCCTTCGTGCACGAGTCCGACTCATACTTGGCCTATTTCTATAAAACATTATATGACTGAAACCCTAATATGGTAATAACTTAACGGATGTGTACTTAGTACAGTACATAATTCATTGGATAGTTCTTAACGTGTAAAGGAAGCAGCTGTGTTGAGTGGTTGGGAATAAAAAGTGGTTGATCATTTAGAGCCGGAATTACCACGTTCTGTATAAGGATGCTGGCATCTGGGAGTGACCATACTGCATCCGATGGTTCCCAACACTTTTTCTCTTATAATTACAGAACTTTTCAATCGTTTTAGTGTTAATTAAAAAAATAATTAAAAGTTAAGAAAGTAGTTTTTATTATTATTAATTAATAAAAACTACTTAATAAATACGATGAAAAAGAATTATTTCTTAGATATTTAATCACATATTTAGGTTCTTTGGCTGGCATGTCTCTATTTTGGTATTGTTATAAATCTCGGGAAAGGTCTCCATATGAAAATTTACTACACGTGGCTAGAATCAGGGATTATTATTTCAGCCCCAGTCATGTTTGTTTTTTTTTTAAAAACAATGTCCTACTAGGGATACATTACATACCTACACATCACGGGCGACTTAACAAACATACAAGCAACGGACGCGCACGAAAAGAATAACCCGACAGACAATTTCTAGGTAACATAAAGTATTGTTCCATGTGGGGTATTAACCCACAACACACAGCGTAGCAGAGAGAGGTATGGTGAACGCTTCACCATTACGCAATCCGCGCACTCAAAATATGTTTATTTATATGTACAGCTATCCACATAATTGCGTATAAAGCTACGTAGGAGAGCCACGCTTCGGCATGCATGTGTCGGCTCGACCGGAGTGATACCTCACAGAAAACCGGTGTGACGTCCTACGTGACAGCAGTTTCATCCCCATCACTGAGATGGCTGGCAGTCCACAACTGTGCGGTTCTCTAGGAACTTTCTACCTCGCTCAACAACACTGTGGAATGAACTGTCGCCTGCGGTATTCCCGGACCAATACGACCTTCAAACCTTCAAGCAAAGAGCGTACTCTTTCTTAAGGGCCTACCTCCCTTCAGATGCGTAAAAATGGTTGCATTCTAAAGACTACTCCTCCTTGACAGCTGCATCAAAAGATTCGAAAAAAATATACGTGTACTGCAGATTCATGTGCAAGAATATATAGGTTTAATTTTTTATATACGATAAATAGTATTGCCATAAAAAAATATTTAACAACACTCTATTTTGTTCGCTTTTTTGCCTAAAGCTTTTAAACGGCTTTGAAGCAAAAACATATTTTTACACAGATATATTGGTGGTTGAATTAGCTATAAGCTAGGCATTACTCATATTTAAATCAATCAATATTTTTTAAAGAAAATGATCAATATTGCGATTCCCAAAATTAAAAGTACAGCGGGTCTCTGTGCGGGCGCAGGCGGCAGGCGTGCGTTGGCATTCAGACGGGAAGGCTGTGTCGGTCGCTGCTCTGCTCACGCTATCGACTAACTATGCTTAGACGTTTGTGTTTGTGTAAGTATTTAGGTACTTTCTGGGTTAGTGTGCATTAGAGACTAACTCGCTGCAAAGGACTCAAAGTGATCGTGCGCTTGGATGCTTTTTGATGTTTTGACTGCCTCGATGGCGCAGTGGTAGCGTATGCGACTGCAGGCTATGCTTGAGGTCTCGGGTTCGATTCCCGGGTCGGATTAAATGTTTATATGATTTGAAAATATTTATTTCGGTGTTTGACTGTTTTCTATGCATAATATGTATCTACTTAAGTACATATTTACAAAAAAGTAATATATTAGTAGAGAATACGATTAGGAACGCCCTTCACCCATCTGTTTATTAGATGAAAAGTATTTTAATATATCATATTTAATATTATATCGCGGGTGGGTTGGCTAAAAATCCCTGTCTGAACTATTATAATATATTTATATATCAAATATTTATATAATTATCATTTATTTATTATCATATTTAAATATTAATATGTGTATCCGTGTATGCATTTTATATGGCATTAATATTATTATTGTTACTTATAAACCGATAAATTTTTCTTATTATAATTGTATGATAGGATAGGCACCTGCCTTGTCCCTTACAGAACCAACTCAAGGTTGACTGAGAGATAATACCATGTGGCATAAAGTCCGCCTCGCCCAATTGTAATGCACTATTACTTAAAAACAGACGGACCACATTCACTATAATGGCTTAGATAACTAACTTTGTTAGTTCAAGAGTATAGAGGTCTATCTTATAAAATACACACACTCACATACAAAGCTTTGAAAATAATAATCAATATATATTTCGGACATGTGACACACAACGTCTATTAGTTTCAAACTAAGTGGAGCTTGTACTATGAAAGCTAGATTGACTGATAGAACAATTATATGCTTTTATTTGTAAATACAAATATATCATACATAGAGAACACCCAAACGAACCTGAGACCTCATGGACAATAGTCGCGTAAGCTATCACTGCACCAACGTACATGTAAAATCTCTACAATAAAAAAAAATGGAGTGTCTGTTTGTAATATTAAATAAACCGCTTTTGATAAATGCATATGTATGTATAGGTACACGATACATGTACCAAAATATTTTTTTTTACAATTTTTGTCTGTCTGTCTGTTTGTTCCGGGTAATCTCTGCAACGGCTGGACCGATTTTGACGAGACTTTCAGTGATAGGTCGTTACCTGCGGCAAGACGGTAGCCGCGGGTAACACCGCGGGGTTCAGCTAGTTAAAAATAAATTCGTGATAATTATCTGTTCGACACGATTTTATTTCAATTTGTAGACATTGCAGGTGACTTCGGAACCTTATTCTATGGGTGACCTGACACGTAACGCATTTACCTGTTTTTAACCGACTTAAAAAAAAGGAGGAGCTTTTTAAACGACTTCAAAAAAAAAGGAGGAGGTTTCTCAATTCGACCGTATATATATATATTTTTTTTATGTGTGTTCGGGGATAACTTCGTCGTTTATGAACCGATTTTGATGATTCTTTTTTTAATGGAAAGGAGATATCCCAACGGTGGTCCCATGATAAGGACTAAGATCTGATTATGGCATCCAAGAGAAATCGAGTTGAACCTTGAAGTCGGTTTTATTTTGTTAAAATTTTACGTGTTAATTTATTTAAACATGCTAGAAGTTTTCACAAATATAATAATTTTTACTTTTTTCTACAAAAGGTAAAATGAATTAATTTATTTTACCAGATTTCTTACCTCTCTTATCAAATATGTATAGTTGGATCGGTATTTCGAATTCTATATGGTTTTTAGTCTAATTTAACATACTTTTTCGTATTTAGCCGTATTTACCTATGATAAAATGTGTTGATTTTAAATCTTACTAAACTTTTAGAAATACCCCTTTTTTATGTTAACATTATAACCATTTATAATTATGTTTTGAAGTTAAGGCAAAAACGTCAGACAAGCGCGCATGTCTGTCTCGCTCCCTAGTCTTTGATCATCGTTTTGAAGTAGCGCGTGCGATACGGAGATATGAATGTGTGCGGTGCAGATATGATACTATGCGTTTAGCTCCGCCCAGACGCTCAAGGTTATTGAGGCTACTATACGCCTTAAAAGGCCGGCAACGCACTTGTGACGCCTCTGGTGTTGCGGGTGTCCATGGGCGGCGGTAATCGCTTACCATCAGGCGATACGTCTGCTCGTTTGCCCCATATGCACCGTTTTCCATAAAAAATAATATTTAAAGTTAAACATCAACTACATATTTCAATTGACATCAAGTTTTCATAAACTTTTTAACATAACATTTCTTTTTTGAACTTTGTAATTTAGTTAGAAGAAACATCCGATTTGAGTCAAGCTAGCTTTTGTAATATAACATTACTAAATTAAATCTAACTGTAAAACATTTTCTACAAAAAATGGTTTCAGTATTAATGTAATCACAAAATTGTCCTTTTCCCTCGACAAATAACTTAAAACGAACATCTTGTTGAGAAATTCAATTTAACAAAAAGCGGCCAAGTGCGAGTCGGATTCGCCCATGAAGGGTTCCGCAAGTAACATAATATAATTTTTATTTTATTTTTATATTTGTGTTGATTGAATGAAAGGTAAATTGCAGTTTACGATTTATGACGTATTAAAAAAAAACTACTTACTAGATTTCGTTCAAACCAATTTTCGGTGAAAGTTTACATAGTAATGTACATCATATATTTTTTTTAGTTTATCATTCTCTTATTTTAGAAGTTACAGGGGGGGGGACACACATTTTACCACTTTGGAAGTGTCTCTCGCGCAAGCTATTCAGTTTAGAAAAAAATGATATTAGAAACCTCAATATCATTTTTGAAGACCTATCCATAGATACCCCACACGTATAGGTTTGATGAAAAAAACATTTTTGAGTTTCAGTTCTATGTATTTGGGGGACCCCCAAAATTTTATTGTTTTTTTTTCTATTTTTGTGTGAAAATCTTAATGCGGTTCACAGAATACATCTACTCACCAAGTTTCAACATTATAGTTCTAATAGTTTCGGAAAAAAGTGGCTGTGACATACGGACGGACAGACAGACGGACAGACAGATAGACAGACAGACAGACAGACACGACGAATCTATAAGGGTTCCGTTTTTTGCCTTTGGCACGGAACCCTAAAAAGCATAATTAAATTTTTAATCTTACAGTTTCTGCAAAAAGATTACTGTTTTGTAATCTTTTTATAAAATATTGGCGAATCTGGTCTTTCTAATAACAAGAAGTGGAAAAGGGTATCATTATCATCGTCATCAGCCTATTGCAGTCCACGCCTGGACATAGGCCTCTCCTATTGCACGCCACTCTGATCGCTTTTGGGCTTCTCGCATCCAGCTCCTGCCAGATATCTTGCGCCAGACGTCCCTCCACCTGGCCTGTGGGCGTCCTACACTACGTTTGCCGAGATGCGGTCTCCACTCAAAAGGGTTTGGATATGTATGTAAATGGGCTGTACAAGAAAGTTTCTTAAAATATTGTTCTAAAGTTCTTACCTATATTATCTATAGCTCTACAGTTAAACATGCTTTGAGCTTGTACCACGGTATTGAGTTTTCATTTCTAAAAAAATGAGGTGCTGTTTAAATTGTAGAACGTCCTAGTGTTTTTTTTTCTCTCTCTCTCTCTCTCTCACACATATCCTTCTAATATTGGCGCTAATTCTGTTGTTAGAAAACTCTCTAAACCAAATTAAAAAATCACTTAAAATAAGTTTTGTCCTGTAAATGGCGTTTTAAACCACGGAAATCGATCAAATTAGATGTCAAACTAAAAATAGTCGTCATTTAAATTCATACATAGCATACAGCAACATACAGAAGAATAGCATGTTGGAAATCGTTTTCTTAAACTAAGAGAATTATAATTTAGTTAAGTTCAGAGATGGAACAATATACTTAGCACCGTTGTCGATGACTGTTCTATAGTCACTCATCATCATCATCAGTCGTTATAACTTAATATCACCGAAGTAACATTGAAACAAAATAATTAACTTTTGCACAAATAGGACTATAGAGGCTCCTTTTAGAAATATTTTATTGTGTTTCTTTAAAAGGTATTATGAATTCGCAGCAAATCTTCGCTAAGACTATTACTAACAACTTTTTTGGAGTTATTTATTATGTAGGTAATAGTTTTATTAGTCAACGATTGCATAACAATAAATTTATCACACACTAGCTGTTGCCCGCGGCTTCGCCCGCGTGTATGTCGGTTATCGCTGCAAATAGTAGCTAATGTGTTATTCTGATGTATAAGCTATATTACTGTAAAGTTTTATCCAAATCCGTTCAGTAGTTTTTGCGTGAAAAAGAAACAAACATCCATCCATCCATACTAACAAACTTTCGCGTTATTAAAATGTATTGGTACCTAAATAGTTTTTTTTTCTTTACCTCGCATAGAACTTTTATATATTTTTATAAATCAGTTTAAATAAAATAAAGGGGTTAAGACAATTTTGTGAAAACTAAAAATTTAGTATAGCGCCATCTGTAATGATTTATTTATTTCGTGAACGAAAAATGTAGTATAGCGCCATCTGTATTTTTCGCCTCCTAGACCCTGTCACTGGATTGACGCTTTTCTTCATCAGCGCCGCATTATGGGCCTTTGCGACGGCACGGCCTCTGATGTTCTGGATGTAAACGCTGGCGTACCTCATTGTTTAGTCCTGTCGCCCACACTATTTCTTCTGCATATCAATGACATGTTAGCTCTTGGCAACATACATTGCTATGCAGACGATAGCACAGTTCATGGGCGATATTTTTGACACCGTTCAGCCAAGCTGGCAGTCGCCAGTTGTCGCTGAGCTCGACCGGGTTTTGAACCGCATTTTACAATGGGGTGATAAGAATCTGGTCGAGTTCAACGCTACGCAAACACAGTTGTGCGCGTTCTCTACCAAAAAGTCTCCATTTCTTTCCCTCCCCACTTTTCAGAGCACTCAACTGCCACTACGGGGTAAGCTCGGTGTCCTGGGCATGGATATTTGCCGAGACCTCGAGTACTGTTCTCATCTTTGTGATGGATCCGCGCAGTATTTGCTTGATGCTTTCGATCGGTTGCAATGGCGAACAGTCCGCTTTACCAACAGTCCCGAAGTGACCGAGTTCCTTGAACCTCTGCAGCTGCGTAGAGATATCGCCTCTATAGCAGTCCACTACCATCTGTATCATTGGAAGTATTTTGAGGAGCTCTTCCAACTGGTCCCCCTTCTCCCTTCCTCTGCAGAATAACATGTTCACTCTCAAACCAAACGGTTTGGTTCACCCTTCCTGTGCCGAGCAGCTAAAAACTGAAACTCACTACCAGCGCACGTGTTTCTCTCCCACTATGATCCCGGGGCCTTTAAGTGGGGCGTGAAAAAGCATCTCACTAAGCCGTCATAGTGTGGGACGCAATACTGCATTGTCTGCTTTCCCAGTGAGTATGGTTGCCCCCACTGTTGGATTCTGCTTGAGTTTTCCATCAGGCTGACCATAGTCACTTTGGCAGCTTCAAATAAAAAAAGTACAATTTTAATAACTACGTTTTTTCTTTTGCCATATTTTGTCAGAATATGGAGATTTTGTGGATTTGATATACGTGAGTATGCTGCTCATGAGAAAAAAAAAACTGTATCTTTAAGCATCTGTCCTTGGGTTTTGATAATATTGTTATTGGAAATGCTGTTTTCAGCGGAAACTGCATTCTTTTAAATTAAAATGTCAAATAAGTTGGAATTATTGGAATACGGGGAATTAAAACATTATCTTCTTTTGCCATTCCATGCGTCATGATTGTAGCTTTTACAATGTTGTACCCCAGTTGTGTAATATTTAGCCATGTACTATTACATTGCTTTGGCGCTCAAGATACGTCATTTAATAGTACTGGAACATTAACTTGCAGCCTCAACTTATGGGTAGGCACTCCTGATATTTCCAAAGACTTACTAAGTATTCGACAACATCTCCCTCCACGCCTGACATGATCCGTTCGTTTAATTGATAACTATGTCATTAGTCAGCTGATCAGGATGGATATTATTTACATTTTTATTCATATCTAACCAACAGCTAGCTTATAATGACGATACTTCTGTAGAGAATTTTGAAGTTAAGAAACGCTGTTAATTAATTATTTAATTTGGCTTATTTATTTCTATTAATATAATGAACATACAAATCAGATTGACGAATATATACTTAATATCTTAACATTTAATTTTTATATATATAATATCATTGCTATCATTGTTAAGTCTTCATTGAAAAAGTGAAATATTTTTTATTATTGTGACAGCCTTGTTTATTCGTTGTCAAGACGCCCGACGTAGGTAACGCGCAGGCGTGTGGCGAGTGAACTCCCAGAACAACCTTTCATCCCCCTTTTAAACCCCTTACAACCCCTTTTTCGCATTAAAAAGTAGCCTATGTCCTTTCTCAGGCTCTAGACTATCTGTGTACCAAATTTCATTCAAATCGGTGCAGCGGTTTGGCCGTGAAAGCAAGACAGACAGAGTTACTTTCGCATTTATAATAATCAAATTTTTCAAATTGGACCAGTAGTTCCTGAGATTAGCGCTTTCAAATAAACAAACAAACTCTTCAGCTTTATATATTAGTATAGCTGACCCACGCAACGTCGTTTGCGACTCCTATTGCTCGTAGCGTGATAATTTTCCCCCGTTTTTGAAACATTATTCATTGGTGCTCCGCTCCTATTGGTCTTAGCGTGATGATATATAACCTATAGCCTTTCTCGATAAATGGGCTATCTAACATTGAAAGAATTTTTCAAATTGGACCAGCAGTTCCTGAGATTAGCGCGATTAGCTGACCTACGCAACGTCGTTTGCGTCTCCTATTGCCCGTAGCGTAATAATTTCCCCCCGTTTTTGAAACATTCTTCATTGGTACTCAGCTCCTATTGGTCATAGCGTGATGAAATATATATATATATATCATCACGCCTATAGCCTTCCTCGATAAACGGGCTATCTAACACTGAAAGAACTTTTTCAAATTGGACCAGTAGTTCCTGAGATTAGCGCGTTCAAACAAACAAAAACTCTTCAGCTTTATATATTAGTATAGATGTATTTATTATACTCTTCTAAGATCTAATACTCATAATCAACAACACATTTATTTGGATAACGACTAATATTAGGTATTATGTTGATAAAAACTCTTTGACATAACTCAATAATAGGTACTAACTCTTAGCGTCTTATACTCGTGATAACTTCTAAACGAAATGTCCGAATGGGGTGAAACAAAAAGTATTTTACTTCTACATAAATACCCTTGATAAAATAATGCTTTATTTGGATAAGGATTAATATTACGATACACATTTAAGGTAGTTTCTTTCTTCAGACGATTTAATAAATTTTTTGAGCACAAAAGCGGTTATTGTGACTAAACCATGATAGTTAGATATATGCTCTCGCGGACTTTTTTGTAGATCTTAATGGGACCTACAAACCCGTAATACATGATTTTGTTCTATTGTCAATTCTTTTTGCAGCGCACGCAAAAATAGGTTTTCGAGTTCACACCTTGGGTTACAAAATAGCAATTTTCTTACGGATCTCAATTTTTTTTTAAAATAAAATATAGCCTATAGCCTTCCTCGATAAATGGACTATCCAACACTGAAAGAATTTTTCAAATCGGACTAGTAGATCCTGAGATTAGCGCGTTCAAACAAACAAACAAACAAACAAACAAACAAACAAACAAACTCTGCAGCTTTATAATATTAGTATAGATTTATTTTAGCTTTCAAGTAGTCGACAGTTCAATTAAGGGTAAAAAATCCACAAGGTATTTCAGTGATTAGTGTAATTACGTATTAATAAGATGGCCAGGTACTATGATTGTGTCGATATATAAAAGTAGTTTTACAGGAATAAAGAGTAGTTCTCAAGGCCGACCAGCTTTTAATACAGCACCAAAGACGTTGACAAAAGAAAACTTACACAACCTTGAGAAAACCATAAAGGAAAATTTCCCCGTAAAAGGTTTTGGATGATTTCGTGCTTAAAGCTCGTTTCGCGATGTTGGCATTCGTGTCACCTTGAATTTAACCTGAAAATAAACCTCATTTATGATCTGACTTGTCGACTGTCTATAGTTTAACTAAAAATTAAGTAGCTTTTTTTTAGGAGTAGGTATCTTAATATTTTAAAGGGTTTTACCGTGGATTTTCGACTCTGGATGTACGTAAGTAACAGCATGTCTATTATAAATCGAATTGCTTGGGTTCTCTCTATTATATTTTATAATCATATCAAATATGTCAATCATCATATCAAAAGATGAAATATAAGCAAACGCTACTTAGATGGTTACTGACATAACCTGTGTCAGTAACCATCTAAGTAAGTTTTATCCCTGTACCACGTGCGCATTTAACACGTTTGCGATATTTATTTATACTTGTCTTATCAATATCATAATAAAATTTTATCACACACTGATCGTGCGCTATTCAATTAGCCTTGTTTTTATACATCCTATACGATTCCTTGCAACTTATTAAAGAATCCAAAATAAATAAGAATCGTATATTTTCTCCTTATTAAACTCTAATTTATGTACAACTAATTGTTGCCCGCGGCTGCGCCCGCGTATATGTCGGTTATCGCGGCAAATAGTAGCTATGTGTTATTCTGATGTATAAGCTATATTACTGTAAAGTTTCATCCAAATCCGTTCAGTAGTTTTTGCGTGAAAGAGTAACAAACATCCATCCATCCATCCATCCATCCATACTTACAAACTTTCGCGTTTATAATATTAGTAAGAAGTAAGATTAATCAATGCATGGTAATACAATGGCAATGGTATCATATAGGTAGTGCTATATTTGACTATATGATACCGATAGCCTAGTATATCTATAACCGTGATCCACTGCAGGACTAGCAGTAGATCGCGGTTATGGATAGACTCATTTATATTTTTTGTGTGAGTTTTCTTAATCTAGTGTTAGATATTTGTCACTACATTATTTGTCACTACATTATACATTTTCTATTATTACTTGCAACACCCAAATACATTTTTATCGACAGTACCGCCCACCAACATATTTTTTGTAGAAGACATCACAGCACGTGCAATGACCTCAATGTTTATGCGGTCGTGCACTCTTATCTCCGAGATAAAGGTAGTTAGTACAGTCACGTCCTTATTAACAGATGCATCAAGTTACGTATCTCGTCTAGCCTTGCAGTTTACTAGTCCTGGTCACCAACGAAACATAATACCTAACGGCATTTTGTCTGTGAGTTATAATTGAGGTGGTCCAAACTAGGTTAACGCTTTTATAAGGTATTTGACAAAAGGTTAGTAAAATATTTCAAGGCAGTATCGGTTTGGTAGGGTGTTATTTATAATGGTCGAAATATGCTTAAGTAGTAGAGCTTGCAATAATATTAAAACTTTTATTCCAATGAAAAGTGAGTGAGAAATATTTGAATAATTGATTTGCTTTTAGATACATTCATTTTATAACTTAATGCACAAATTATACATTGGTGGACTTAATGCCTAGGCATTCTTTGGCAGTCAACTTTGGGCTGCTACAGAAGTATAATGCGGTAGTGATTAATAATAATTATTTCGCTAATCAAAAACAGACAATATCGAATACACGTTGTATTGAATATTCTAATTTACTGAAAACTTAAAGTGAGAGTGGATAAAACATTAAGAAATTCATATTTAGTCACATAATTAAAGACTTTTCATCTGAGCGCTAGCTTTAAGTAAAAAATTATATATGCCTACCACACAGACCACACCGCAGTGTCTTTAAAAATTTGCCTCTTGATTGTTGAAATTTCCTGATTTAAATCTGGAATCGAGTATTAGCGCTTGACATTTAAACAAGAAAAATGTTATAAAACTGTAACCCTGTCGGGTAAACACTTTTGATAAAATTTATATAGCATATGTCACTAGGGCCATGATTACGAATTTTGACTTTCACTGCCTCGTTGGTCTCGCGGTTGGCGTGTGCGACTGCTGTTCATGAGGTCTTGGATTCGATTCCCGGGTCGGACCAAGTGTTTGTATGATCTGCAAATGTTTGTTTCGGCGTTTGGGTGTTTTCTATGCATAATATGTATGTATTTACAAAAAAAAAAGTATATATGTATTTGTATCAGTTGTCTGGTACCCATAACACAAGTTCTGCTTAGCTTGGGACTAGATGGCGTTGTGTGTTAGATGTCCGAAAAATATTTTAAAGAATATAAATGATCGTATCATTTAGTAATCCAAGTGATCTATGACTAATATTGTGAAATAGTGATCTAAATGAGTGTTTTAGGCGCTACGGTGGAACATACATAGACTACCCTTCCTTTTGACCGAAGTCGGGTAAAAATAAAAGGCTTTTGCTGCTTTTTTTATTGAAGTTAAGTTCACCTTTTATAATTATACTTTATAAACATATTTACTAGTCGTTTCCCGCGGCTCCTCCCGCGTATATGTCGGTTATCGCGGCAAATATGATAAAATAAAACATAGGCTACTAAGCCTATGTTTTATTCTGATGTATAAGCTATATTACTGTAAAGTTTCATCCAAATCCGTTCAGTAGTTTTTGCGTGAAAGAGTAACAAACATCCATCCATACTTACAAACTTTTTTATAATAATAATAATAATCTTTATTCATACAAAAGCCTGTCCACAAACCAATCTACATAATTTATCAGTAGGTAAATACAACTATTGAACCAAAGATTTCTCTGGTCCCCACACTAGGATTCCCTGTGTCGTGGGGACCAGTCCCTTCCGTAAGCTTTAAATGGTTATAATAAAAAATAGAGGTATTTATATAGATGTGATCAAATCCAAAGAAAAGGATACAAAAAAAAACAAGATAATGCTAAGTGATAAAGAAAAGCAAAGAAAATTATAAATATATAGAATAGTATGTGTAAATATTTACGCGCGTGTGTGTGTGTGTGAGTGTGTGCATGCGTGCGTGTGTGCGTGTTTGTGTGCGCGTGTGTGTGTGTGTGTGTGGTGTATATTATGAATGTAGGTGTGCGTCGGTCTGAGTTCGTGTATACCCTGTATATTAGTAAATGTGTACTGTATGTATTTCGATGATGTGATGTTCGACTGATGTTAAATACCAGTGTTTAGCAGGTTTTCAGTATCGACATAGTTTTTTTGCATTAGCCATTTCTGGATAGTGTTTTTAAGACGACGTGATGTCAGGTTTATAATTTCGTTGTTAATTTTAAATAATTTGCGATATAGATAGGGACCTTTATGTGTAAAAGATTGTTGAGCAAAAGCAGAACGTGCTCTCGGCGTGTCCCACTTGAGTGTTCTGTGAGACGCTCGCGCTTTGGTTTTTGCAACTTTATGAAAGCGGAGAAGTACTGAGGCAATGTAAAGTTGTCTCACGCGAAGGACGTAGCATTCTGAGTAAAGTGTGTTGGTTGGATATCTCCAGGATTTTTTGAATGCTATTTTCAAAATAGCTCGCTGGCTGCGTTCAAGTTTCAGGAGATATGTTTTCTTCGATGCTCCCCAAGCAACAATGCAGTAATCTAAGATAGATTGACAGAGACAGAAGTATACTGCTCGAACAAGACGCGAATCTGCTATAGACCAATTTTTTTTAAATATGTGAGATAGCTTCCTTATTCGTTTCGTAACTGCATCAATATGCGATTTCCATGATAGGTGTTCATCAATCATTATGCCCAAGTATTTTATGCACGAAACTTGTTCGATACTCGTGCATTGGCATGGCATTGAAGTAGAATGCTTGGAATCGCATGTGTGTAATTTTATATTTACTGCTTCCTTTGGAGCAGACCTATTTGTTATGCTTATGGGTATGAGTTTGGTTTTGCTTGCGTTGAGAGTAAGTAAATTATTTTTCAACCATCTGGCTGTTTCTTTGAGGCCCTCTTGAGCCACATCAACGACCTCTTTCCACGTTTTAGCGTGAAAAATTAAAGCGGTATCATCTGCAAATGTAAAAATATTAGCCTGTGGCAGTTCAAGAGAGCAGAGATCGTTGATGTAGATCAGAAAGAGAGTGGGACCCAAAACACTGCCCTGGGGCACGCCGAAACCAATATCTGCATAACCACTTGTGAACTCTCCTATTCGCACTCGCTGCTTTCGCTCACTTAGGTATGATTGGAACCATTATAACGCTAGTCCTCTAACTCCCAGTAGTTCTAGTTTTTTTAGTAATATTGGTCGCGAGACAGTATCAAATGCTTTCGCCATGTCCAGGAAAATACCAACACATTTCTGTCCGTTATTAATTTTATCTGTTATATAATCAACAAGACCCGTGACGGCATCCTCCGTGGACCTGGCAGAGCGAAACCCAAATTGGTTAGGAGCCAGAAGCTCATTCACCTCAAGATATTTTAGTAACCTCAGATTGACTACTTTTACAATTACCTTAGACAACGCACTTAGAAGTGAGATCGGCCTGTAATTTGCCAGTTCTAGTGGCTCACCCACTTTGAAAACAGGAATCACCTCTGCAACTTTAAGACTATTCGGAACTATCCTTGCCGACAGACTAAGATTACTACTTTTGCGTTTATAATATTAGTATAGATTTAATTCCTTATTTGTTTGTTAGTTAGTTTATTTACTTCTTCATATGTTTATTAACCGACTTCAAAAAAGGAGGATGTTCTCAATTCGACCGTTTTTTTTATGTGTTTTTGTATTGTCCCTTTGTATTTTGATGATTATTTTTAAATGGAAAGGAGATATCCCAACGGTGGTACCATGATAAGGACACTAAGATCTGATGATGGCATCCGAGAGAAATCGAGTCGAACCTTGAAGTCGGTTTTTGTTTTTGTTAAAATTTTACTTGTTTATGCACTTTTGTATAACGGTATGCCCAGGGAATTCTCTACACTCAACCTTAGGGGGGTGGTAAAACAGGTATAAAACCCATATGAAAACATTTACCATAATAAAGTAAACGTGACTCAAGTGAAAGCGAATGTGTAACAGCTTGGATTCGCACCCGTCCGTCCGTCTATAACCACACATCCCGCACAGTTGCTCCGTCTAGACGTGATCTGGACTGTAGGAAGTATGTAAGTTAGCTATTAAAGTAACTCACAATAATTTAGGAAGTAAGTAAGTAGTAAGGTAATATAAAAGTTGGCAATTCATCATATCTCTTAATTTGTAAGAAGTTTAGGGAAGCACGAAGCCGACGTTGCTATGTATGTTTAGCTAAATAACACAAGGGACGCGAATATAATGTCTTTGCTTATTAGAATTTAGTATGTTTGTAAGTAGGGTAGTGTCAGTAGAAAGTTAATGACAATAAATCGCGGTATAGGGTAACCTCTCCAAGAATCGAAATATCTCCATGCCAAATTTCATTACAATCAGTTCAACGCTTTAGGCGTGAAAGCGTAAAATGAAATAAAACTCACTTGCTTTTTAACTGACTTCAAAAAAGGAGTATGTTTTTGTTGAGAGTGTATTTTTTTATGTTTGTTACCTCATAACTTTCGACTGGGTGAACATTTTGATGATACTTTTTAAATTTGAAAGCCGGTGCTTCCCATGTGGTCCTATTTCAATTTGGTCCAGTTCTGACATGTCATCCATGAGAAAACCATATAAGTCTTTAATTTGCATTAAGTATGTCATGTGCGCGACAAATTGACGAATAACTCAATATTACGCCAACCGATTTCGATGATTCTTTTTTTATTTGAAAGCTGGTGCTTCCCGTGTGGACCCAATTCAATTTGGTCGTTCTTGAAGTCGGTTTTTTTTTTTTTTTTTTTTTTATATATACTACAGTTTAATTAAAATTGAACTGACCGGTAAATAGTGTTTATTACAAGAATATATTTTAACAAGTTCCACCAAGTGCCGACACATATTATGTATTTGTATAAGTTTGAGAGTGTAAATAAGATTGACATTGATATCGATGAATGTAGGATACAATAAGTGCAATGCATTTGGAGTTAGGGTACGGTTGAGTCACAAATTCACTTATACGTCAGGTACAAAGATTATGACACAAACACATCACTCAATTTAGCAAAAAATACAACCTTTAACACTAGTACGTTCGTTAAATACAATGAGAAACTCAGATTAACAAAGCTTGCTCATAAAACAAGATACTTAAACAAAACAGTTATACCGTTTCTACATAAAGACAATTTAAACTATTGTAAAAATCAAAAAAGACGTGGAACAAAAACGGAATACCGCAATCATCACCTCGTAACCGATCATGGCAATTACAGTTTATAGCCCTCCTGTAGCGGACTTTTGCCAAAAAACTACCAAGTGGGAGCACGACCATCATACGGAACCAAAAAAACAAATTAACATTAACTTGACTGCGCATATGACCAGGTGGTTTAAGCAGTCGCAACGCCGCTTCCTACTGCGCCAAGTGTTGTGGGTTCAAATCCCACATTGAACAACACTTTGTGTGATTCACAAATTGTTTTTCTGAGTCTAGGTGTTCTTTGTGTCAGTTTCACGTCTGTTTGTAAAGTTCACTGCGACACAGAATGAAATATTCTCAGAGTAATATGACTACAATTGTAAATTTTAATATTCAAATTGTGTAATTTAACTAATTTAAATAATTTGATTAATCTTTCATGGTTAGGACATCATTTACTTTTATTTTTGTGAGTAACATTAGCGTTCCTATAATATTAATTTATTTTATTGTCAGTAGATAAAAAAAAGCACATGGAAGAGTTTCAATTCGTTACAACAATAATATCATCGTAGCCTGGGCCCCCGATATGTATCCTGGAATGGTTTTACATTCGGGCATGCAGGTCCAAGAAAAAGCGAACTGTCATGGTTTCTGATGACCTACGGGCTACGATGCGCTTCGGTATACAACTGCAACATCAAAGGTCTCGGGTTTGATTTTCGTTCAGAACTAATAATAGAGTGCGTGTTAATGTTTCTTAAATATAAAATTGTGCAAAGATGAAACGGTATAATGAGATACAATTAAGATATACCTCCGTGCGTTATTAGTAGGTATACATTATGTAAATACAAATATGAAATCTGTTATTACATAGCAATATACATCTTGGTCTTCACATAAATTTACGAAAATGTAGATAAATATATATTTTAAATAAATATTAAATATTTTTGGACATCTAACACAAAACGCCATCTAGTCCCAAGCTAAGCAGCATACCTATAGGTACATTGTTTGTTACTTTAGACTGTAAGTAAGTGAGTGACTTCTTTTGTGTTGTAATAAATGATAAATCATTACATATTATAAAACGAAGTCCTATGTCTGTTCGCGATAAACTCAAAAGTTATTGCACGGATTTTGATGCGGTTTTTACCAATAGATAGAGTGATTCTTGAGGAAGGTTTGGGTATATAATTTGTTAATTTTTTGAGTATATTGGCTAAAATATAACGATATTTGTTGAAGATGTCGGTAAAAATTAAGCCGCACATCTTCTCGGGGTACAACATAGGCTATATTAGGTATATTTTCCGTAAAAGGCCCGTGCGAAGCCGGGCAGGTTGCTAGTAATAAATAAATAAATAACACCGCTTACCGTTCTTGCTTTAAACCTTTGAGTTTTTATATTACTGAAATATTGCTTTTGTGTTGTTTTGTTTGTACGTCTTAAATGTTTGTAGACCAAAATATGATACGAAAATTTAAGGATATTTAAACAACTATAAGAAACATACCAGTTGATAGCGAATATCTGAAGGTGGGGTCTAATCAAGTCTTTTTTCATTTGTTTGAAGTACGCGTACCTACTTAACTCTTTATCCCTACGCAGGTCATTGATTCATCTAAATTGAAAATAATGGAAAATATCTATAAATTACTTTAAATGTCTTTACTTCTTCTTTCCTTGAAGAAGTAAAGACATTTAAAGCAAATTTAAATGATATAAAGTTATAATTAAATTCTTAATGACACCTATTTTCTATTAAAGTTTTATGCCAGTTTACAATCTTGACTAAAAAGTTTGCTGTGTCTCCGCCCGTATTTCCAGGTAATAACTTGGCTTATCATTTATCAAAATCAACGCCGCGTCCTGTATGAAAGATAATTTAATTAAAATCTATTTAAAGACAAGCGCCTTTGCAAAAATACTTTTCTAAACCAGACGCGATACATTTTAAGCAGTGACAATCTTGTCCGAGGCCTGAATAGCAACACTTTTGAATCTTATTTTAGTCAGATTTTAAATCACTTTGGTGCTGTTTTAATTCAAAATGTTTATAGTTTAGGTATTTAGTGATTAATGTTTTGTTTATAGTCTACTACTGTATTTACAATGTATTCATTTCCTTTAACCTATTTTGTTACTTATGAAAAGTGCTTTTCGGTCATGTTAAATTGTTATTACTAAATAGTGTTCTCTCTACCGACATCCTTTGATTGGAGAAATGCCTAAATTTCCACATTTCAATAACATTTTGAACAGTGAAATTTTCTGAGGCTTAAGAATGTTGAACAAAATGTGTTAAATTTTCTAAGGTCATTTGCTTCATCTAAAACAAAAGTACCTTATTTCTGAAAACTAATTGGAATTTTATATTCCACAGAATTAATAGAGCTCACGTTGCTAAAAAAGGACAAATAAAACAAGCAGTTTTAAGGAGCTGCATGTTGCATGTCTACATAACCGACATAATAAATTTCCATATTTCGACAAAATTTTCGAAATGAAACGTACTGTGGCTTCAAAATATTGAACTAAATGTGTAAAACTTGTTTAACGTTAATAAAAGTACCTTAATACTTAAAGCTAACTAGAAGTATGTACTATTACATAGAATCAATAAAACTTACGTTGCCTAAAAAGGGACAGTGAAAACATTCCATAATTCTGGACCAAACTCCTTACTTGCTTCCCTCGGCTGCTTTGCGAAATGTTTTCATTCATAAATGTACTTTTTACTAATAATATCACTCGCTTTTGCCCACAGCTCAGACCACCTATATGTCGAAAAATTTTAAAAAATCCAAATCGGCGCAACAGACTGTGTTATTTTCGAATTTATACTTCCAGCCCGTATTTGGACAAATTAAACGATATTACGATATGTATTCGACAACTTTACGGTAATATTAAGATTTATTAACAGCTGATAAAGTATAGTGAAAGACTTAGACGACATTGCTATATATCTCTTAGCAATGCAGTGTATTCGTTTAATTCCTTCTCTAGCCAACTTGTCACAGGAGTAATAAGTTGTATGAAATCCGAAGGTGTAAGATGTATCTTTGGTGCCTCGTTGCCACGCCAACCACTAGACCAACGACTGCCTCGTTGGTCTAGTGGTTGGCGTGTGCGACTGCTGATCATGAGGTCTCGGGTTCGATTCCCGGGTCGGACCAAATGTTTGTATGATCTACAAATATTTGTTTCGGAGTTTGGGTGTTTTCTATGTATAATATGTATGTATTTACAAAAAAAAAAGTATATAATATGTATTTATATCAGTTGTCTAGTACCCATAACACAAGCTCTGCTTAGCTTGGGACTAGATGGCGTTGTGTGTTAGATGTCCGAAATATTTATTATTATTATTATTATTATATATCTTCTGTCGGTAACAATATACTATGATAAATATGGAGAAGTTATCTGAAACTGCGGTTTGTATTAAACTGGGCAAGTTAGGTAAATGTTAATCATAAATTCTTATGCCTAGAAAATAAGCCATAATTTTAAGGCTATATATTTCTGTTGTTATCGTTTGACACGATGTACGACTTTGGTATAAATTTAACTTAAGTTAATTTTTTTGCAATAAAGAAACACACTTTTTTGTATATGTATGTTATTATCTTCTATACATACAAACAAATATTATAAAAAAAAAACGACTTCCATAAAACATCCAACGAAAACTCTTTGCCAAAAAACACTAAAAAGCAAATTCTTTATTCATTTAAATAGTAGCATTATAATGTGTGCTAGGTACCTAGAATCTGATTGAAATCGGTGCCAAGCCAAAAAGAATACGAACGAACAATTACAAAAATCTAAGCGATAGTCGCTATCGCTAGGCACCAGGCACAGACAAGAATTGGCACATAGCAATTTATGAAGAGCGTTCGTTGGATGTCGGTGTTTTTTTATAAAAAGTTTTAATTTTTCAGTTTTTAGTGCAAACAATCGTAGGTAAGTAGTAAGTTGAACTATTTCATAAAATTTCTGCTGATGCAAATAACTTTAGTGGTTTAAAAAGACGTATTAAATGTCAACTCCTATTTCACCCCTTACCCTTAGAGATAGAATATCCAGAGACGCTACGTAAATCGTTAATACAAATTTTTAGTAACACCGCGGGACTCGGCTAGTTAGGAACTAATATCAGAATATTTTCAAACACAGTAACACTAGGTAAACCTCCTAAAATTACTAAATATAAAACAAAATATTTAGAATTATTATTTATCAGTACATTAATAAATAGATTAATTATTAATAAGAAGTTCAAGTTAGAATGAGAGAGCCACATGTCATCAATTATAGAGGAACAAAAAACATCAGAAAACACGACAGAAATATTCTCAGAAGTTCGTAGGTACTTCAAACTAGAACTACGAGTCTTTATCTATTTTGTCAATAATCAGCCGTCTTTTCGTACAGTCTGCGTGTAGCCGACGATACCTTGCAAGGCTGTCGCACGCGCCGCATACCACAGATCAAGATCAATATCGCCGTCCCTCTCTACCAGCGTCGAATGCGCGATCCACCGCAACGGCAGACCACAAAAAACCTATACAGGAATTTAACAAAATCTTAACATTTAAATATTGTAATAGGAATACGTGCCAATATTTTTATAAGCTTCTATTTTTTTCTTTTATAAAAACTATTACTATGAATTCCTTTCTAATAACGTTTAGCATTATACCTATTAGTCTAATTGCATTCGGGTATTGGGTAAAAATATATCTATACTTATCTTTACTAATATTATAAACGCGAAAGTTTGTAAGTATGGATAGATGGATGGATGGATGTTTGTTACTCTTTCGCGCAAAAACTACTGAACGAATTTGGATGAAACTTTACAGTAATATAGCTTATACATCATAATACCACATAGGCTACTTTTTGCCGCAATAACCGACATATACGCGGACGGAGCCGCGGGCAACCACTAATTTAAAATAAATAATACTAAATTATTATATTTTTTATTGATCACAAAGATAGCTTATTGCTATTGCTGATAGGTAATTAATCATCATCGGCCTATTGCAATTTGCAGTCCACAGCTGGACTTGGACATATGTCTCTCCCATTGAAAATCACTCTGATTGATTTTGGGCTTCTTGCATCCAGCTCCTGCTAGCCATCTTGATGTGTATCGTAATCGTCACTCCACCTAAACAGTGTATTCGTTCACATACTTGCATTACGTTTGACGCGGTCTGCACTCTAAGACAGTTGAGTTTCAATAATTTATTAAAATATTTGCAATATTTTCTAACCGATAAAACATGTAAATATTTGTTGCCTTATCTTCTTATCGCCTTAATAACAATGGGTAACTTCACTTTACCCATCCCGCATGCGGTACTACTTACTTATATCATATATATATGAATGATACAGAAAAAACTATCGTGCTATTCACGTAATATTTGTCTCGGGTGGCATTCCAACCCACGCACGTTCTCTGGCTTAGCAGTTAGGCCACTAGGGAATGCAGTAGAGATCGATACCTCCTAAAAAATAGGATTACTAACTACTACTAGAGACCAACAGGCCTGTGTTTTATTCCCAATTTCACCAACATCCCCTTAATTTTATAGGGCCCTTAGAGAAAATTAGGTATCTCTTAGTGATATTTTCATTTAGGGACCTGAATGTTGGTTACCTAGCTAACCTTTGTATAGTTGGAAGTAAGATACCACGTCAATGACTCTCTTTGTGATTATTTTTTTACTAAGCCAGCAAAAGTAAGTACCTAGCACTTTAGTACAAATACAGACAGAGACATTTTATGTACCGAGTCTTGCGTAAAACTTTCTTAGTAAATTGTATAACATCTAGCAAATACATGCTTGTACAACTAACTTTCATACTTTACCTCGTGTGAGTTTTCAATTATATGAATTATCTATTTTATCTGTCATACATATTTTAGTTGATTTCTCCTCAGACAGTGTTTTTGTCCCTGTTCTTCATTAAACCGAGTCGAGCAAATCGTGTTACATGCCTACACACCAGAATTTAATGTATACCTAGTACAATATAAATATGTGATACTAAGATTGATTTCTTGTAGTATCTGCATATGTATCTGCATCTGTATATCTTTATATGTATTTGTGTATTATATAAATAATACTAACTCATATTTTAAAAGCGAAGAGATTCCCATCATATCGCCAAACAGGCGCTCGATTGGAATCCGCAAGGAAAACGGAAATGTGGCCGTCCCAAACAGACCTGGCGACGCACAGTTGCAGACGAGGCGAAGAAGATCGGGAAGACGTGGACCAAGATGAAATGCGAAGCTCACGACCGAACGCGCTGGCGGATTGCTGTGGATGCCCTCTCCCCCATCTAGGGGACATAGGACCTTAAGTCAGTAAGTCATATTTAAAAAAATCCTGGTAGGTACCTAACAGCTTAGATTAAA
The DNA here is from genome assembly GCA_949125395.1 of Diaphora mendica. Lineage (NCBI taxonomy): Eukaryota > Metazoa > Arthropoda > Insecta > Lepidoptera > Erebidae > Diaphora > Diaphora mendica. Next base: position 18,650,926 of record OX421315.1, read on the forward strand.
TATATTGTTTTAAAGTACACAGTTCATTTTAAAGTAATATTTAAATTATAAAATGTACTGTTTAATAAAAATTTAAAAGGAATCTAATGAAAAAAAATATAATATTTGTTTTGTAAAAATGTGTTTTTAATTGCTATTCATTTATTTGCATAAGTAATTAAGTCATCTTTTTTTCAGCATTTTTGTCGATGTAAGGAAGAATTACACCTACCATCGTCTTATGGATTGTATGTCTTTGTCATTTGGTGTTTTTTCTTTGTATTAGGATAATGTCATCAAGTTATTTTATTGTCCTAGGTTCTTGAAGTTGGTGAAAACTACTTTAAAAGATTTTACTACCAAGTTAGTTAAATATGTAGACCGAGATAATACAATAAAGGATTTTATACCACTATCAATAACTATTACGTTTAACTTGTAAGTATTACTTAAATTATATCGCCCTTTAGATTTAGATGCATTTTAGGTTTAAAACACTGAAGATCAACCAAAAACAATAGCATTCGTGCTGTTGTTTCGTTGGTGAGTGAAAGTCCGAAGGCTCAATGATGCAGAAGCATCACTAGGTCGCCTTGGTGTGGGTCCGCATGCTGCATTGTCTGCATTCGCTATGGTGACCAGCATTTTTGGATTCTGCTTAAGCTTTCCATCAGATAGAGTAGAGTCAACTTGGCAGGCCCATACATAAATAAAAAAAAAAAAACCGACTTCCAAAAAAACATCCAACGAAAACTCTCTGCCAAAAAAACACTTAAAAGCGTAAAATAAACTGGTTCTTCATAAATTGCGTATACCTAATTCTTTATTCATTTAAATAGTAGTATTATAATGTGTGCTAGGTACCTAGAATCTGTTTGAAGTCGGTGCCAAGTGACTATCGCTTAGACTTTTGTAATTGTTCGTTTGTATTCTTTTTGGCTTAGCACCGACTTCAAACAGTTTTTAGGTACCTAGCACACATTATAATACTACTATTTAAATGAATAAAGAATTAGGTAAAAGCAATTTATGAAGAACCAGTTTATTTTACGCTTTTAAGTGTTTTTTTGGCAGAGAGTTTTCGTTGGATGTTTTTTTGGAAGTCGGTTTTTTTTTTTATATAAAGTTTTTTTTTTCAGTTTTTAGTGCAATCAATCGTAGGTCTAGTAGTAGTAGTAAGTTGAACTATTTCATGAAATTTCATCATCAAGAATACAAATTAAGGTCTATACGTACGTGTAATATTAAAATCATCCTCTAATCCCTAACTGTTGAAGAGTTTAACCTTCTATCATCAGCTCACCTAAATAACTTGAAAGTATACGACTGAAGGTCTTTAGATACGTATGAAATTGAAAGAATTATCCTCCAACTCCTAACCGTTGAGGAGTTGTACCTTCCATCTTCCATCATCAGCTTACCTAAATAATTTGAAAGAATACGACTAAGGGTACCATATATACATATGATATTTAAAGATTTATCCTCCAACTCCTAACCGTTAAGGAGTTGAACCTTACATCATCAGCTCATCATCATAAAATGATGACCACCGGTGTGTACCGGTGTAACTTCAGAAAATATACGAAAAACATAGTATGTGCCTATAAAAAATGAGGGTTACCCTCGATTTCCCTGGGATCCCATCATCAGATCCTGATATGCTGGCAATGGGACCACCTCGGAAGCATACCCTTTCGAATACAAAAAAAATTTTCAAAATCGGTCAACAACTGACGGAGTAATCGGTGAACATACATAAAAAAAAAAAAAAAAAAAAACACAGTGGAACATAGAACCTCCTCCTTTTTGGAAGTCGGTTAAAAAAGATAGGTCTTAAACTAAAAAAAAAGCATTTTAATACATTTAGATTATATATTGATAATATAGTAAAACTAGCAAACCCGGCGAACTCCGTTTCGCCACCAGATGGCTTCGTTTTATGTAACACTTTCCCGCTTTTCTGTTGAAAATTTTCCTGAATTTTCTTTGCTATAAACCTCACGGAGCTCGAGACCTTTCCAACGAATGCAAAACCGTGGAAGTCGGTTTGTGCGTTCTGGAGTTATAGCGTCAGGAAGGAAAACCCGACTTATTTTTATATAGTAGATTATTTCACTGCCTCGTTGTTCTGGCGGTTCGCGTATGCGACTGCCAATCAAGAGGTCTCGGGTTCGATTCCCGAGTCGGGCCAAATAATGTTTTTTTTTTAAAAGGCAACTCCCGCATTACGTAGGTAGTGTCGCGGGGGACTTTCCAGACATACATGAAACGGACCCAATTAACACCCAAACTCAGAACAACAATTTGTGGATCACACAAAGTGTTGTCCCGTGTAGGATTTGAACCCACAACACTTGGCGAATTGGGAAGCGGCGTGGCAACCGCCTAAACCACTAGGCCAACCGTGCAGTTGGGTTTTTCGTTATGAAATTCTAATTACCACCAGCCAGCAGCCAGCTGAACACACAACACACGCCCGTGCCTCGGAGAGCACGTTAAGCCGTCGGTGCCGGTTGCCATGAACATCTTTGGCAATCGTTATTTGAGAAGTCAGTGCCCATAGATATACTGACACTAATTTCAACCTTAGAATTTGGTTGCTACCTTCAGGGTTGCAGAGGTCCGATGCCAGTCGCTCCGTGTAAAAACTGATATTCTCAAATAATCTTGGGATAAGGCTAGGAAGAAAAAAAATTGTAAAGATTATTTCACATTCATACTAATATTATTAATTCGAACGTTACGTTACTAAAGTGTCTGTCTGATACGTTTTCAAGGCTAAACCGATTTGGATAAAATTTACAATGGAGATCCTTTGATTCTTGAAGAAGGACATAGGCGATAACCGACATACACGCGGGCGGAGCCGCGGGCGAATCCGAGTATAAAATAAATTAAAATCTACAACGCATGTAGGTATGCATGCCTTTCTGACCTCGCCTATGCTATAAACTGTTGTCTGATTAAAGAAAAGTAACAAAATCTACAAAAATGAGTCACTAAGGGATATTTAACGACAATCATGATTTACATTAAGGAATGTAAACCATAATACCATATGTGTCGCGTGCAAGCTGACACATGTGTAACGGTTCGGCTGAACACCGATGCGTGACGACACTGACCACTACGACACGGGCTTTAACGGATGGGGTGACAAGACCGCTCCCTGGTGGTAACACGCTATTATATCATTTTCAACCTGTTACGAGTATCTACTTACAAAAAAGGTACCAACATTGATCATAAAGAAATCATAAATATATTTAACCAAAAGATTTAGAAGTAAAAACCATGATGTATGCAATTCAGACTCAGGCCATACATAGACCAAGGCTTCAATTTTGAAATCAACATCATTTTCCTGTGTCTAGCTAGGGTATAGTTATTTAGAAATACATATGCTCGATGGGCTTATATTATGTTAGTTGATCAAAAAACTTAAATCTGCGAAATGTGGGTATTTACAATGTTAACTTCGACGAACTCCTTCGAGGGTAATATTACTGGTGGTCGGCGTTGTGTGAATTTGCAAATTGTTTGATTGCGTTCTTTAGTGGCCAGTTGTATATCTGACTTGGCGTCTATGTTTTAAAATATATAATCGTTTTCAGACGTAAATAAATTAAGACAAAGAAAACGGACAACAAGTCTTTTAACACAAACAGGAGCATCTTCATAATATATTTAGTGATATATAGTGTGTGATCCACAAATTGTTGTTCTGAGTCTGGGTGTTATTTGTGTCCGTTTCATGTATGTTTGTAAAGTCCCCCGCGACACAGGATTTATTCCTAGTGCGGGAGTTGTCTTTTAAAAAAAAAAAAAAAAAAATTTAGAATAAAATACGAAATTGTTTAATAAGATCATACAAATATTATATGCCTTACTCATGTGCACGCACTTATACTTGTTATTATAAATTACAAAAAAAAAACAAATATTGTACAGCCCGCATTTTTACATGTTACACAAGCAGCTTCACCCTATGATAAACGTCATCATAATAATATATGTATTTCAGCATATACAGCGTGTCCTTGACAACAGCCTGTATAGTGCGACTAAATTTTGAAATTAACGTGCTTACTCAATTCAGTTTTATTTATTCATATATTATATTTATGTTACAATGTCACTTAGAAATTTGGTTCTGGTTGGTTCTAACTTATTCAATAAGCCGTTAATTAGTATGAGTTTTTTCTATTTCTGGATACTGTTTTTCATTTTGAGAACGAATTTTAAATGGGCAAATCATTCTATCAGGTTTCAGAATGGGAGATTCGTACTTAATATTTAATAGATACCTTAAATACAAGGTTTTATTGGACTCAGCACAATATAAAACAGGAATATTATGTTACCTGTACAAGTCACAGTTATTTTTCACCCCGGCAACATTAAAGCACATTACATAACAAGGCAGGCGTATAATGGCTTGTAAGTGGTAGGTTACTGACAAACACGGTTCACCGCTGGATCAACACAACATCATATTATAACGTATGCAACAGTAACGGACACCCAAATTCCTGTTACTCGGGTCAACAAGCCAACCGATTAAGATACCCCAGATAAAGAATGCAAGTTGCTTTATCTTTTGACCTCCGAAAATTGATCAGATTGCATTTCGCCTGCAGAAAAATGTAAGACACGCCTACAAAGATTATATGCTACATGAACCGCAACAAGACCGTAAATATAACCTCTCATATTTTAAATTAATATTGTTCGTATTTAGTCCAAGTTCCGACAGAAAGGGTCGATTTGTTATGTTTTATGAACTCACAATATTAAAATGTATAAAGAAGAAAGTAAATAAAATGTGAACTCGTTGGGTTTAATGATTCTGAATATATTTTAATTCATTAAATGCCGTTAACAATGCCAAGCCTAACCAGATTTTCAAAGTTACCCAGAGAGACTGCATGATTTTTAGTGTTCATATTAATTACCTAAAAAGAGTCCTTCAGTAAAGCTATAACTAATTTTGGAACTTAATATGAAGGGTTGTTAATTTTTAATACAAATTATTCCTTTAACTAAATACTCTTGCTCAACATAAACACTACCACTTATTTTGAAACACCCAACGAGTTAGGAAGGTATTGCAAATGCGCTGACAAATAATATTATGCAATCCCTCCATATTACGCAATGTCACGTATACGATATAAGTTCCCTATACTTGTATTAGAACCTCAATAACTAGGAGGCTTTAATTATAATCCTGTCTTTAACTATAGAAGCTATAGCATAGTGTTGTGTTACCATCGTTCCTGAAGCCATACAGTACCGTGTGGGGACAATATTGATTCAAGTGAGGTTTCTGTATAGTAAACTGTTTGTACACTGCTTCTGTCGGCGCCTTCGAAGCTTTGACATTCTAAAGGTCTATAAGCTATTAAGTTGACATAGCTGTGAGCGCATGTTTAACTATCGTGTAGGTCTCACGGATGTGGCGTATAATTGAATAATACCGGTTGAGTTGTAACAAGCGACCACCCGTTACCTGTACGAGTGGAATTCAACTGAAACAACACAAAAATACTAACGCGATAAAGACAAGCTCTCCATATTTATAAATATATTCTACTTTTTTAATTAAAATGATAATGACCTCATTTTAAGCAAAAAACAGTCTACAATTGAAAAAAATCACACCCATTATGAAATTCATATTCAAAAGTATTGTATAATATAAACTTGTTAAACAAGCTATGAACCTCGTCATTCTCACAAACACAGGCGTAAATTCTGATCTAATTATCATTATGTTTAGGAGCCTTTGTTCTTACATCACTGGCTATTAAATCTTAAGAGGCACCATGAGATTGCGTAAAGGCTGCTGCAGCGATACATCACTTTCTCCTCACACATATCGGGCGTTAGATTCTATTTGGGTCGGCTTGACTCATTGCCCATTGCTCGGCTTGTGCATTCTGATAGCAAACGACTAAGAAATCCACTTTAAAAAGGTCATACGGTAGATATGAATGTGAGATACTCACGCCTCTGAAGGATCGATTACTTAACCTCAGTCCTGAACTGGACACTTCATCTATCATTCCTTTTATTGATATTAAAATAAAAGCAGAACATTGTGTATTATACTCACCATTGATGTATTAGAAAATAATGGGAGATGAAAGAAAAGCAAAAGCGGAACATTATAAAAAAGATTATAAGGAAGCATAAATAAAATTAATATTTCAAAGAACGTTCGTAAAATAATACAACTAACACATACTAAAACGACGATAATAATTTATTGTTTGAAAGTATTAAGAGGGGCCTTGATGCGGTTATATCTAACACATGCGCTACATTCAACCTATTTTTGTTCAGTAATCCAAAAGAACAATACAAAATTAATGACAGTTTTACGTGTTGTCGTAAACCAGCGAGCCCTCATATAAAAATTCTTTGCGCAACGATACAAAGAGTAGCGCTTAGGGAGGAAGAGTTTTACTACAGAAAATACTTTGAGATGTATTGTTTTTATATTGTATATGGTTACGCGGCTACGTAGGAAGGTACTATACTATGACGAGTCATACAATAAATTGTCATACCAGATAGAAAATGTTTACGTACACAAAATGTTTTGCTCGCTTTAACTTATTCACCACTGAAGTAAAATATAACCAGAACCTTTTTGCAATGCTGAAATAATGTTCAAAATTGCTTAAGAAGTTTTAGAAATGATTGCCTGTAATCTAATATTATGTAGACATACATTTGTAAATCTTAAATGTTTAGTTTGTTACTAGAGAGAATACAATTTGATCAGTTAGTTTAAAAAAATATGGATTTTATCCTAAAGTAAATTGACAGTCTAATGTAAAGCATTGATTGACGACAGGTTCCATATATTTTTATTTACTCACATAATTAGATCCGTGTTTTATGACATCAATACAATTAAGAATCTTTGCCTTCATGCATTTCAAACATCACTATAAGAATCCTCTGTTATGGATGAATGTTAAATTGGATCGAAAGGTTTTATTCCCGTATGAAAATATAAACTGGTGTTAAAATTCCTAGCCTTATTATACGTTTTTATGAAATAGCTGAAAGTACGGAAGCATAATGCCGATGAGTTATATCTTTGGCAAGAATGTTTTTAAATGCTAAGAATTAAATGCTTTTGTATTGAATGTTGTATTAAATTAAATATTGTTTGAGTAATAAAGTAGAATTTTTAAAAGGCTTTAAAATGAATTTCTATAAGAAAATAGTTAAAAACTTTAATAGTTATAAATAAATAAATAAATATTTCGGACATCTAACACACAACGCCATCTAGTCCCAAGCTAAGCAGAGCTTGTGTTACGGGTACTAGACAACTTATACAAATACATATATACTTTTTTTTTGTAAATACATATTATACACAGAAAACACCCAAACTCCGAAACAAATATTTGTAGATCATACAAACATTTGGTCCGACCCGGGAAACGAACCCAAGACCTCATGATCAGCAGTCGCGCACGCCAACCGCGAGACCAACGAGGCAGGCAAAGTTATTTCAATAATGTTGTGTAATTACTGCTGGTAAGGAGATTTGCCTGGCCAAGACTTATGTTATGGTGTTGCGAGACTATCTAAGAACCGATTGCCATCAGAAAATCTATATAAAAAATAATAAAAGTCGTAGAAAAGTAATAGTACGTCCATGCATCTCAGCAAGCAATTGAGAAGTGTCTAGTTAAGTTATGGAATCAGGCGTTACTTTGCGGAAATCCATGACATTAAATGCTATGAAATATATTTAGCTTTAATTCCGCGAGACAAATATCCAGGTCTGAAAGCAGGGCACAAATCCCACCGTCATGCATATGTACACATACAAAACAAGTGAGAAATAATTAGCATGCCATGCAACCAAACCTATACTCGACACGTGTTTCGCCCCTCCACGGGGCATCCTCAGGAGATGTTGACTCGTCGAGCGTTTGAGCTCGAATGCGCGCTAGCGCACCGCTGTCGGCCCTTTATATACCGTTTCGATGACGCTATAATCACGATCGATACAATGTCACAACGACATCTGTGCCGAACTACCCGCAATCATACTTAGAAGTGGTGATGGAATTAAGTTAGTTTGGTCATTCAACAGTGTATATGCATTATTATTGTTATGTTTTGATATTTCTAACTGTTCCAACACACTCATCCGGAAACCCTTATCGCAAACATGCAGAATGTTATAGGTATTGTTGCCGCTCAAGGAGTGGCCGGTGTCGATTAAATGTTTTGCGAAATGTGATTTATCTGGATGGCCATTCCTGTGAGCGGCAACATGTTCCCTGTACCTAATTTCGAAACTACGGCCTGTCTGACCCACATAGACCCCGGTGCAATCATTGCATACTAATTTGTAAACTCCGGATTTTTTTGAATTCTCTAATTTATCTTTACCGTTACATAGTTTACGCAAGTTATGATCCGATCGAAAAGCTACGTAAACATTGTGTTTTCTTAGAATATTCGCGATTCTATCTGAAATTGGGCCTATGTAAGTGAGACTCCCGACATTCTTGTTAATTCTTTCGGGGGTACATGCATGCATATGTCCACCGTTTAATGTCACTCCCACTGTCCACGGATAATTACGCAAAAGAACTCAAAATATTGTATCAAATCGCGACTTCAAACGGTTACACCAAACAAGTTATTGATAATATAATTAAGAAAAAGCAGAATGACCGGGCTCGCTCAGCACTTTATGCATGTACCCCCGAAAGAATTAACAAGAATGTCGGGAGTCTCACTTACATAGGCCCAATTTCAGATAGAATCGCGAATATTCTAAGAAAACACAATGTTTACGTAGCTTTTCGATCGGATCATAACTTGCGTAAACTATGTAACGGTAAAGATAAATTAGAGAATTCAAAAAAATCCGGAGTTTACAAATTAGTATGCAATGATTGCACCGGGGTCTATGTGGGTCAGACAGGCCGTAGTTTCGAAATTAGGTACAGGGAACATGTTGCCGCTCACAGGAATGGCCATCCAGATAAATCACATTTCGCAAAACATTTAATCGACACCGGCCACTCCTTGAGCGGCAACAATACCTATAACATTCTGCATGTTTGCGATAAGGGTTTCCGGATGAGTGTGTTGGAACAGTTAGAAATATCAAAACATAACAATAATAATGCATATACACTGTTGAATGACCAAACTAACTTAATTCCATCACCACTTCTAAGTATGATTGCGGGTAGTTCGGCACAGATGTCGTTGTGACATTGTATCGATCGTGATTATAGCGTCATCGAAACGGTATATAAAGGGCCGACAGCGGTGCGCTAGCGCGCATTCGAGCTCAAACGCTCGACGAGTCAACATCTCCTGAGGATGCCCCGTGGAGGGGCGAAACACGTGTCGAGTATAGGTTTGGTTGCATGGTATGCTAATTATTTCTCACTTGTTTTGTATGTGTACATATGCATGACGGTGGGATTTGTGCCCTGCTTTCAGACCTGGATATTTGTCTCGCGGAATTAAAGCTAAATATATTTCATAGCATTTAAGTGTCTAGTTTTAAACATGATAATAATTTGATGCAATTGCTTTCTATTTATGAATCCTGAAGTCATTGGTCATAGTATAGAGGAAAATTTGTACTTCTAATATCAATATTGTAAATAATAAACACAAATTTTAACAAAAAAACCGACTTCAATCTGGACCAAATTTAAATGGGACCACATGGGAAGCACCAGCTTTCAAATAAAAAATAATCATCAAAATCGGTTTACCCAGTCGAAAGTTATGAGGTAACAAACATAAAAAAAATACAGTCGAAATGAGAACCTCCTCCTGTTTTTGAAGTCGGTTAAATATAGTTTGAACTCAGAAAAGTTCCTCTGTAACTATTTACCTGGCACGAAATGTATTAATTTGTGTGCAAACACTTTGTCAGGTTTAACATTTTGGCTTATTGTTGTAATCATAGTGTAGTTGAATTGACCAAAACGGACTATTACTAGAACTTGTATTATTATTGATGAAATGTTTAAAAGAAAACAAATGACTAGCGTTTGTGGTTGACATGACAATAGATTTATATTTGAACATGATCTAATTAAAGGCTATGCATTTGTTCAGCGGACAGGTTGTGTATAATTAATTAATTTAGTAACTATATTTCTTCTGAATAAAGTCGCTAATTGTCTGTATCATCACAGAGACAATTAAAAAAGACGATGTCTTGTCATGTCATGAGGTCATGACTGAGATAATAGACTGTGTGTTTACAATCCAAACAATCTATTACTTGCAGAACAAATTGATTTGTGATGTTTTCAAAAGCAAATAAATCTTATAATACCTAGTCTCGGCTCGGAAATTAAAAACGTCAATTTTCTACGTCGTAAAATATAATTTTAGATTGTATTAGGTAGGAAGTATTCACACGGTATAAGAACCGGGCTAATTTCAATGCACTTATGTAAAAGTTCAGTTTTATTCTTATACATTACTTTGCATCTACCTCCACAAATTGGTGTAAAACCGAAGGAATTACAATTTATTGATCGATACTACATTAAAAAAACAATTTATGTAAGAAAAGACGTCAATTTTTGTAAGTATGTGTATGCATTCATTGAGGAAGGAAACTAACAACGTATAGTTTGTTAACAATATCGATGACAACAACTAAGGATTATATGCCTCGGATAAGGATAAAGGAAAAAAGAACTTTTAGTTTATTTGCTAAAGGCTTGTGAAGCGTTTATTTACTTGAGGAATTATAGTATACCTAATATATAATCATCCTCGGACACGGTAAGAAATATGATTGGAACTGTCGAAAATACGAGAAATCCTTGGCTGCGTTTGTTGAGACAAAAATCTGACCATGTACTCTTTCTCATGTACTATTTTATAATCGATTTTTAACACTTAACGCCTAGCTGATCTAATGTGTTGTGTAGAGCACTTGTTTAAAAACAGTTATATTCAAATAGAATGGTATCTCCTAGCAACACATGGCTGTTGAATGACTTTTGTCGCGGTTGAGTGCCCAAGTTAATATCATACCATTTGCATTGAGTCGTCTATTCAAATCGTTAGATTGAGATAGTTCGAGAGACTAATTAAATCGTTGTGAATTCTTGACTGAAATTGAGTTTAATACTTAGAATAAGGTTTAATAGATATAATGCACATGAAGAAAAGATGAGGTTAGCATTGGATCACAACATAATCTTTAAAGACATAAATTAAAATGTTGATTGACCTATCATACGCAGTATCGACACCTCCAAAAACTGGAAATCTAGGTCTGCTTGTGGTATACACCAAGGGGACTGATAAACAGCAATGACAAACAAATGTTTACAAGTAATAACTAGATTTTAACGAGAAATAAGTAGGTGAAGTAGGTACGTCTCAAGTACATAATATTAATACAATTACTAATTGTGTATTTATGACCCAAGCGAGTCGTTCGTGTAGCATCCGCGTTTTTGTTGCATCTCCATTCATGGAAGCGCTATTGCCTATTGTCCTTGGTGAGACTCTAGAGGTCAAATGTTCTTGGTTCTTGAGTTCCTATGAGGCGAACCAACTAGAACTAGATCTTTCTATCAGTGATAGTTATTTACGTATTGGTTTGCGTCAATATCATTTTTACGAAATTTGTCGTGAGTAGATTTCTTTTAATTTATGAAATATTTGTGTGCAATCACTTTTGTCAGGTTCCAAATTTTGGATTATTGTTGTAATCATAGTGTAGTTGAATTAACCAATACTGACTATTATTATAATATTTATTATTGATGAAACACTTTAAAGAAAACAAATTACTAGCGTTTGTGATTGACATGGCAATAAATCTATATTTGAACATCACTACATAGTATAAAACTAAGTCGCTTTCTCTGTCCCTATGTCCCTTTGTTTGCTTAAATCTTTAAAACTACGCAACGGATTTTGATGCGGATTTCTTTAATAGATAGAGTGGTTCAAGAGGAAGGTTTTTAGGTATAATAAATGCATAATATAGTATGGAAACACTATTAATTTTCGAGGTTTCTAATGTGATGTAGCAAATAAAACACATTTTTTTGCGCTTACATTGCAAGCGCTGGTTGCACCCTACGAGATAGATCAAAATAATGTACTACAGTATTGTACACCTTAAAAAGTACTACAAAAAAGTCCGCGACGGTATAGGTCTATCTCTTAGAGATAACCCACAACAACCATTTTTTATTCCTTTCTTTTTACGAGAAATAATGGCTTATTTACGAAGTGATTTTAAGCAATACAGAATGAATCCTTATACAATTAAGTAAATTAAATACATTGTGCGTTTTATTTTGATCAAAATGGCCCTTTACAGTATCTAATTTAAATGAATATATTCGAAGATATTACAGATTTAAAATGCACGAATCGTGTCGTCGGCAGGGCCATCTGAAATGCACCCGTGCGAAGCCGGGGCGGGTCGCTAGTGATCTAATAAAAGGTTATGCGGACTGAGGACGAAAGAGACAGGCTCAAATAACAAGTTCCATCAGTCACCGGGTGTCATGAATAAGGTGAGTATCCATTAAAATTTTTCTTTTCCTCGCTTTCATAGCCAAAGTTACCATGAAGCTAGCCATATTGGATTTCAGAGTGAGGAAATTCCACGGGATTTTCAAATTATTTTTTCACTCTCCGCTTAGTGTTGCTTTTTAGCGCTTCATATTTCATTCAACGTTCATTAAACAGAATGTAAAGTTCTGAAATGAAAAATGTTCGCATATTCGTAAGAGTTTTAATTTAAGTTTATGGAGGGTTTTTTCACTAAACTTTATGGAATCCGACATCTGGTAAAACTTTGTTTTGTATATTCTGTAATGTATTTAGGTGACTATTTCTTTTCATGTCAGATTTTAAATACAATACCTATTATCGAGTCATAGATATAGAATAGATAATTCATTTCAGCTGCAGGCGGGGACAAATAATACCTTCTTTGTTATCTACGGGCAAAGAAAGATCTACGAAATCTACGTTTATTACCGCATGCGGCACCATAAAGTATTTAGTTTGAGTGTAATACGTGGTTTTCTCTTTTTAGTTCATTACTTTTAAGCAGTCGGGCTTTTTGTTTAAAAATAAAAATATTTTTGATACTTTATTGGTTATATATGTAAATCGCATACTGAATGAAATTCCTTAAACGTTATAATTTGATGTGACGCAAGTCTGTAATGCAATCTTTTTTAAATGTATGTTTGCACTCATTAAAATGGTTTTTAGACATAAATAAACAGTATAGCAGTAGGAGAGCATATGCGGGGTAAATTCATTCAAATAAGACTATTTGCGTCATCCATCGTTGCACATGCGAAATTCTAACATGCGATTATCACACGCGAATAAGCTTCGATAGGTGCTAAAATAATAAAACATATATATAATATTTATCAGATTTTTTTTTATGTATGGGCCTGCCAAAATGACTCTACTCTGCCTGATGGAAAGCCTTAGCAGAATCCAGAAGTGGTGGTCACCATACTCATTGCGAATGCAGACAATGCAACATGCAGCATGGTGACACTCGCCTACCTAAACTGAACTAAACCTACAGGGTACTTCCCGTGAACTCAGAATCTTGAAATTTGGTACGAAGCAACGTCTTATAGCACAGATAAAGAAAAATTGCGAAAAGCATAATTTTTTTATTTTTTTTTTACATTAAAAAAATTATGCTTTTCGCAATTTTTCTTTAATTATATAAATTATATTATATTATATAAATTATAGTAAAAATATTTAAAAACAGGTTTTTACTTATTACTCCTTTCCTCATGAACGATGAACATCATGAGTAGAGGTATTAGATTGAACTTCATATCAAATACTCAGGTCTAATAATACCTTTAAGCTGTAACAAAATCAAACTTCTATGTCAACACAATCAAAATAAACAGCAATTTAAGCCTCATATTTAAAACTGGCAACTACTCGCAAGGGAATCAAAACATAGGATACTTCCAGTCGACCTAGAATTTTGAAATTTGGCATGAAGCAACGTTTTATAGCACACATAAAGGAAAAATTTCGAAAACCTTAACTTTTTAGTTACATCATATAATATTTTTTTCATCCCACCAGCTCGTAAAGAGTTTTTTTGCCCTTCGATATCTGAGTGCAAAAGCCGTTTTTATCCTCTAGAGGAATAAAGTAAATTGAATTTAGAACATCGCTCGAGTGCACTAAGTTTGTGAATTCAAAACATCATTAAACCTATATACTTCTACCTCCATGGTGCCGAATTAATCATACAATATTTTTTAATTTGCTAAAAACTCAGACTCGGAACCTTCATGGTGTAGTTTTTTTTATATGCTCTGCCCGCACCATTTTCTTCTTAAGTAACTATAGTAACTTAACTTTAGATTTTTCTTAATTTATCTATACATCCATACTAAAAAATAAAATTGAAATGTCTGTTTGTAATATTAAAATAACCGCTTTTTACTAAATGCATATGTATGTATAATTTTATTTATTAGTATGGATGTATTTTTTTTATAATTTCTGTTACATTGTCTGTCTGTCAGTCGCTCTATCTGTCTGTTTGTTCCGGGTAATCTCTGGAACGGCTGGACTGATTTTGACGGGACTTTCACTGGCAGATAGATGATAATCTAAGAAGTAACTTAGGCTACTTTTTTTAGACTAGCTCTGTCCCGCGGTGTTACTCGCGGTACGACAAAAACCGCGGGTAACACCGCGGGGTTGAGCGAGTACCTAAGTATTTTTGAAATAATTCAAAAATTAATCTCTAATACTTACCTATCATAATGTAGTACCTAATAAATAATAATACCTAAACTGAAATAAAAGTATCTTGTGATTGTTAATGATTTTTTTGCATTTAGTTGTTTCCTCGCTGAGGTGGAATGAAAAGTTACATGTTGCACTCGAGTGCAAAGATTTTTCACCTCGTGCTCTTTTGATTCCCTCGCTAACGCTCAGGATTCTAATTTTTGAATAACTCGCTACGCTCGTGATTCAATTTTAGAATCCTTCGCTTGCTCGGTCATCAAAATTGAGCACGCGGTTAAAAAGCAACTTTGCACTCTTGTATAACAAATAACTATTAATAATTATAAATTATTACCCTTTTTTTCATGAACGCGTAGAAGTATTAAATTGAAATTCATATCAAATTCTAAGGTCTAATTGCCTTTAAGCTGTAAAAAAAAACAAATTTCTATGTCAACGCAAAAACGCCAAACGCAAAGGTTATTTATACTGCAACTACTCGCAAGGGAATCAAAACCTAAAGGCTACTTCCCGTAGACATAGAACCCATCAAAAACATAAATGTGAAATGAGAGCCAAGTTCAATATTATGATATATGCCTTGGTCATTCACTTCAATGACAAAAGTAGTGAGATCTAAATGGGTGCCAAGTTCAATGGTCAGTCCAGAATTTTACAACAACTTAGATATCATTTCTTCATAAAACTTAGGATAATATATTTAGGCCTAAAGTCTAACTTGGTTAGTTTTCAAATACTAAAACTGTAAGTTCTTATTGTATTCTTCCGAAAATTTGGCTTACTGATAGAAACTAGCCATCGAACATAAGGCTCTTCCATGACCATGTTAGTAGGTACTTAATAATAATTTGTAGATGAAAACTAGGCAAGTCAGACTTTAGGCTTCAATGTATTATCCTAAGTTTTAAGAAGAAATTGTTATAATATGTTTTATGTTAATATTATAATAATATTGAAATAATTAATACTAAATCCCAGTTAATAAGGTAATAAATACGATAGTCCACTATAATCTTAGTTACAAGTACACACATCAAAAGTGTCTAGGGATCAAGCATTTTTATGCGGATTTCTTGAGATTGAGATGTGGCTTTGGCCCTGGCCTGCTCAGTCGCCAGACTTGAACCCGATTGAGCATGCATGGGATATGCTACAGAGAAGAGCTCTGCCGAATATGGAGGGTATCCAGTCGCAAGAAGACCTTTTTTTGTTGTTGCAACGAACATGGGCGGCCATTCCACAGCGTGATTTGGATGAACTCATTTTGAGTATGCCAAACCGATTCTTGTGTTGTTAGTGTTCGCGGTAGAAACACGGATTATTAATTGTTTAAGTTACCTAATAAAATTTTAAAGAAAACTGTTATTTCAGTTTTTTTTTCGAACTTTAATGTTAGTGGTTCAAATGTCAAAAATCCCTTTATTAGGAAAATGGCAAATTTCTTTATTAATGCAAAGGTGACTTGGTTTATCGTTACTGTGACAAACGAAAACACTTTATTTGATGAATCCTTAAAGAAAATTTTAATTAATATCAATCAGGAGAAAAGTTATTGCAAAAATATATGTTGATCCCTAGACACATATGTTGATCCCTAGACACTTTTGATGTGTGTACATACTTATAAGTACTAATACTCATAAATCAAGTGTGGTATTCTACTCGTTACAATATATTCATGTGTAGATCTTAAAATTCACATAAAGACGGGCTGTGATCAATTTTGATTGCTAATTCTTACATTACAGGTAGTTTTACAGGCACACTATATGTAAGTGTTCCTAATAAAATCAATTATTTGAAAATTATAAAAAAAGAAGAAAATTACTAGTTTCTGATTTATTCCTATGTATTCACCCAACTACCTATCTGATTGCTAAATTTGGACTTTCTAGGACATTCTAGGTCTTCTGGAACTGGGTTAGAATTTTGATCTATAGGTGAGTCAGTGATCAAAATGACGATTTTTGGACGTTAATATCTAAATATCTGTTTGAGGTGTGTTTATGATATTTAGAGGATGTATCTCGCAAGTCTTAATATATGAGCTAAGGTCGACATATCTATGTGAAGTAGTTTTTGAGTTATGAGGGTGTGTCAAAAGTAGCTCCAAATGGTTCGTGTAATATTACACACGGTGCTGCTCGCCAGTTCTGTTAGCTTGAACTTGGCTTGACAGGCTACCGCATGTCTAGATCTTGAAATTTGGAAAGAAGCAATAACCTGCAGCACAGGTAACAGAAAAATTCAGAAAACTTTAACCTACAGGTTTGTACGGAACCCTCGGTGCGCGAGTCCGGTTTTTTTATTTTATATCTTTCTTTTAAAAGTTATTTAATGTGAACGGATTATTTTAAAATATTTTTGTGACATAATTATTGTATCCCTATTGTAAGCTAAAACATCATGAAGTGAATTTTGAATGAATGAAGCGGTACAATGGTGAATTTTGAATGAACTAAGGCCCCACTCAAGGAGCAGCAGCTGTACCAATTTTGGGTAGTCTACATGTATCATGTCATCCAGGAAAAACGATCCAAGATCCATATCATACAAAATGTTAATTTCATTATATTAATGTTTTTCTATCTGCCTGACTGTCTCTCTAACTGTAAATGCATTATCACGTTTGATGTTAACCTTGAATATATTCTTTAACCCGCCGAAACAAAGAAAATGGCTGGTATAATCAGTAAATTTATTAACCGACTTCCAAAAAGGAGGAGGGTCTATGTTCCACTGTGTTTTTTTTGTGTTTGAAGTCGGTGCTAAGCCGACTAAAAAGGCTAAAAGTCTAAGCGATAGTCACTTGGCACCGACTTCAAACAGATTTTAGGTACCTAGCACACATTATAACACTACTATTTAAATGAATAAAGAATTAGGTATAGGCAATTTATGAAGAACCAGTTTATGTTACGCTTTTAAGTGTTTTTTTGGCAGAGAGTTTTCGTTGGATGTTTTTTGGAAGTCGTTTTTTATTTTTTTAAGTTTTTGTAAATATTAGTTATATTTAATGTAGGTTTATCTCCTTTATATAAAATGCAATCTCTTTACACTTCTATCTATCTATCTCAGCCTCTTTCTATCCAGTTTTGGACGTAGGCCTCTTCCATACTCTTCCACCTCTGACTGTCCTGAGCCGCCGACATCCAATCATGACCTGCATGTCCCTTGATGTCGTCCTACCATCTCATTGGTGGTCTACCCCGCGGTCTAGTATGTGGCCTCGGGCGCCACTCCAACAGCCTTCGAGTCCACCTTCCGCTACTCATTCCGCTTTGCACTTACCAGATCTTATTTCTACATCACCTGAAAGACCAGTCGACTAAAGAGAGAATACCTTTTACAACATGTGAAATAAGTATTAAATAAATATAACTTATGTAACTTGGTGAAAACTGAAGAAATAGTCCATAGCATAAGTAAGATCTTAATTTTATCACATTGAAAGATACCTGGCAAGATAAGTCTTTGAATGGCAATTCCTGAAAAACTTATATATATGTATATACTATATACCAACGTTTTTCATGAACTCGGTGTTAGAGTAAGAATCGCACTTGGCCGGTTTTTATTCACCGATTACTCATAGTGCTAAGTGTGATTCGTATGTGTATGCAGAAGTTCCATAAATTGATATTATGTTCTAGTTACAATAACGATGAACGTGATTATTTAACAATAACAATGAGAATAAAATTATTTGAACTAAATTAAAATTATTTAACATCACTAAAGTAGTACTGTTATTTAAAGTCTGTTGACACGTAGATGGCACTAAGCAAAATAACTAAATCCCGAAACAGGTCACTATTTGGTATCGAAACATCTGCAGTTATTTTTTACCCGACGAAGTCGAGGCCAAAAGGAAGGGTAATATTTTTGGCAGACTATGTATGTTTGTATATTCCATACCACCGTCTAAACTACTAATCCGATTTTAATGAATAAGGTGTCAATAGATTCGTAATTTCAAAGACCTTGTTTTTATTCCCACATCTGCCACCTTCGTTATTTCTCTAATTTTTGTAGCTTTCCATTTATCCTTTAGTCGTAGATCCAGCATACTTCTTTCCATGCCTCTTTGACACACTCCTAATTTTTGCTCAATCTTTCGTGTGGATGGCCATGTCTGGCAACCGTATGTGAGACACGGAAGGATGCAAGTATTGTACAATTTGGATTTTTCATAAACAGGTATGGTTTTGTTTTTCATGACCTCTTTGAGAGACCAATATCTTTGCCAACTATTATTTATTCTTCTGTCCACTTCTTTGTTAGACAAGTCCTTTACCGCTATTATTTGTCCCAGATATATGTACTCGTCGACATACTCGATCTCTTCAAAAACAAGGTCTTTGAAATGGAAATGGACAGGACATATGTGGAGATCGAAAGCAGAGAAATGGACTAAAAAAGTTACGGAATGGTATCCCAGGCATGGGCAGAGACATAGAGGAAGGCCAGTAAAAAGATGGGAAGACGATCTGCCAAAGGGATGGAGAAGAACTGCTCTAGACCGAAACAAGTGGAGGGAATTAGAGGAGGCCTATGTCAGAAGACAACCTGACCTGGTTACTGATAATGCTAGTTGATCAGATATCATTTTAGTTTAAATTATTAGCACCTTATATTGTAAACTAAATTAAAAAATAAAAAAAGAAAATTGTATACAGGTTACAGGAAATAAAGGCTATTTTTATTTTTATTTTATTTATTTATTTATTTATTATTTATTTTAGATTCGTAATAATAGCCCGGGTGACATAAGCTATATAAATTTCATCAAAAGTTTTTACGTTGTCGGTTTATACTTTTTTAAACAACTTATTCTTGTTTCCTTGCATTTCTTACTTCTTTGCACTGAAAAAATCATCGGATATATTATAACATCTGTAAATATTTAGATATTGTTTTTAACAATGATAATATAATTATAGTTTAATCATGAAAACATTTCAATATAAAACACCAAATTGTTTCAATAAATGAGAATAGAACTTCAAATTTAGCCTTGACACGATTGATAGTGTGCAAAAATGTTTAAAATTATTACGTAGTAAATACGTAGGTACACAAATATAATAGGTATACTTACAGCTCTTTACTCTGTTTTAAGACAACGATTTCATTTACTTTTCAATATCTAATTTTAGTGCCAAATTACTTACCAATAAAAGTTTTTTTTTCAAACTTATATCCCTAAAATATTCTAAGTCATAATGTCAGAAACAAAAAAGATTCTGATGTTATACTTTTTTGCCGAAAACTTATAATTTATTTGATCTAGAACGGTGTCAAATAACTACAAGCAGGTTATATTATAACATGAGTAGATATAATATTATCGATGACAATCAATCCAACTTCTAAGTAGGTAAATAGATGTAGATAAAGCAGAAGCTTCAGTGGACCGCCCTTCAAGCTTTGAGATCGAGAACCGAACATGCACGATGCCGAAAGCGAAAATCCGAAGCCAAACGAACATCAACTAGAATGCGACTACACCAGCCAGCCGAGGTAACCACCGTAACCACTAGTAACCAGTCGAAAACGAAATATCGTCGTGTGAGTACGTCTTGTTCGACCGCGCCGCATGCGGTTTTAAGTTATTCTCTTCGTCACACAGTTGTGACTGTAAGTGGAGTGAAACTAAGAAATTATAGATAAATTGTTGAAAACAAATCTATTCAGTGTTAATTTGCAGAAGACGACTGTTCATTGGATTTTTCTGTCATAATTCCGTGAACGATCGCGCCACGAATATTGTTTTTGTTTGCGCGGTTTATGCCGGTGCACTAATTGCTGTTTGCGGAGGTAAGGATCCTTTTTTGTTGTGTTTGCTAATAGCACTGACGAAATATATACTAGACCAACACTCTACTAGGCGAGACCTGTACGCGGATTTATAGTAAGCTTAATGTTCCCTAGATGTCACTAAGTGCATCAAATCGTGAATTACAACGATATTTTCTGACCCCCAACACCAATACGAACCCAACAGTCAACTGTCAAGTTTATTGTCATTGTATTATTGCGAAATGTACCACTAGATGTCGTTTTTTAAATAATTAATTATCTTAGTACCTACCTAATTTATGTAATATTTTATTTTATCGTCAAAGAGATCAACACAAATAAATAAAATTGAAATGTCTGTTTCTCTTTACAATCTTTTTTTTTATTCATTGTTTAAAACTTTTTTTATTTTCAATGGATTCACTTTAAACTTTGTATGTATGTTTCTCAATTGACATAAGTAAGGAACTAAGGACTGACATTTTATTTTTTTAATGGCTTAAAAAAACAAAATAAAAATTGATGAATTAATAAAATACAGTTGCATGTTGCAGTTACAATTCCCGTCCTTAATGACACATGTCTAAAAACAGTTTTTGGTGTTTATAAATGTTGTTGATCGTGAATGTATGCAAATAAAAAATTTGATAATTACGAGTTAATAATGTCGAGAATGGCTTGCACATATTAATTAACAACTGTAGATGACAAAAAGGTGTAATTAAGGATTTTCTTTCGGTTTGCGTCTTTTATATAATCCTAATGTTAAAAATGCGAACGTAAGTTCCTTTGTTACGCTTTCCGGCGAAAACTACTTAGCTGATCAATCTGATCATCATGAAACACATATTCTTGTAGAGGTATTAGAAGTAATATAGGATACTTTTTATTAAATGCGAACGAAGTCGCGGGCGAAACCTAGTTATTAATAAAACAATCTGAAATGTTTTTGGAACGATATTCCCTAACGCGCTTTTCGCGCCAAAAGTTGTAGCGACACTTAACATTGAGTTGACGTCATAGTGCTGGATACTCAACGTTAAATATAACAAACTGATTGCTAACGTCCATACCGTGTTGAATGCACCGGTTCTCGTCTGATCACCGAAGTTAAGCCACATCGGGCGTGGTTAGTAATTGGATGGGTGACCGCCTGGGAATACCACGTGTTGTTGGCTTTTTGCATTTATTTACAGAAAATAATATATTGTTTTATAGTATATTTTGTAAAGTTTGATTATTTCTAAAATAATTTGACAAATGCGTTGCCGGCCTTTGGGGCATAGTGGAGTGGGATGGGGGGAGTGGTTGGGGTATGAGCCTCCGGTATCCTCACTCACTCGGTGAAACACAGCGCAAGCACTTTTTCACATCGGTTTTCTGTGAGGCCGTGGTATTACCAGGGGTCGTCACGTCATATTACGTCGCATCGCGCGTAACCAAGTCAAAAAATATCCAAAAACGGTTAAATACGTATCTACTCATTTTTAATCAGTAGCCCAAAGTTAAAGTTTCATGTTTCTAACTTAAAAATGACGGACTTTCGGCCACACTTTCAACCCGTATTTCACCCCCTTAGGGGTAGAAATTCCAAAATACCTTCCTTAGTGGATGTCTACTCAATAAAACGATCCATATGATTAACTGAAAGAATACAACTTAAGGTATATACGTACGTGTAATATTAAAATCATCATCTTATCACTAACTGTTGAAGAGTTTAACCTTCTATCATCAGCTCACCTAAATAACTTGAAAGTATACGACTAAAGGTCTATAGATACGTATGAAATTGAAAAAATTATCCTCCAACTCCTAACCGTTGAGGAGTTGTACCTTCGATCATCAGCTTACCTAAATAATTTGAAAGAATACGACTAAAGGTAACATACATACATATGATATTTAAAGATTCATCCTCCAACTCCTAACCGTTAAGGAATTGTACCTTACACCATCAGCTCATCATCATAAAATGATGACTACCAGACGCAAATACCGGGTTAACTTCAGAAAATATACGAAAACATAATATGTGCCTAAAAAAATGAGGGTTTCCCTCGATTTCCCTGGGATCCCATCATCAGATCCTGATATGGTGACAATGAGACTACCTCGGGAGCATACCCTTTCGAATACAAAAAGAATTTTCAAAATCGGTCCACAATTGACGCAGTAATCGGTGAACATACATAAAAAAAAACATACAGTGGAACATAGAACCTCCTCCTTTTTGGAAGTCGGTTAAAAATAAAAATACAGTCGAATTGATAACTACCTTCTTTTTTTGAAGTCGGTTAAAAATAAACATTCTTATAATTAAATTTTTGAACTGAGTACGCGGCTCAAGCGACGTTGCCGTTCCGTATTAACTACTGGAAGATATGAACGATTTTTGCAATGTTGCCATTCATGAGTGCATTGTTTCTCTGATTCAACCAAATAACTTATAAATGTGACATCTAGCGTAGTAAATAGGTCATTATTTTCAAGTTTATTTAAATCGATTGCAACGACATCTCCTAAACATAGGTGATAACTTTTAGTTATGCAATTGAAAATCATTTTTTTAAAGCAAGCAATACAAAGCAAGTTTTATATTTGAAAAATAATAATATAGTTACTAGAATTGAAGCACATCAATAAAATACTGTTAAACTTTGTTAAACTGCATTTTAGAGCTTATTTTGAGCGCCATCTAGATTTAGTTGAACTTTTCTAGCTTTTTGCGGCGTACAGTATTGGCCAAGGGAGGGATGGTCTATAGTATATTGTGTCATTGCTAATAGATATAGCTGGACACTATTTAATTTGTGTTATTAGTGGTATAATCGTTTAGAAATAATTGTTTTGTTATCGAACTAGTTTACTAAAAATAAAACTATCCAAAATGACTTGAAGAAGACTTCTTTCAAGCGTTTCACTAAGTCATTTGGATTAGTTGAGATATTTCTCTTGCAGCTTGTATATTAGTTTGTTTACCGTAACATTTCTACCTAGACATTTTTTTCATTTGTTAAAAATCATTCAACCATGTTCCAACGACGCGACGCGACATTAAAAAAGGTCCCTTTTGCGTGTTGATATCTATTGAGCGGGCTCATCCGCCGACTCAAACCTGTTCTCGGCCAGATGATGGTTTGTTATTATTTTTTGTCCCGAGTTGGTACCACAACGGCATATTGGGAAACAACCACCAACTTACACCGGACTGTATTATTTTTGTAATGATTATTAAGTTAGTGTGAAAGGATGTTAATAATATTTTTTATGCAGAAGCCACTGTTTTACAACAAAATGGTTCAGCCGTCAACATAATATAATTAAGCAAAGCAACCGAAATATACGAGCTCGTTAAGGCACGGTAACAATTTTGACATCTACTAATTCGGAGTCTAAGGGAGGGTTAATATTATACTACCTTTTAGCATAAGAGGCCTAAGTAAGACTGGCTTTTTTATATTTGTCTGTTTATTTACTGGATTGAGCAAGGCATAACTAGTACAAAAACAGCTAGGTGTCACGTTTTATGCTCAGCAGGTCTTTACTCGGAAATACTGCCATTCAGAACTTTTACGTGCTATGGAATTCATGGAATTGAATTGGCATTAAATACGACTTTATAGTTACTATGTCCTCAATGGCTCCAATATAGTCTGAGATTTAAAACTTTGTTTTAGCACCAATACTATTGAGCTAGAGCTAAGCGACAAAGAGGTTTCAAACAAGGGTGAATTCAGCTTTTGAACAAAGTGTTGAGAGTACATCTAACGCTATCAATGACAAAAGAGGATTTATTGTTTAAAATATATAAAAGAGCCTTTGCTTTTCAATTCTGCAATCAAAAATTATTTTCAACATTTTAATTCGGCATTTCGTTAAAGTATATTTTTAACCGACTTCAAAAAAAAGGAGGAGGTTTCTCAATTCGACCGTATATATGTTTTTTTTTTATGTGTGTTCGCGGATAACTTCGTCGTTTATAAACCGATTATGATGATTCTTTTTAATGCAAAGGAGATATCCCAACAGTGGTACCATGATAATGACACTAAGATCTGATGATAGAATCCAAGAGAAATCGAGTCGAACCTTGAAGTCTGTTTTTATTTTGTTATTAAACTTCTTCTTAAATCATTTCTGAAACGGGTTTTCCTTAACGCTGTTTACTCCTATATTGATGCATCCAACGACTAAACAGATTCGACGGCTTATCCGATCCAAGCTTCAGTTAATTACCAGAGGCAGACGATCGACTCCCCGTTGATTAAAATTCTATCTTCACTCCACTGATTGGTTTTACTTAAAATAAGCAATCCTATTTCACCTTCCTTCTAGTTAAGACTTTTTGTTAGTTGACACAGAATATTGATTAGAAGACAAGGTCGAGCAGGCTGAGAACTCGATATTTTAAAACTAATATTTTGACATTACGGTACTTTAATATAATCGTTTGTTATTTTTAACCGACTTCCAAAAGGAGGAGGTTCTCAATTTCATCGGTATTTTTAAAGCTCTGCAATAGTAAGGCTTCCATTTACAATTTGTAATCTATAGTATAACACATGAAGGAGTAAGAAGCACCTAAGAAAATGATTAAAAAAAAAAATGGTGCAGCTGTATAACATTTGGAATACTTAATGTATTTACATAAAAGAATGGCAGAAAGCCGACATATTTTTTTTTAGTTTAAACAGTAAAAAATAAACCTAAAATGGCACAAAAACCTGCTCAATGAAATAAAACGAGACATTTAAATCGATCTAAATTCAACTGCCAAACAATCTCCATTATTTATACGTATATTTTTTTTTTTTTTTTTTTTTTTTATGTTTGGCCCGCCAAAATGACTACTCTGCCTGATGGAAAGCATAAGCAGAATCCAAGAGTGGTGGTCACCATACTCACTGCGAATGCAGACAATGCAGTATGGCGACCCACACTATGGCGGCCTAGTGATGCTGCTGCATCTTTTAGTCTAGTCAACAAGTATGGAACTTGTTGACTAGACTAATTGGGCCTCCGGTCTCGCACTCACCAACGAAACAACAGCACGAACACTGTCATTTTACGTTGATTTTCTGTGCGAGGGTAGTACCGCCCCGGTCGAGCCGGCCCGTTCGTGCTGAAATCAGCGTGGCTCTACTACCTTTTGTTTTATTTTATTATTGTGTTTTTGTTGATATTTGTTATTGTAAGTTTTTCTAGGTTTTTTGTATGTATAATCCTTGACGGATTATATTCAAGCATAAATTAAATATTCTGTAATATTAAAAAAAAAAGTAAAAACTAAAACCCAACTACGTCAAAAAACGACTCTGAAAAAGTATGAAACAAGTTATAAAGCCGTAGTCACGCGTTACGTAGAAATGTACCATCACCAAAATACTTAATGTTTGTATGATCTACAAATATTTCTTTTGGAGTTTGGGTGTTTTCTATGTATAATATGTATGTATTTAAGAAAAAAAGTATATATGTATTTGTATCAGTTGTCTAGTACCCATAGCTTTGCTTAGTTTGGGACTAGATGGCGTTGTGTGTTAGATGTCCCAAATATTTTTATTTTGTATTTTATTTATACATACATACATAGCCTGTCAAAATCATAACCCTCCTTTGGCTTTGCCGTAGTCGGGTAAAAATAGATCAAAAACTTAATCGAGGTACATCCCGACCAACGGAAATGAACACGTCTGCCTTTGAGGGAGGTGTTGCGGTTTCCGGCTAATGATCTTTCTATACGAATACAGACAAAACTGATCCATATTGAGCTAGCCTAGTTATGCACTATTAAAATAATACTTCTATTAAAGTTCTGGAAGTTTAGGTATTTTGTAAGGTCTGAATTTTCTGACCTGACTAATTGAAGTTATGGATAGACCATGCTTAGGTAGTAGTGTTCAATGACTGTAGAATGAACAGTAGAGCTGATTCTGACCACACGTGAAAGGCGTTTTTCCCTTTTCATTTTCAACAGGCTTTTATTAGCTTCACCTGTATGTTTTTTCGTTTGTTCGTATTTTTGTGTGTTTGTCATAGTTTTTTAAACTATTTATTTCATTGCCTTGCATCATCAACCTATTGCAGTACACTGCTGAAAATTGGTTTTTCCTTATTGCACGCCTTGGTCGATTTTGGATTTTTGCATTGTAGGAAATCTGCTGGGTTTAATTTTATTGCCTTTAGCTAGCCTTAATCTTTAAAATTGGGAAGGAATTTCATAATTTGATTCTTCATTGATATCGAATCTCGAACGTAGTCATATGTGAAATGTTTTTAGAGTAATACATTTCTTTACCGATAATAACACTAGAAGATTATTTAGAGATATGATTAAGTTAACTTAATTGTGAGTATTCATACTACTAATTACCAATAACAACGTAAAAATAGAAAGCAAAATATGTTAATACCAGAATATTCTACTACACATTTTATAGTTATCTAAGCTAGGCTAAGCCGCCATTGCACTGTAAATGTAGAATGCAGATTAATACACCAATATATCTAATCTCTTGTTAGTAAATACATATACATGAAAACACTCAAACCAATGTAAATAAACATATTCAGTAATGTAAACATGTATTGTAAAAGAGAATCGAAACTAATGTCCACAGGGTGGTACTCAAAAGCAAAAAAACAGACTGTCGCGCTGCAAAAGTTCTCATAAAAATAAATGTGTATCTATCTAATCAATTATTTCAAGGCAAACTAAGATTAAGCTCATTACCAAGTTTATTATTACAACGTCAGTTATTACATTACCGAAGGTCTTTTAATACATTTATCTACGTAAGCAGTAAGTATAGTTATAGGTAATGTAAATATGTAAACAGCTTCTTCTAACATATCAATATTTATTTAGTAAACGTCGATGTGTTTATTTATGTTGGTAGCTACTTGATATTTACTTCAGATTAAATATTTAACAATTTAAAACAGTAGATAGATATATATACATATATATGTCGGAGACAAGAATAAACGAGAACATGAATGACAGATACAGCCAATCTGGACCAAAGCCAAACACTAATCACTAATAAACGGATACGAATCAACCTAACACCATCAGCAACCCCCAAGAGGGGGTTGGGGCAACGCTCACTCCACCGGGGTGCCCTGTGGAATTCGCCACCTAGGCTAGTAATTCCCCCACTGATAAATATCGCCTCATACACACAATATAAAACACAGAGATACAATAAATCACAAATCAAATAATAGATATGGTCGTCGCGAGATCTGAAGAGAACTGTGTCCTGTTGCCGATCGCGCCGCTTTATATAGAGTGTTCCGTAGTGTTCGATAGTGGCAAATGTTTGTATCACTTTTATTATTCGGATACCCTCACTTCGACATATATATATAATAAAATTTTCCTTGACAGTTTAAATTTGCTATGATGAATTTAACAGGCAGTTTTGAAATTTTTTGCTGGGTTACTGTCGGAATGTTAATTGTTATATTATCTTCAAAACTTAGATAAAAAAATGATTTTTTAAAACCATTGTTCATTAACTTCATAGAACAATAATCCCTTTATTAGGAATAAACGAATATCTTAGAATCTAACACAGATCACATAATGTAATTTAATAAACTCATAATATATTTAACGGGCAATAAAATTTTGTTTCGTGGGTATAGGTAAATATATATTTAATGTAATCCTGAGACCTGAATAATTATAACTTTTGATAAAATATTTTTTCCAATACTGCCCCTTTTTGCAATTACATATTGATATTATTAAAATTATTCTTTTTCACGAAAACGAAGCAAATAAAAATAATTGATTACAAACTCAATTGTTAAAGTTACAAATGCATGTGATATTTTTAATAACAGTGTTATAAAGGTAAGAGTGGCTCATCTCCAGCAATAGACAAGAGATAGACAAGACAAAACAAAGGGACAATTTCTTAAATGTTTCAAGCACGTATTGGTACTCACTGTTTTTTTTTTTTAAAGATTACTCCCGCACTAGGAATAAATCCTGTGTCTCGGGGGACTTTACAAACATACATGAAACGGACACAAAGAACACCCAGACTCAGAACAACAATTTGTGGATCCGTGTGGATGTGGAACAATTTGAACCCACGACACTTGGCGAAGTAGGAAACGGCGTGGTCACCGTTAAACCACTAGGCCAAACGTGCAGTCGATCACTACTACTCACATACGAAATGTCGTGAGCGATGATTAAATATACCAGGATTTAGGGTACCTCAAGGTAGTATCCTTGGTCTTACCTGGTATATAATATATTATCAATCTATGTAATCTTACTTTAGAACAAGGAAAGATAATAATATATATGCTGACGACACGGCCCAACTTTTTACCGAAAAAGCTAGTAACGAACTGTATCAGAGCACCCAGTCTGGCTTTAATCTTGTAAATACCTGGTTAGAGAATTTTATATAATACTAGCTGTTGCCCGCGGCTCCGCCCGCGTGATAAATGAAGAACTGCTTTACCAATTTTGTGCAAACTTCACATAAACCATCTACTAAATAGTGCGAACAAAGCCTAAACATTTGGTTTGGATAGATGAGCCCGTTCTTGAGTTATAAAATTACAACGAAAAGTGGCATTGATTTTTATATATATTGATGATGTTAAATAAAGAAATAAGTATTTATAAACTAAATTATGTTAGTTGTAAAAACACAATATACCTACAATTGGTTACAAAAAAAATTGTCGTATGAGCAAACTAAGCCGTTACTTGAAATATGTAAATTTTTTTTTTTTTTTGCTGAGCTGCTTTAGCGCATTATTTTTGACCCACTTATTTCTAGTACTACATAATTACTTTGTATGTTATTAAATTATATTGTTACTTTAAGCATTATTTTGTAAATTTAAGTGAATAAAATTGTTTGTAAGCATTTTCTCCGCCCGAGACAGAGATTCAATCTAGTTCGGGCAAATAAAAATTAATGTACTTTATTTATACATTTTAAGAAGGACAGTGTAAATTATTGTACTTTCATAACTGAATAAATATCATTATTATTAAATAAACTGGTCTATTTAAAGTTAGTTTCAAGCCAAATAAGTACTTGATAGATAGGTTGCATGCTGAAATTCGTACTCGACGACACTAGGTTTTCTATTGGGTATGCCCTTTAATTGAAAAAAAAATATTCAGACTAACAAAGAAGTAGCAGGAGATTTTTGAGCTTATTCAACAACTGCATCTTTAATTTCTCATGGGTTGTAATATACAACCACTCAAAGAAAAAATACTTTCCTTGACTACCCAAAAATGTGATGTAGATGAAAATCAATACGATATTATATCTTGAAACACCTCAATTAATATAGTGAGGGGAACAGGTGTCATGTCCCTTCAACACAAAGGGAGGATCCTCCGACCGGGTGAGGTGATCATGCCGTGTGGGCCAAGGCCAACGGTTGATGTTGAGAAGTTATATATATACATATATGCTAATTGGCGCGAGAATTTCTATATCGCGATACAGGATTAGTAGTTACTTCGCAGTTCGTTACTCCGTAGTTTGATGTATATGCGGTAGATAGCGCTGTAATTTGTGTTGGCTATACGTAGACGTGACACAATAGTATCATTATCATGTGTCGGTCTTATACAAAGGTAAACATATAAGTATCGATTCCTTGGTATTTCTTGGTAACATAATTTATCACATCCTGCCGGCTATTCGTGAATCAGGACGAAGACAACGCGAGTACTAGTCATAACATGCTACGTTGACCTATCTTTAGACGTCAGTGATAACGCCGGGTAAATCTCCTGGAGACATCCGGTGGAACACAAAGCTACCTAGGATCAATATGCGGGTATTACGTAATATAATGCTAGCAATTACGAACAATTTGTTGTATTAAAGTTAGGAACACAATCATTAACAGGGTTATAAAAATAAATGAAAAAGAGGAAATCTATGACAATTAAAATAATTACTTACACGTGAAAAAAAATGCTTCACTTCACGATGGATGGCAATGCTAATTCTCTGTGCTAGAAATAATAGTGTCGAGATAGAAAAGTAGCCTATCTACTATTTCAAACTATAGTCTATCTCTGTGCTAAATTTCATCCAGATTCGCTAAGCTGTTTTTGCGTGAAAGATTATCTTACACGCGTACATCCAAACAAACTATTGCATAATATAGTCTGAGTAGGATATTTCATACAACCAAGAAATACCAATGACTTGCGGTAATAATATTAGATTACAAAATGTGTTTACTGTATGTTCAACGTATAAAAACAGACTTAAACACACTTGCAATTAAACTTAATAAAAGTATTGTTCAACCCCTATCGTATAAATATTATTTTATGATAAGGGTATGGGTATGGTAAGGGTATGTAGGGTATAAGCAATACAAAAAAAAAAATTAGAAGGTTTTCAATTTATTTTATTTACAAACGTAACGACAATTTACTCATTTAACTATTTAAAAATTGATTGTTAAATTTGTTATAGTTAAATACTTATTCAATTCATGTAATAAATTATTAACTCGTTGCAAGATTCGATGGCATACAAGAAGTTCCCCTAAATTATTCACCCGTGACGCAGGCCAAGTGAGGTATCCATCCAAACGAATAAACTTCCCCATGACAAATTCAGAGACTTTTAGTTAACTGTCCGTTAAAACATCTGCATGGTGAGTGAAGGCGGAATGAAAAAAACGTTAAGCAGTACAAGGTGTTTAAGTAGGAAGTTTTTTTGATACTAAACTATTAGTTAGCCACAAGCATTGAACTATATTACGACGTAGCTGCGTAGTATTAATAACAACAATGTGGTAATACGTAGCAATAGTCAGAAGTTCAAATATGAGTAAAGAAATCACCTAATAGATTATATCCAAGATTGGCTACAAAGTTACAGAGTAATATATACGGTTGAGTTGAATATCATCATGCGGTATCTTCCTCCTTACTCAAAAAAGGGAGATTAAAACGAAAGAAGGTTTTACAAATAGATTTTTGTTAAAATGTGAAAAAGATTTCTAATTCTAATATAAATAGATATTTGTACTTAAAAAACTTGGTTTAATCCATACTTTCATACTAATATTATAAATTCGAAAGTAACTCCGTCGATATGTCTGTTACGCTTTACCGGTTAAATCGCTGCACCGATTGCTATGAAATTTGGCATGGTAAAACTTTGATTTTGGGAAAAGACATAGCCTACTCTTCAGCACAATAACCAACAGAGTAGTCCGCAAAATCTAGGTACAAAGAACAGCAACATTCCGTACATAAGAATTACAAAGTTGACAATATACAAACATTAATTAAATCGTTTTGAAACAAAAATTATGTATGTAACAGTAGCAATAGTAAAGGTTGACTTAGTATAATATTTACGATGTATACTCCACTAGAATAATATGTTATAGGTCTATATAATAAGCTCATTAGTGATGCGAAACGCATACGCGGTTACTACAACTTTTGTGACTGTGAATATAATAATACTTAGGGCAACACTACTAGTATTAAAAACGGTATATCAAGTGATGTAATCGAAACAGATGTTTCATTCGCTAACGAAAATAAATGTTAATCGATAGACTGACCGGGTAACGGAAGTACCTAAGTATTTAAAAGCAATGGGAACGTCAGAAACTGGTTCACCTGACGCGGGGGTAGTAGATATAAATAATGTGCTAATTCCATCGGTCGGCTTTGTCCGACCGACTTGGCGTACATTGCCACCGCCTAAATTGCATTCTAAATAATAACTTTGAATGTACACCACCGAGCTATTCATGAGGAAAGATAATGTTAGATTTGTATAAAGCCTTTGTTTAAATAGTCCTTGAAACGGATTATAATTAGAAATGTTTTAGATAACAAAAATACAAACTTTATACTTTATTTACTCCAAGTAAGTACTCGCTTCATTTCATGGACTCAAATAAATAGATTCAAGTAAAAATCCAATAAGTAGGTACCTGTGATAAAAATTGAATTTCATAGTAAAAGTAAAAAGTAGGCAAAATATGTATGTTTAGTACTTTGGATTTGCGCAATATGTCATGCGACATCTTAGTAACGTCCCCGAGTTAGGTCAGCAAAAGTCCGACAGTGAATAGAAAACTCAGCAATTTATACAATGTGCCACGAGGGTTCCTAGACAATACAACATAACTCTCTAATTGTAGTTAACGCTAGTTGGAATTAGAATGATTTCAATGCCTTCAAGATAAAACTTTAGAGTTTATAAATGTTTCGAATTAACGTTACTTTTTATGTGAAATAAATCACAAACCTTAGCATTGTGATATATTTGTCTCAAAATTGTTTTACGATGTTGGTTCCCGTAGTGATGATGTGGTTTGAATATAAAAGCAATGACGCCATAATCATGTAAAGTACAGACAATGTGGCAGTAAGTACTTATATTGCTTACTCGTATATATATCAGGCGGGACGTGCAGTACTAGTTGTTTGCATATTGTACCAGTGTGAGATTCGGCAGAACCGGAATTCTGTCGCGTCAAATTTATACTACTTGCGACAGAACTCGACACCGTATACGTAACCATGATGATAATATTTATATTGCCTCTATTATTTCATTTTAACACTGCATTTATCTCTGTATCATTACTCAATTTATATACTATTTAAAACCGTCTCACGGTAATCTCGTGTTCCTATTCAATAAACTTTGCACTTTCCTTATCGCTTTTCAATCTTTGAAGGTGGTCTCATTTCCTTTCGTCAATAAAGAATAATGTAATGGTTTACCAGGATAAACTGCAACTTCAATGCAAGTTAAGTCACAAGGTTTTAATCATAGAGTATCTTTTGCTTTGTCAAGAATGTTAATGTTGTAAGAGCAGTGAACTTTGCGGAGTAGCGAGGCTCTTCCACACCTGAGGTTCACTCGCATGCCCATCAATGCCGACAGTTTAAAGTTTTGAGTAGATATCACGTCTTTATCACACATTACTCGAGTACCTACGTTACTTAATGGCAAGAGGATTAAGTTGACAAAAAGTACAATAATACTTTATACACATACCTTTAATAAAGGTATATATATACGGCAAAAAGTAACTGCGCAATATTTCTTGCTATTCAGATCATAAACTATTCCATATAATAAAACCGACCAAGTGCGAGTTGGACTCGTGCACCGCGGATTCCTTACAAACCTGTAGGTACATTATAATTATGTTGTAACAAAAAATTTATGCTATTCACAATTTTTCCTTTATCTGTGCTATAAGACGTTGCTTCGTACCAAATTTCAAGATTCTGAGTTCACGGGAAGTAGTACCCTGTAGGTTTTATGTCCCCTGCGAGTGTCGAAAATTTTCAGCATAAACGGCTGTAACCTTTTGATTGCGTTGGCTTAGAAGTTTGACTTTTTTACAGCTCCAAGGGACAGTAGACTTGAGTATTTGATATGAACTTCAGCTTGATACCTCCACGCGTTTCTGAGAAAATGGGTCTTGACAGACAGACAAACGGACAACAAAGTGATAGTGACATCCTAAAAGGGTTCCGTTTTTTCCTTTTGAGGTACAGAACCCTAAAACACCAATTTCATGCAAGTATCAGCATGCTTACATTTTAAAATAATTCCAGCAAGTCATTGAAGTAATAAACAGAAAAATTGCATTGTAATTGATTTTTAATGGAAAAACTGAATGTAATAAATACTACGTCAACATCCTAAGTTGCTTATTATTACATCGATATTTTATAAACTTTGTGTTATTCAACTAAAGTTACCACAGCCTACACTATTATAATCACAGAACATATTTGTTTTGTGATTATAATAACGATTGAAATCAAATTAAACACGTCCAACGCTGTTTTCAGGAGAATATGAATTGATTGGACATGATTGATATTGTTTTCACAATCGCAGCGAGGGTGTACACTGAGCCAGTTTTGAATTATCTGTTTGTGAACGATGCAAGGTTCAGTTGCGTGTATTTGTAACTATGGCATGTATATTTCTGGTGAGCTTATGGACTTTTACGGTGAAGTGAGAGACTATTTTAAGTACTCCCGTCATGCAGCCGGTTGTCGTGACGGAACGACGCTCATCTTGAGCCGTTGAATAATTAACAAATTAGTTCCACTATTGAATTAATTTATTCACTGATTTCCCTTAAGCTTTATACGCATCAATCTTATAACGGTGCGATGAAAATTTAATAGTCATTCACGGAGAATATTCCGACTCAAAATTCAAGTGTTTGTTGTTACTAATTGGTTTATCCATCATTTATAATCACGATTCACGACTATTCGGATATTATTCTTAAGATTACAGATATTCTGAATTTGTTTGTTAATGTATAAATTAAAAAGGTAATGTAGGTACATCTGAAGTAATGCCTGTACTTTGAATGGATACTAACAAGAACTTGCAACTGAATGTAAAGCAATTCTGCACCGTTTAACGGTATAATAATTCTAGTGAATTGTTGACCAATACGCTGTGACTTTGTTCGTAATAATGTTTAAGTGGCTAGCTAGCAAATACGCAGAGATTTATCAAGTAAATTTTCAGACTTAAACATATGGTATTAAGGACTGGGACCTAATAATATATTGGATCCCTGTTATTTTTGTGTATTGATTTAAAAAAGTTTAGAACATAAATTGATTTTGTACCTAATTTCTGAATTTAGGCCCCTACTTATGATATCGTAATTGAACTGCAGAGATCACGCAGTCTGCGACGATATTTTCGTATAATATCTGTCTAACTGAATTTATATCTAACTTAGAACTAAACATAATTGATATTAATATAATTCTGTAGGGCGGAAGTTATTCATTAAATTTATAATAAATTAGTGTTTTCAACGTCGCGTTGTTTAATAAAAATAGTATCTACTTAAGAGAGAAATGAGCATTAGTTATACCTTATAATTATTGATCCAGGCTCTAATGGTATTAAATCCTTAGTCCACTCTCTCTTTATTATTATTTGTGTTACCAGTTTAGAAAGCCGAGCTATTTTGGCCTTTTTCTGTTTTCGACAATACGACGCGCAAATCAGTAATGCTCCGTGTCCCGCATACGTTTACGTTAACAACGGTAAGTGTTTCCCATCAGCCGTAGATCAGAGTCAGATATCTTAATAGAATACGTGTAAAGAAATAACTTAAAGTTAAAAAGAAACCGGAATATTCTATGCTGTGTGTATAACTTTCTGTTGTAGAGACACATGTCAAATGATTCTTAATATTTTTCTTCTATTGAAGGGTCTAATCAAGTTGGTTGTCTTTTTTATTTACATATATGAATAAAGTAAAACGTAAAAGACCAGTCTTATCCCAAAAAAAAAACAGTTCAGTACTCAGATAATCCAAACAGGTACAAAAAAGTAGCACAGTAGATAGGATAGCAAGGATTCATTAGTAAAGAAATAAAGTAGGACATATAAATTATGTATTTACATGTTATTTATTCGTATCTGTGAAATAATTTAGTAAATCGTGAAAAATTGTTTTGCTAAATAACTTGGCCAGGGATATTCCGGTTAGGGTTAACCTAACCGAAATAATCTGTTATTAACCCTTTTGGATATGGGTTAACCTAAATTTAGGATTAACCTAAATATGTGTTACCGAATTATAACTGTTAACAGGAATAATCTAATACAGGATAATTACGGTTAACCTTAACCGAATTTGATATAGGTTTCTGGATATTTGTAGGTCCGTGATTCATTTTTCGTTACAGTCGTCGGTGACGTTAATTATTTGCGTGGAATGGGAAAAGGGGATAACAAGTTAATTTTTTTTCACAAGAGATCAAGTAAAATTGATTAATTTTCGAATCGCGTCACGTCGTAAAATAACCGAAATCTTGGGTTAACATCTATCATTTGGGTTAGCAATTTCAAAAACATAAACCCTTTAATTTGGGTTAACCCTTATTGTTTGGGTTAAAACAATAACATATATAATCTGTTAACCGAATCGATGAGTAACCCTTTGAAACGGTTACAGATTGATTCGGTAACCGTTTATAACGAATACCGTTATGCATGGGTTTTCCGATCCCTGAACTTGGCTCTCCTATGATTATAACTATTTTAAAGCAGGACGTATATGGATTTACATTTACATGTTATTTACTTGTATCTGTGAAACAAGTTAGCTTTAATATAGTTTTCACCAAGGAAGAGCCAAGCTTCAGTACAAACGGTTTCACTTGATTGGAGTCATGGACAACGGTCTCTCAGAAAGCCTGTGTCAATTTTTTTTTATTACTTTTTGACGAGTAAGCGAAGTAGAAGAGGCCTCCATCCTCTTCCTCCTTCTCATAGTATCTTTTTAGTTGCAAGTGGTCATGGGCGGTAACCTCTTTTTATGAGTTTTTCCGCTCTGTTCCTTACCTCCCAATACTGTTTCTAATAGCAGAAAAGTGTTTCTAACAGCAGAATGCAATTTACAAAATTAATACCAATATACATACATACCTCTTGAAAAAGAAACAGTATTTATATACATCACCAAAAACAAAATCTTTGTTATATCGTAGCAAACAAAAAAGATA
Organism: Diaphora mendica; assembly: GCA_949125395.1. Classification (NCBI taxonomy): domain Eukaryota; kingdom Metazoa; phylum Arthropoda; class Insecta; order Lepidoptera; family Erebidae; genus Diaphora; species Diaphora mendica. The sequence goes on from OX421315.1 coordinate 18,688,091, forward strand.
AATTCGACATATTTGATGCCCACCAAAATGATTAACGTTCCCCTTCAGTATAATTGCGGGCTCCTCACAATAAATAGTCGTCATTAGGGCCAGTGGGTAAGGGCCATTATGTCGAAGCACCACACTAACGCGCCACAGCCTCTAGTTGAGCGTTTGTGAAACCACTTACACCCTTTCTCCAGCAGGTTTTTCACTCTAATTACTGACTTGGTACTTAGTCTACCATATGTTATGTAAGTCACTTGTTAGTGTCACTTTGAATTGAATTGAAATACGTTTAGAGCATAGGAGTATATTTCATTCTCATACAATTACGAATAGATAAGAAACCTGTAGAAAAAAAAAGATAGCCTTTATAGCGTCGAATAAATGCCTGTTTTAATATAATTAGAGGCAACGTGGTGGCATTACTAGTATTTTTTTATACACTTTTGGCTAACATTATTGCTTACTAGTTGTTGCCCACGGCTCCGCACGCGTATATGTCGGTTATCGCTGCAAATAGTAGCCTATGTGTTATTCTCATGTATAAGCTACATTACTGTAAAGTTTCATTCAAATCCGTTCAGTAGTTTTAGCGTGAAAGAATAACAAACATCCATCCATTCATCCATCCATACTTACAAACTTTCGCGTTTATAATATTAGTATAGATATAGATGCTAGAACTGAGTTCACGTGCGGCGGTTGTCAAACCAACAAATATAAGATGGCAAACCGAAGCTTTAGCCATTGCGCTACCGCCACTGCCTTTTTACGCTCGATCTGTCTTCCTTTTTCTTTCCATCTCTCTCCCGTGTGTGTGTGTGTGTAACCTTTACAAGGTAGATATTCCACTTAACACACTGTTTCTCTTTCATTATTATAAAGGCGTGTCTCCTGCGGCTAAAAATAACAAAACAAACTAACAAAACTTGTTAACTAAACATGTTAGCGATAAGTCGCAGGAGACGGACTTTTAAACGAAAATCAAACACGATTACACGAAAAGCAAAAATCTTTTATCTACTCGACAAAATGACTTATAGTACACTTTCTTAGTTACTTTTATAGTATAAATATGAATAATATAAGTATTAATGTTAGTTCAGTTCAGTTTCATTATACGAGAAGTATACGCTGGGATGTTTTCAGTCCGCTTTGGATAACATGTTTGCTTGTTATTTTGATTAATATTATTATAATATTATTTTGATAAATATGTGATGTTTGGTGTTTAAAAACATTAAACAGTGTCGCAGGAGACCCGGCTTTATAGTACGAGTATGTTCGATATTTAGCGTATCCTTTTCCCAATAATAATTACATTTCAATAATTATAATTAAATACAGGACATGTTCAAGGTCCCACACGTGACAAGATATTATCGAAACAAGTATAACAACCTAATAAGTCTAATCGCATTAAATACTTAAAAAAACAAGCTAAGGGCGAATCAGACACGACCATCGAGGGTTCCCTAAGCAAACAAACTTGTATATTTGTTCAGTTAATCCATGACGGATCCTTTAAGGCCGACACACACGTTCAAGTGTACTTGCGACAGAGATAGACAGACAAAACAGTCTAGATTTGCGCAAGTATACTTGAACGTGTATGTTCGGCTTTTAAGTCTCAAAGCAAATATCTATTTGCTCTTTTTTCATAACCTCAAAAATTAGGTAAAACGAAATGTATTTTATCAGGTATAACAACAATAATCACCTGTTTCCTATTTTATTTTACTTGTAGGAATGAAAGAACTGTGCCTATTTTATGATTTTAGGTAAATTAGAAGTAGCCTATAGTATTCGATTTACGTACGATGTCTCCCTTTACTCTTCGATCAAATATATTATAGATGCACAGTTCCATACAAAAGTAAACAAAATACTGTCCACGCTTCTATACGTACTTAGGTATATGTATACCACTTGAGATATAGCGAAAAAAGTCCTGAACTGGTATACAGCTTAACCTAATTTTAACTTTAAGCAACTGACGTACGGACGGAAATAAATCCATATTAAATTCTCTACATATTACCTTTTAGTTTGATGTCAGGATAGGACAATAAAATTTTATGACTCTTTCAAAAATCAGAAATAAAACAACACATGCCCAAAAACAAGTGTATTAAAAAATTAAACTTAACGTATTACAATAAAGCACATAATAGTACAAAGAATAACGAGAGTTACATTCCACTGACATTAAATAGTGTGTTCGCGTCTTATCGCTTCTATTTGGAACATGGACAAAATGGAGTTGCTTTTTGATTTAAAAAACATACGGTAGTTGGATGGACCAACAAATAATTAATTCTTCACACAATTTTTATTTCTTCTTTTGATTCTGATAGCTAAAAGTTTGAATAGAATTTTATTATAAATTATAATAAGTATTAATTTAATATTGAATATTCCATTCAGATATTAGACCTTCTATACCTACGTGCCTGTATTTATACATATTATATTGCACTATTCCATAAATTGGACTACACCTAAACTATAATCATCAAATATATTTTATATTCCAACTTAAATGTTTTTCAGATATTTACGAACGGACGGATAATTTTAAATTTTGGTAATCACGTTTAGAATCTGGTATAGACCAACATTTATAAACAGTTTGCAATTTTGTCAAAAATACATACATGCAGATCAAATTAATAACCTCCTTTTTTAAAGTCGGTTAAATATTCTTAGTAGAATATAATACCTACCTGTGAAGTTGGTAAGGCTGTCTTTTTTATTCTCCTAAATATGTAAATTTCAAAAAACTAAAACAAAAACAAATCTTCAATTAACCTAAAAACATTGTATCGGCGACTCCATCATTATCCTACTGACTTTGTTCGCTAGCACTAGGCTTGTCTTTTTTTCTCTTATGAACATCGCGCGTGAGTGTGAAAGGGATGGATGCGTACATTAGAAGCCGTTCTAAGTCACAAATTTTATCAAAATATTAATAAAATTAGCTTTAAAGCATAACGAAAATACACCAATATGTTAGATTAAAGATAGACTTACTGAAAATAAGATATTTCATACTTTTTTTGCACTTTTAGAGTGTAATTTTTACATTTTTTTTGTGTGTAAACACGAGCACGGCCACCAAGCGAATGAGAGTGACACAAGGCATATTGTTTGTTTTATGCCTTGTTTTGCCGGTGCCACTTTTTAAGCGGCAACAGTGCATCTATGATATATTTGATCGAAGCCTTTACTTGATTTATTTAAAACTTCAGGGATCTCAAACATAATAAGTATCTATCTATACTAATATTATAAACTAGCTGAGCCCAGCGGTGTTACCCGCGGTACAGTAAAAATCGCGTAAATCTAGACACTCATAGTCTGAGTCTAGACATTTGGATGAGTTGACAGTTACACAAAAAAAGTAAAGCTAAATATCTATAAAACTAATGTAAGTTGAACTATTTAATATTAAAATTGTTTAAATTGAGAAAAGCTTAGGTTGTTACTTAAATTTTTCCAGGCAACCTGGCTGGACGGAGGAGATTTACAGAAAATAGGGAGTTGTCATTAGCAATATATATCAATGATCTAATTATTTTAAATCAAATAATATTGTTACTTATTACTTATTTTTCTTCATTTCCCGTACTGAGAATTAATTGCGTAGACTGCGTATTAGACTTGTAATAAAACTGATGTTATGTGTACCTACACACATAACATCAGTTTTTATTACAAGTCTAATATTAACTTAAGTAAAAAAGTTATCGGTTATCAGCGCATTAAGAGTACAGCGTTCTTACCCAGACGTCCGACTGATGAAACAAGTATGGTGACGTCATCATTAACCGGTCATCGTTACCACTCCTATAGAGGTGACCTTCGGTGTTGACATAATCACTTAATATACTTTTAGGTAACATTTATAAGAGACTGTTCGTAGCAATACTGTGTCGAAATCATTGGTATATCAGTAGGTAGGTAGGTACTTACGTTATGACTGCACAAGATATCGAAATGCATTTGCATGCGTAGGTAAGGCTAGGAAGGCGTTTCATGAGGCGACATTACATGTGTGCCGTACGTCGCCTAAAATGAGAAGTATATGGTAGAGGGTGCCCGCTTCTGTGCGGGCAGGCGCTTGGAGGGGTCTGGATGTCATAATAACAGCAGTTCCCGGATCTCTCCCTCCTCAGGCGCAGAGTGGCACACCGTGTGGTTTTAGTCGGTTCGAGTCCAACACACCGCCCGCCACAAGCCCCAGCAGGGTGACGGTCCGAGGGGATTGCCACAGGTTAAAAAAAGGCAGGCGCTTCATGACAGGCGATCGCCAATACCCAAAACATAACAGCTGTAAAAACACTCTTATTTATTTAGCCTTGACTTCACTCCGCTGATCTGCTTTAGGTACTTTCATTGTGGTGAAAAGTAAACTGTGCTTGAAGTTACACGATAATGATATTAAAATCATCTAATTACTAATAATTATTTGATACATCTCCCACACGGTGACAAGGCCGTCTGATCCCAAAGCTCAGCAAAGCTTGTAGGTACGGTTATTGTATGTATCCACTGTAAATGTATCTGTTCTTCTTTTTATTCTTTTATTCGGTATCTTGTATAATAACTATACTACTTTTAAATATACTCATGTATTACTGGACACACATATAATATAGGATTACACTCAGACACAAAACAAATATTCCTTCACTTCACAAACGATATATCCTATGTGGGAATCAAACGCGTGACCTGTGCCCCATCAGTCAGGGTCACAAATCTCTGACCAACATACACCTATTTAAATGCCCCCAATTTTAACTCAAACTTGGTAGCACAAACGCCGCGTTTAACCAACAATAATGCATGATTAACATCATACGGTGTTTTAGTAATACAATATTTCCGCAACGGTCTACGTTTATTAAAAAAACAAAAAACCAACGACAAAATTTACCTGAGGCTCTGGCAACTCATTGGAGGAAAATGTGTAATTTGCTTGTGGCCATGTGACTTAGATATATATGTTACGGGCAATTTGATAAGTCCGGGCACTATTAATAATGGCCGGTCTGTATTCCTAATACCCGACTCAATTGGGCATGTGATTAAAACAGCATGATTAATCACTTTTCCCGGCCATTATGAATAATGCCCACCCTATCTTGGGCAAAGTAATAAAATAGGTGAACAGTAGTGTTTTTGTTTATAAAATAAAATTAAACTTACAAAAAAAAACCTAACCTAACACACAAGTAGGGAATTATTCATACTGCCCGTCCAAGTGATAAATTCAAGGTATGGGACTAATCCCGCCCACACGCCCACCACTGTAACTCCTGTACACCAGGATCTACAGCGGTGACCCACGAACACACCGAGTTATGACACTCGGGACGTCCCAGGAAAAATTAAAGTTCATGGTATCTCAAACACTGACTTGTTACATGAATCACGGGCCGTTGGGTATTATTAATAATGGCCGGTCAAAGTGTTAAGTGATAAATTAATCACTTTGCCTGACGCTCTTAGACATTATTAATAATGGCAGGTCCTTATTAATAATGCCCAGTTAATCACGTTGCCCGTAACATATATAATATATAAGCACTGTCAGTTACACAGTCTTTCCGAAACATTTTGACCCATCCTGAGGTTGCTTGCAAGAGATTCCTTTTCGCAATGAGGCTGCCCTTAGTAATATTTGACATTATGCACTTTCTTGTAATTCTTTAACTCGGTGTACAAATAAATAGTTTGCTATCTATCAAAAGAGCAGTAACTTACAAATTTCAATGTATTGTGTGTAAGGTGACTTATCTAAACGTCCAACAATATAAATGACTATAGTCTATTCAACTTTCTCTGAGACAAAAGATAAACAAACCAGAAAATGGTTCTTTAATACGTCAAATTTTACATGCATCTAGAATCAATAAAAAGGTGACATTTTCTTTCTTTTTCTTGGAAAATAGCAAACTGTGCCGATGTCGACAATTCTGCCAGTGTCAAGTACAACGGAAATACGTATGTTAAAAAATAAAATAATTGCAACTGTCCAAATTTTCCGAGTTCACAGTGGACTGACTAAAAAGTGACATTAAAAACACCTAAAACTGTAGCTGTTCCCAAACTTTGAACGTATTATAACACTACTAAATTGAAGAGTAGTGATAAGGCAAATAATTTACGTAGAAATGTGAAATTTTGTAATTAGTTTGGTTACACCAGCCATGTTTACTCTCGATCAACTCGTTTGAGAAACATTGGTTTCTTTGTTTACCTTTTGTCTCAGAGGAAGTTGAATAGGGTATAGGTAATAGTATCCCTCTGTCAAATTGTTACTTCATATTGGTTGGTTTAAATGAACACTTAATATGTTTGTCTGAACCGAATGAATGAGTAATCATTATTGTTACTTGATTTGAAATATTGTTTAAATTGAATAAGTGGCGTTTCGTTCCTTTCTCTTTGCAGTGACGTTATAAATAAACAAATAAATATTTCCGACATCTAACACACAACGCCATCTAGTCCCAAGCTAAGTAGAGCTTTTTTTGTAAAATATACATATTATACATAGAAAACACCCAAACTCAGAGAAAAATATTTGGAGATCATACAAATATTTGGTCCAACCCGGGGCTCGAACTGGAGACATCAAGCACAGCAGTCGGATACGCTACCACTGCGCCACCGAAGCACGTTGTCATGTGTATTTTAGTTTACTCCCAACGAACCAAGTGGCATGCAATTGCAGGGGCCTATGTCCAGTAGTCGACTGCAGTAGGCTGATCATAATGTTTCTTCTTAATATCTATACTAATCTATACTATAATTTATAATATTATAAAGCTGAAGAGTTTGTTTGTTTGTATGTTTGCCTGCGCTAATCTCAGGAACCGCTGGTCCGATTTGAAAAATTATTTCAGTGTTGGATAGTACATTTATCGAGGAAGCTATACCTATATCATCACGCTAAGACCAATAGGAGCGGAGCACCAATGAAGAATGTTACAAAAACGGGAAAAAAAATTACGCTACGGGCAATAGGTGACATAAACGACGTTGCGTGGGTCAGCTAGTTATGGTATAAACCGATTTGCTACACACACAGTAAGAAGAAAAAATCACGAACATGAACGTCGATTTGTTAAGTTTTTTTTCATCAACAAAGAAAACTATCGATGACCTTTTCTACAAAATAATATAATTAATAATTATAATAATATTATGTTGCTCGGTATGTTTGCCCGTTGTCTTATTTAGTATATTATCATGTGCATGTTGATAAAGATTTTTGATTAGGTGTGAATCGAAACACGTGCATCAAGTGTTGCCTCTTCCATATATAATACAAAACGTTGTCCTACTTCTATTTCAGCTATTGCCTTAACTAGAAGAGTGCTAGCGGTGTCCAGGGACAGGACGCAGAAATAACCAAATAGCGTAGAACGGATAAATATCAAACTAGCAGACATAAAATGCAAGTAAGTTCACCTAACGAAGAAACTATGTAATATCTAGTAATCCTAGATGACGCAATTGTTGCACAATTACAACACATACAACTAACAATATCAATGTCTCGTTGCCATTGCCCTGCGGATCTCTCTTTGTATTGACGGATTTTTTATTGAATAATATACCACATAATATTCATTGCCAAAACTCGCTTTGTTGTTGATAAAGTTTTATAGAAAAAATATTAACTAAACTAATTTAACAATTATACCAATAAGAGATTTTAAGTAGTAGTAGTCATAACTATTGCTCGCGCTTGAAGGCTTTAAAAGGCTTACAAACGTATAATTAATGTAACACAATAACATTCTTCAGACCTAATACAACATGTATTTGAATATAATGTGTCCAGTCCGTCTAGAACACAAAAGAAGTGTCAAGGACCACCAAGTTATGTTTGCAATTTTTTTTTACGTTTGATTTCTTTTCAGATTAAAGGGAAAGTTTAAAGAAAACTTTAGGGTTTGGTTTAATTGTTGATATTTAAAAAAAATAGTTACAATTTTAATTAGAAATCACATCATCACCAGCCCTTAACAGTCCACTGCTGGATGTACTTTACCGTGGGAGAGCCACGCTTCGGCATTAATGGGCCGGCTCGACCGGAGTGATACCACGGCCTCACAGAAAACCGGTGTGAAATAGTGCTTGCTCCCCGTGTTCGATTCCCGGGTCGGACAAAATGTTTGTACGATCTACAAATATTTGTTTCGGAGTTGGGTGTTTTCTATGTACATATAATGTGTATTTACAAAAAGGTATTTAAGTATTTTATCAGTGAATCTAGCTATTATAATATAAAGCCCTTGAGTGTAAAATGTCCTAAATATTATTATTAATCCGTCACCACAATGAGGCCTAAATGAGACAGATAACATTAAATGGTAAATGTATTTTGAATCTACTTTTTTTTATGTTTGGCCCGCCAAGATGACTCTACTCTGCCTGATGGAAAGCATAAGCAGAATTCAAGAGTGGTGGTCACCATGCTCACTGCGAATGCACACAATGCAGTATGGCGACCCACACCATGGGGGCCTAGTGATGCTGCTGCATCTTTTAGTCTAGTCAACAATTATGGAACTTGTTGACTAGACTAATTGCGCCTCCGGTCTCGCACTCACCAACGAAACACGACAGCACAAACGCTGTCATTTTACGTTGATTTTCTGTGCGAAGGTAGTACCGCCCCGGTCGAGCCGGCCCGTTCGTGCTGAAATCAGCGTGGCTCTACTACCTACTGCCTTGCATGCCCACTTATAATAAACAAATATGCATAACTCCATTAGCGGGATTATCTACTATAAATATAATCCGTACCTAAATTTGATACGCCAAAAGCTTATGTGAAGGTTAATACTAAATCGCAACTCAGTTTATATGACCTATGGTCACGGAAACGTCAACAATAAAGTAAAATTATATACTGTTAACATACATACCTGAGTTGTCGATTAGTTTTTTCCATATTCACGCTCTTCTGTATAGATTTTTTTAAATAATTGAGAAATCTTACGGTAACAGACATTATGTATTCTGGAGTGCTGACAACCAGTCTAAAAGTTAATGATAATCGGCTTAGTAATTCAGGCGTGAAACCTGTGCAACTAAATAAACTTCTAATCCTATTTCCATTATTGTTATAAGTAAGAATTTCAATGAACCTAAAAGTTTTTACCATATATTATAGGTCTGAGTCTGGTCGTTGTTTGTATCCGTTTTATATTTGCAAATTCTCCCGCTAGATATTTCTTCTGAGTGCAGGAGTTATATTTTGATCAATCAACTAGCTGACCCAGCGAACTTCATACCGCCATATTTACATATCTGTCTCAGCTTCCCACAGTTAGTGTACAGTCGCGGACAAAAAAAATACTTTTCCCGTTATTTTTTATTTTTTTCTTTCTAGCTAAAAAAGAATGAAAGAAATCGGACTATGTGTTATCGAATTATAACTAACCTCTCTCCAGTCAACCGTGCTGAATTTCGGGATAAAAAGTATCCTATGTCCTACCTCGCAGACCGTAGTATGAACTCAAATTATGCCAAGTTTCATTTGAATCCATTCAGTGGTTTCGGCGGCCAAGATACAGACAGACAGACAAAAATGAAAAAAATTACAGTTTTGGCTTCAGTGTCGATTATAGAGGGCGATCCAAAAAAAATCAAAATATCTTTAATGTACAGAATTTGACCTGTTATATTTTTATTATAAGTATAGATAAAAATAATTAAGTAGCCATATAGCATTAGGCAAAAAAAGTGTCATTTGTGTGTATATACCCATGTTTATTCAAAACAAAAGACAGAATAAGCATCAACGATCGATATGCAGGTAATCGGATTTGCAGGCCGTTCCCCTGACACTCTAGGAAGTGACCCCACTCAACGGAAGAGTGAACTCAATAAGCCTTTATTTTCTCTTCACCATTCGTCCCATATTCTCTCCGAGAAAATATACGCATCGTTTGACTTACCAACTTGTGACAACGTGTGAAATAAATTTTCGTTCTAAAATTAAAAACTGACCGACTTTTGCCATTCCATTAGCAATAATGGTACAATTATTTTAATTTGTGGTTATAGGTGGAGCAAATGTTTAAATTTTTCCCATAACCACAGTTAGATTATTATTATCGTATTGTAATTACATTGTAATTTAAAATAAATTAAAATTAAGTAACAAGCTTTAATGGAGGAATCTTAAATCAAAAACGTGTCCGTACTTACTCACTGACTTGAGTTTAAGCATTTTATTATTTTAATCACAAATATTAGTGAGTTTTATAAAGTTTTATAAATATTTATAAAATTCTAAATATTAACTTTAAAATATTTGATATACTTAATGTCAAATATTTATGTAGCAATATTGTCCCATTGAGAAAATTAACACGTCTTCGAATGTACATAATAATACCAGTAGTGACAGTTTTGGACTGGCCAAGTGCACGCTGTTTCGCTCTTTCTCAAAGGGTCCATACCATTGACAAATATTTAACACCATATACTATTCAAATACTTGTGAATAAAAAAACAAAAGACACGCAAGACAAAAGATAAATATATACGATTATTTGTAGCATTACAATCTCAAATGTCTTAAAATCAAATGTGAATCTCAAAAACACAATAAGTGTTAAGAGGGCTTTGTTTTTAATTATTTTTTTCATGTTTATTGTTATTTTCATTATTTAGTCAGCTCTAATCGAACCTATATTCCAATCACAAGATTGAAATAATTATTTATCAATCTCAATTTTAAACTCATCAACAATTTTTGTTTAGTTAAATTCATTAGGTGAATTAAACTTTTGGCGAAATGCTGGCTATTTGAAAACACGAACAAATGCTATGCTAATCTCACAAACTACTCGACAATAACACAGCATGATGTCAATGAATCTGTCACGTGTTAAACAACGAAAGAACTCATTTTAGCAAGTTTCAGTAAGTTTTATTGTTAAACCATGTAATAACAAAAAAAATGGTGAGAAGCTTAACATTGTTCTTTATAAAACCGGTCTCAAATATGGCATGTGTTAATTGTTAACAACAATAACGAAATACTCTATGGTAGGTATACTTTAAAAATTTACGACTTAAAAATGTTTGAGTGCATTATATTCTCACGATACAGATCTGGACACGCTTGTATTACAAATTATGGGTACTAGTACATTGATGAGTTAGCAAAATAATGTGTCACATGTTCTAGTATGTCGTGAGCCTCTAATGGAATACTTTGTAAACATAAAACTTAGTAACAACATGCACAAAGACATAACTGGTTCGTGGAACGCATCACCTCTAAAAATAAATATTAGGTAGTATTATTTTATTTATTTAATACTCTTTTAAGGGCCTACCTCCCTTCAGATGCGTAAAAATGGTTGCATTCTAAAGACTACTCCTCCTTAACAGCTGCATCAAAAGATTCGAAAAAAATATATGTTTACTGCAGATTCATGTGCAAGAATATGTAGATTTAATTTTTTACATACGATAAATAGTATTGCCATAAAAAAAAATTTAACAACACTCTATTTTGTTCGCTTTTTTGCCTAAAGCTTTTAAACGGCTTTGAAGCAAAAAAATATTTTTACACAGAAATATTGGTGGTTGAATTAGCTATAAACTAGGCATACTCATATTTAAATCAATCAATATTTTGTAAAGAAAATGATCAATATTGCGATTCCCAAAATTAAAAGTACAGCGGGTCTCTGTGCGGGCGCAGGCGGCAGTCGTGCGTTGGCATTCAGACGGGAAGGTTGTGTCGCTCGCTGCTCTGCCCACGCTTACGACTAACTATGCTTAGACGTTTGTGTTTGTGTAAGTATTTAGGTACTTTCTGAGTTAGTGTGCATTAGAGACTAACTCGCTGCAAAGGACTCAAAGTGATCGTGCGCTTGGATGATTTTTGGTGTTTTGACTGCCTCGATGGCGCAGTGGTAGCGTATGCGACTGCAGGCTATGCTTGAGGTCTCGGGTTCGATTCCCGGGTCGGATTAAATATTTGTATGATTTGAAAATATTTATTTCGGTATTTGACTGTTTTCTATGCATAATATGTATCTACTTACATATTTACAAAAAAGTAATATATTAGTAGAGAATACGATTAGGAACGCCCTTCACCCATCTGTTTATTAGATGAAAAGTATTTTAATATATCATATTTAATATTATATCGCGGGTGGGTTGGCTAAAAATCCCTGTCTGAACTATTATAATATGTTTATATATCTAATATTTATATAATTATCATTTATTTATTATCATATTTAAATATTAATACGTGTATCCGTGTATGCATTTTACATAGCATTAATATTATTATTGTTACTTATAAACCGATAAATTAATGTTTTTCTTCCCTTATCTCTTTTTCTTATTACAATTGTATGATAGGATAGGCACCTGCCTTGTCCCTTACTGAACCAACTCAAGGTTGACTGAGAGATAATACCATGTGGCATAAAGTCTATAAGTCTTATAAAGGCGGACTTATCGGTTTATAAGTAACAATAATAATATTAATCACTACATAGTATAAAACAGAGTCGCTTTCTCTGTCCCTATATACCTTTGTTTGCTTAAATCTTTAAAACTACGCAACGGATTTTGATGCGGATTTCTTTGATAGATAGAATGATTCAAGAGGAAGGTTTTTATGTATAATAAATGCATAATATAGTGTGGAAACGCTGTTAATTTTCGAGGTTTCTAATGTGATGTAGCAAATAAACACATTTTTTTGCGCTTACATTGCAAACGCTGGTTGCACCCTACGAGATAGATCAAAATAATGTACTACAGTATTATACACCTTAAAAAGATCTACAAAAAAGTCCGCGACGGTATATGTCTATCTCTTAGGGATAATCCACAACAACCATTTTTTATTCCTTTCTTTTTACGAGAAATAATGGCTTATTTACGAAGCGATTTTAAGCAATACAGAATGAATCCTTATACAATTAAGTAAATTAAATACATTGTGCATTTAATATAGATCAAAATAGCCCTTTACAGTATCTAATTTAAATGAATATATTCGAAGATATTACAGATTTAAAATGCACGAATCGTGTCGTCGGCGGGGGCATCTGAAATCCACCCGAGCGAAGCCGGGGCGGGTCGCTAGTGCTATATAAAATGCATACACGGATATACATATTAATATTTAAACATGATAATTATATAAATATTTGATATATAAACATATTATAATAGTTCAGACAGGGATTTTTAGCCAACCCACCCGCGATATAATATTAAAGATGGTACAAGAGTAGAGAGGTCTAACTTGTAAAATACACACACTCACATTCAAAGCTTTGAAAATAATAATCAATATATATTTCGGATATCTGACACACAACGTCTATTAGTTTCAAACTAAGTGGAGCTTGTACTATGAAAGCTAGATTGACTGATAGAACAATTATATGCTTTTATTTGTAAATACAAATATATCATACATAGAGAACACCCAAACGAACCTGAGACCTCATGGACAATAGTCGCGTAAGCTATCACTGCACCAACGTACATGTAAAATCTCTACAAATAAAAAAAATGGAGTGTCTGTTTGTAATATTAAAAAAACCGCTTTTAATAAAAGCATATGTATGTATACACGATACATGTACCATTTTTTTTTTTACAATTTTTGTCTGACTGTTTGTTACGGGTAATCTCTGCAACGGCTGGACCGATTTTGACGGGACTTTCAGTGATAGGTCGTTACCCGCGGCAAGACGATAGCCGCGGGTAACACCGCGGGGTTCAGCTAGTTAAAAATAAATTCATGATAATTATCTGTTCGACACGATTTTATTTCAATTTGTAGACATTGCAGGTGACTTCGGAACCTTATTCTATGGGTGACCTGACACGTAACGCATTTACCTGTTTTTAACCGACTTAAAAAAAGGAGGTTTCTCAATTCGACCGTATATATATATTTTTTTATGTGTGTTCGGGGATAACTAAGATTTTGATGATTCCTTTTTTAATGGAAAGGAGATATCCCAACGGTGGTACCATGATAAGGACACTAAGATCTGATTATGGCATCCAAGATAAATCGAGTTGAACCTTGAAGTCGGTTTTATTTTGTTAAAATTTTACTTGTTAATTTATTTAAACATGCTAGAAGTTTTCAGAAATATGATAATTTTTACTTTTTTCTACAAAGGGTAAAATGAATTAATTTATTTTATCAGATTTCTTACCTAATTTAACATACTTTTTCGTATTTAGTACCTACCTATGATAAAATGTGTTAATTTTAAATCTTACTAAACTTTTAGAAATACCCCTTTCTTATGTTAACATTTTAACCATTTATAATTATGTTTTGAAGTTAAGGCAAAAACGTCAGACAAGCGCGCATGTCTGTCTCGCTCCCTAGTCTTTGATCATCGTTTTGAAGTAACGCGTAAGGTACGGAGATATGAATGTGTGCGGTGCAGATATGATACTATGCGTTTAGCTCCGCCCAGACGCTCAAGGTCATTGAGGCTACTATACGCCTTAAGCAGGTATTTAATTACAGCACACGTTTGCTTCTTAAATGGAAGGTTTACCAATACATCTTTATTAACTGTTATCTTTTTGGTAGTATTAATTAGTAAGGTGATGCACGAGGTTATTTACATGTGTATTTACTGTATTACACGTAGGTATCAATTGCCTAAAAACACTCAAAATTTTAATACGCATATCAATTTAAATAATTTAAAAATAGGAATTTGTAAAGTTGATATGTGTACGCTTAAAAACTCAAAAGTTTTAAAATTTTAATGTGATATGCAGACTGCTTCAAAATTTGTTCTTATCTTTTTTTGAGTTACGTTTTTTAAGCTCTCATTTCTCATAAATGCAACCAGAATGTGCCACACCGAAGTGTTGCTGGTTACAGCTGGTATAGAACAACTGATTTAGAGTATATTTAAACAAATAGTAGAAAAAACACTGGATCACAAATATACAGTTACTATTTGATCAAGTTTACGTTAAGTTTACGAGGCAACTGCCTCGTTGGTCTCGCGGTTGGCGTGTACGACTGCTGATCATGAGGTCTCGGGTTCGATTCCTGGGTCGGACCAAATGTTTGTATGATCTACAAATATTTGTTTCGGAGTTTGGGTGTTTTCTATGTATAATATGTATGTATTTACAAAAAAAAAAGTATATATGTATTTGTAGCAGTTGTCTAGTACCCATAACACAAGCTCTGCTTAGCTTGGGACTAGATGGCGTTGTGTGTTAAAATGTCCGAAATATTTATTTATTTATTTATAATATTTTTACAATAGGTAAGAGTATTGCATACAATTATGTGAAAAAAGAAGAAGAAAGAAGTGAAAAGGCAATGACATAGGTACATTAAGTTAAGTAACATATCATAATATGTATGTCGCTTTAATTTTTTTAATATAATTATAGACATACAATTTTGTGTACCTACCGAAAACTCCTAAGTATTGATAAATAGAAAAAAAAACATTCTACATTATGATAATATCAAACACTTCCACTTTTCATATTTCAGAGCGATATTCCTATCATACACTTCTCGACAATTTCACCTGGATATCATAATCTCATTCTTGGATCAAATTTGTTCACGTGCGAGAAATCCCGTCTGACAACGTATCTCAGCTCAGACGATATTTCCTTTACTAATGGAAAATTTATCCTCCAATATCTAATGGCAAAATATTTACCATTACTCTCCTTTCTCTGCCGTTTACTCGGAGTTTGACTTCTAAGAGAGCAATGTAACGGGTATTTATCGAATATATCTGTTTAAGATCGCTCCATCGCTTTGTCCATCCGTTCAGACCGCCCCGACCGCAGCGTCGACAAAATAACTTTAGTTCCGTGGAGAGTTCCCATCGAAGTGAACGTTTAGTGATGTTACTCCGAGTGACAATACTTGATACTTGAGTTTTTGTTAAGTGGACAACTATACCACAAGTTTATAATTAGAATCCAATCTGAAGTGAAGTGATTTTTGTGCCTTTCTTAGAAATTTTACCGTTTGTGTTTGTGTTAAGTTGAACAAATCGTTGAACTTTGAAATATGTTCTTTGAAAGAAGTAAGTAACTTAGCTGTTATTATTAGATTTTATCAATATCGCCTGTGATTGAAATCAACTATGTAACTTTTTAAGATATCGCTTACTTGTTTATATTTATTTTCATCACATTTTATTTTAATTTCAATATAGTATATTTTGATCAAAACAAAAGAAGACGTTGAATAACATATTCTGAAGAACTACTTAATCATAGTTATCAAGCTTTTAGTAAGAATTAGAGATGATTAAATGCTAATGATTAATTCTAAGAATTCTTAATTAGCGATCAATGATCAGATATTATTATTACAAGTTAAGTTAAAACATACATGTTTTTAAAGAGATTTATTTTGGCCGTTCACGAATCATGAGCACAGAACGACATTTAATTTTCAGGCTCCGTCCACTGGGTTCCTCTGGGGGATTCATTTGGAATTTTCGTCCACACTGATACCCTAGGGGGTCTTTTTGGATTTTTATTCCATTTGGATACCCTGCTTAAGTCAATGGGGGATTTAATTGTTTTTTTTTCCACACGGTATGGCTATTTATGGCCATTTGTATATAAGTTAAATGCCATACCTATTAATACATTTATCTACCAAAGATTACCTACACAACTCAAAACCCATCAAAAATCCTAGTATTATCCAATTATTTTTTATTTTTTGATCGAAGTAAAAATATGATTATTCGCAGATGTGGACAAAAAATCCAATTAAATCCCCCATCGGTTTAAGCAGGTGATCCTAAGAGAAGAAATAACTTCAAAATAAACCCCCTGGGGGAACAAAACGGAAATGAAATCCAAAAAGATCCCTCAGGGAATCATTGTGGACGAAAATTTCAAATGAATTTCCCAGGGTAGCAGGACGGAGTCAATTTTCAACTTATAAAACTGCTTTTATACAACTTTTTATAGATGTTAGTAAGCTAGGTACACTTATAACAGTAATAATGTTTCTAACAGTTATCAAGTAACTTCTATGGAACAATGAGAAGGCCGTATCTCCTACAGAGGAGTATAACGTCTAACGAGAGAGTCATTAGTAGAAACAATATATTACATTAGCAGTCATAATTACTTAAACGCAAAATATTTTAGTAGAGCGGATAAGTACAACAGATAAATAAAAAAAAAAATACAAGTAGGTAAAATAATTATGCTTTTGTTAATAAGAAAAAAATTGTACGGTTTAATTCATACATAAGGACAAAGTAATATAAATGTGATAACGGCTGCCCTGCAGAAAACGTACTTTAAAGCTGTTTAATTTGACTACAGGAAAAGCCCTGGGTGTTTGGAATTCCCAAACAACTATCGCTTGATTGTACATCGAACGATTATTATATACTCAAAGAGGGTTAGAGTCTGGTAGTTGGCCGATCATAAAAGAAGTGCGTAAGTCATAAGTCAAATTATCGAGTGATCAAGAAGAAGGGAAGACGATAATTTATTGCAACGAACCAAAACAAATTTGAGAAAAGGGTATAAAGATGAGATGAGTCTTTAATAATGTAGAGACATAACTTACAGTTCGGCACATCCAGGCAGCTTCATCACTAGTACGAAGGATATGCTATCTTAAGATATTACACTCTTTCTAGAAACAAGATTTCAACTCAATTCTGTCTTATTTATATTTGACTTGACGAAGACCAACCAATTATTTCAACACGAGATAAAATACGTAATAAGTTGTGGGTTCTCTTCAATTCTTAGTTTTATATTCTTATCTCCAAAAGTAGGATAACGACTTCTTTTTATGACAATGATAAATAGCATCATCGTCATAAATTTCAGACTCAATCCTTATCCATCAATTTATCCTTATCCTGTGTTTTTATCTATTGTTATGCGAATTCAGCGTTCTTCCACGTTCTGATATTATAGTTACATACCCAACGTTATGTTTAAATATCATGGGAAAGAAAAGTTACGTACTTACATTACGCTTATGGGCATGGTTAATGCTACATTTTTACTACATTTACCATGGATGAATCGATGTTTAAATTAAATATATTTAAATGTTATATTGTTTAAAATATTGAATTAAATAATTTTTGATATTTAATATTTAAAAAATATTTCATTCGACATTTTAAACAATATAATGGGTTTGTATCTCAATACCTCCGTGTCGCAAGATACCAAATAATTATTTAGGAATTCAATCAAATCTGTAATATAATAAAAGACGGAGTACTGGGACTGAAGGTATAGCATTAGTAAAAAAATGCAATGATGTAAAACGGAATAATTAATTTTAATGAACATACAAAATCTCATCGGAATTTTGATAAGACAGAATATATTTTTCACAACTGTCATTAGTAAATGGAAAAGTGAGACTATGTGCTTTAAAAATGTGTTATACCCTTACTTAGAATTTTAAAACCTTCAATTTATCCTTTGAGCATTACGAACATTTCGACCACTTAACATAATTTTCCACATGATAATAATTTGTGTATTTTGTGTAGTAATATGCTACCAACAAGATTATAAGATATCGAGGTATGCGATGACAAATCGTCAGTAATCAGGCACTTTTAAATCAATAGTCATAGTATTGGAATTTATATTGATTATGTTGAAATCCGTGTTGTTTTTACCTTTACGTACAGGGTTCAATTAAACTTTCCTACATATCTGGTTTGTTCCGGTTTACAGTTTAAAATGCTAGTGTTTTAATAAGTTGCTTGCTTGCTTTGCTTCTAAACCGGGGTATTGCAGTTTCGTGCTATCCTATACTTTACCTTAGAAGCAAGCACAATTTGTACATGTGGTTGGCTGTTACCACAATACTGCATGCGATGCAGCATGCTAGGTGAAATATTAGCCAGTCAAGAGCAACAAAACGGTAATAACAAGTTATGGTAACATAATACGAGGTATAAAAGAACAACTCTAAGATATTTAGTTAGTTGTATTCAATTTTGCCTGACTTGTCTATGTTCATATTTCAACAGTATTTTATTTCTCTCTCTTTTATTTTTTCATTGATCTATGCTAGAAAGAGAAAAACAGTGTTAAGAATAAAAGGACCCATGATTTTTATATTTAAAGTAGTACCAACAGCTTTACGAATTAAATTCTAACTTACCCAATAAACATAGGAGCTTCCACGCATTTCTCAAGCACCTACTTCTCAAACATCATCTTTCTCTGAAGCACGTGTCTCCTTTTCACACCCTTTAAAGGACCTATTCATCTTTTACATGACTACCCGAAGCCTACTTTTGAGAATACAATATTTAAAGTAGTTTCATATACGATCTAGCAATTCACGAACTATGTATGTGCAACGACCTACATGTTTGTATGTATGTGACCTATATATAGCTACAGATTATATTATTAATAACACTTTGATATCACTCCTGATCATGAAGTAATATAAAAACAAATGGCTAAATATCCGTCCATCTACGAATTTATAAAATGCCTAACCTGACCTGACCCTGGATTGGTCCTTGGATAATTCGATTACTTAGCCATTTATGATTTTTCTTCTGTTTATGAGAGGCCCTCGGAAATGAAATAATTTACTATAAATTAGATAACTGCTCATAACAGTCAGTAAAAGTGTCAAAACATTAATTGAGGCTGTGAGAGAAACTTTGAACAAAAGCCGTTAGATACTATAAAAATCTACTAAAATGTTCGTCTATAATAACATTTTGTTGCTGACAATTTGAATTTGTATATTTATATGGAATGTAAAATTATTTTAATAAATCATAAATAATCAACTACTTATATAAAACTATTTTTCACACTTCGACGTTGCTTTAAATTTTTTTGCGTCCAAGTATTCGAAACATGATTTAGTATACAAGTTGCCAGAATCATATTAATACATCAGTGGCTTATATTAAAGAAACTTTTGTTGCTTATATTCAATATAAGACATATTAGGAATTTA
This sequence comes from Diaphora mendica, assembly GCA_949125395.1. Classification (NCBI taxonomy): domain Eukaryota; kingdom Metazoa; phylum Arthropoda; class Insecta; order Lepidoptera; family Erebidae; genus Diaphora; species Diaphora mendica. Next base: position 18,708,114 of record OX421315.1, read on the forward strand.
ATTTATTTACAATGAATACTACGCACATATGTACCTATACATTGCAAAAGTGAGAGGGATCCTAGGTTTCTAGGAATCGCATTCGGCATAAATCAACGAAGTAGGTGTGTAAAATTCTACATGTTGTAAAGTCTTTCTTCAAATAGAATCCAACATCATAAGTAAAATAGCAAATCTGTCTTCAAAAGCTGTTGCTTAGTACCTACAAGTTTGCACAGAACATAATATACATTTAACGCTCAATAGAGAGAAACTGGTTTCATCTCACAAAATTTTACTTACGAAACGTTATGTAATGTGGTTTTCTTGAAACTTTATTCTGCTTTTCATTATTTTTATTAGTTTTACTTGCTTGTTACAGACTTTTGTAAGCGTGTTTTTGTAGTTTTTAAACTTAAAACTTAAACTTATTGATTAAAGATTAAGCAGATTGATATTCAACGGTTCCAGTATTGTTTTATCTCTAACTTGAAGTAAACGTGCCAACGTGTGAGATTTAGCGCGGTAATAATTACAAAATCATAATTATTTTATGACAAAGTAGCAAGTTGAGGTCGATCTATTCTAATGCTTCACTTGCATTTGATGTTTCCGTATTTTATTTATAATTGATAGTTGTTAGGTTCACCATTTTTGCCTCGTGACTATTGCGAGGTTGGTAGATTTAAAGTTTGTCAAAATAAACTCAGTTACTTTACTAAAGCTGCATAGGTTTTATTTGACCGGCTTTCTGTAGGGTTATTTGTTGTGATAGTGGTTAAAGACTGACTGCTAGGTCAGGGGTTATGAGTTCGATTCACACACAAGATAAATGATTGTATGATGAGCAGAATCATTTGAGATTTACATATACATACATTCACATACATATGTATTTAGAAATATAGAAGCATATTTTAGAGTCGTTTGGTTATGATAGTTTAGACTAGACAGACCTAACCTGTGATCATTCGACGAGTGTGAGATCTATACAGTTAATATCAATGTATAACCATGTAGTTTTCGCAAGTGACAAAATATGAAAGAAACTAAAATATATAGACTATCCTTAAATAGGAAAAACAATTATCGAAATAACAGTTTTCACCATTTTAAGGTACCTATTTAATTTTAAGCCTGTGTTTATAACTTACAAAATAAAGTATTATTTAGATTTCTAAGAAGTGTAAGATAAATTCCATATATTCCAATTCTAAATTCCACACGAACAAAGTCGCGAGCACAGCTGGTATATGAATGGAAATAAATTTAAAAAAATATAGTTTAAAAAACTAAAAAACACGCTTTAATAGCAATCGAACTAATAAGTTGAAAAAAAAATGTAAAAAGCGTGGGGCGACTTTATTGAAATACTTTCAGAAAGCACCCCACGCGTGTTTGTTTAGTTTTTTAAAACTATATTGTTTCACATTATTGTATTGTCATCGGCCCTTGACCCCTGTGCAAATTTTCAAGTTAATCAGACTCCTAGAAGTAGGTGAAAATGAAGTTAAAAGATTTTGTTACATTACATACATACAATACAGTTCAAGCTAATAAAAGCGTGTTTTTTTTTTAATGTTATAGCTGCGCCAAAATGACTCTGCTCTGACTGAATGATGGAAAGCATGAGCAGATTCCAAAAGTTGTGATCACCACCCTCAATGCAAATAAGGACATTGCAGCATGGTGACCCACACTATGGCCGCCTAGTGAGATGCTTTTTTACGCCCCGCTTAAAGGACCCGGGATCATAGTAGGAGGGAAACACGTGCGCTCGAAGTGAGTTCCAGGTTTTAACCGCTCGGCACAGAAAGGACGAACCGAAGCAATGAGTACGAGATCGTATGTCTACCACTCTGAAGCGGTGACTTCCAAGGCCGACGTGCCGTCCTGTAGAGTTGGAAGAGCTCCTCAGAACACTCTCCGTGATACAAGCGATAGAGTACTGCCATAGAGGCCACATCTCTACGCAACTGCAGGGGCTCAAGGGACTCGGTGGCTTCGGTACTGTTGACAATGCGGATTGCTCGCCGCTGCAACCGGTCGAGAGCGTCTAACAGGTACTGTGCGGCACCATCGCAAAGATGAGAACAGTACTCCACGTAAGAGCGAACCTGGGTCTTGTAAAGAAGACACAGATGCCCGGGCGAGAAGAACCGTCTCACCTTGTTTAAAACACCTAGCTTCCGCGAGGCCGCTTTAGTGACGCTCTCAACGTATTCGCGTGGGTTGAGATCTCGGCAGATATCCATGCCTAGGATATCGAGCTTACCTTGTAATGCCATTGGAGTGTTCTGAAAACGCGTGAGTGTGAGTGTTAAAAATTACATAAAAATAAATAACTTTCAGTGATGTCTAATTCATAATTAACGCGTAAAACAAATGTCACACTCAATAATTCTATTACTTTTTCTGTAAATACAGTTGATGGATGTTGCAGAAATTTTATCTTAAACAGTTGGCTCATGTAATCATACTTTCACAATATTATCACGACAAACTATATCGGCATAATATGCCTTATTACGAAACTTATCGTACAAGATATCGATGATAAATCGATACAGCCTCACGTCATCATTTATGTAGTGATATCATCTGTATTTGATATTTTATCTCCGTTTATTTGGATTCCGTATTTTATTCCGGTTTTATTTACAATCTTAACACAATATCTATTAAGGTTAAAATATGGCAACAATAAATAAAACAAAGAAAAAGTGACAAGAGACGAAAAAAACTGATTTGTTTTATCGTTTCAATGAAATCTTATACAATAGATGGAGCCCTCCGTGCTCGAATACGACACGCACCTTGCCAGATTTATTTAATTAATGATTGGTATTCCTATTCTATTGAGAATTTTTGTTTTACTTTTTCATTTATAAACAATATTATTCTTGTTCTTAAAATAAACAAAATCAATGCATTGTTTTATGGACATACCTAACTAAAATACAATGGCATTGATAAAAACTGTGACGAAACAAATACATTAAGTCAACAAGTACGTATTTCCGAGTTATTGACAAAAATAGACGTTTTATATGACGTATAGTTTCTTTGCCATTATAATCTTCTTGTCTAGGATAATATATATATTTTTTATGAAATAAAAATTACTTATTCAATTTCTTACCAATGACAAAACTTAACGAGAATAAATTAAATTAACCGCTAGTAAAAGCGAAATACAGTAGACGAGTGAAGACTCGCTTGACTTGAGATGTGAGCTGGAGATCTTTTAGCAAAAACTAACTTCCTACAAACTTTCTGTTGTTTTATGTGTACACGTTTATTGTTCAATTGTTTATGCGGTGCGGTGCTTTTTTTATAATTGTTACAATGTATATAACGGCATGAAGTGTTTGACATGACTTTCATTAAACTTTTTTTTATGGAAGAGGCGTCACAAGTGAGTTGCCGGTCTTTGGGGGATTGGGAGGGGGATGGGGGAGGGGTTGGGGTATGGATGTCCGGTGTCCTCACTCACTCCGTGAAACACGGCGCAGGCGCTGTTTCACACCGGTTTTCATTTCATTAAACATATCTAGGTATAGCTATAATAATAATAAATTGTAGTTATAAAGTTTATTAACCTCTCTTACAGTATATTTTTGTTGTTATTTCAAAAAATCCGAAGCTAATTAGATGTGGCGAAGTTATAAAATGTATTTTATTTATATTATGGAAATTGATAATAATATGTGACAAAATTCTCTTATATATTAATGTGACCAATTAATTATTAGATAATACAAAAAATCTACCGCTTGTTAGCATGTGTAAATATAATCAAGACTATTTCGTCTCCATGGGTGAACAGAATGAAATATTTAGATTTAATTTAAAACCCACTCGCGTTGCAAGGGCTTAGCTTAGTGTCTTGCCGTAAACTGGGAACTTTGAATATGATATGAAATATGTAAAAATAGAGTAAAAGAAGTAGTACTTAATTAACATTTACTTATTTTATTTCTATATATTAAAGTTTTGGTTTTATAAAGAGCTATGGAACTTCAATACTCAATACCTGGATGACCAATTTTTTTTTGATATTTTTTTTTTAAATGAATCCTAGCTAGATCGCTTTATCGCCCTCGAAACCCCCTGCATACTAAATTTGCATGAAAATCGTTGAAGCCGTTGCCGAGATTTAGCTTATACAATATACAATAATTGCTCGTTTAAATGTATTCGATAGATAGATATTAACATAAAATATTTATTTGAAAAAATCAAACCAAAGTAATAAAGGCTTTCATAAGCCGTGTGTGATTATAGCATGTTAAATAATTGAGTGATAAAAACAGTGTCATTGCAGAATTTAATCATTGAACATTAAGTTCATACTGGTATTTAGATGTACTTAGTGCAAAAGTTTTTGCACTAAGGAGGTTCTATGTTCCACAGTACCTGTGTATTTTTTTATTTTTTTTATGGATGTTCACCGATTACTCCGTCAATTGTGGACCGATTTTGAAAATTCTTTTTCGATAGGGTATGCTCCCGAGATGGTTTCATTGCCACCATATCAGGATCTGATGATGGGATCCCAGGGAAATCGAGGGAAACCGTCTTTTTTTGTAGGCACATACTATGTTTTTCGTATATTTTCTGAAGTTACGCCGATATTTGCGTCTGGTAGTCATAATTTTATTATGATGAACTGATGATGTCAGGTACAACTCCTTAACGGTTAGGAGTTGGAGGATAAATCTTTAAATACAATATGTATGTATGTTACCTTTAGTCGTATTCTTTCAAATTATTTAGGTAAGCTGATGATGGAAGGTGGAAGGTACAACTCCTCAACGGTTAGGAGTTGTGGAGGATAATTCTTTCAATTTCATACGTATCTAAAGACCTTTAGTCGTATACTTTCAAGTTATTTAGGTGAGCTGATGATAGAAGGTTAAACTCTTCAACAGTTAGGGATTAGAGGATGATTTTAATATTACACGTACGTATAGACCTTAATTTGTATTCTTTCAGTTATTCATATGGATCGTTTATTGAGTAGACACCCACTAAGGAAGGAATTTTGGCATTTCTACCCCTAAGGGGGTGAAATAGGGGTGGAAAGTTTGTACGAAAGTCCATCATTTTTTAAGTTAGAAACATGAAACTTTACTTAGGGGCTACTGATTAAAGAAAAGTAGATATGTATTTAAGCGTTCCTGGATATTCTACCCCTAAGGGGTGAAATAGGGGTTGACATTTAAACCACTAAAGTTATTTGCATCAACAGAAATTTTATGAAATAGTTCAACTTACTACTTACCTATGATTGTTTGCACTAAAAACTGTAAAATAACATCTTTTTATAAAAAAAACCGACTTCCAAAAAAACATCCAACGAAAACTCTATGCCTAAAAACCCTTAAAAGGGGAAAATAAACTGGCTCTTCATAAATTGCTATGTGCCAATTCTTGTCTATACCTAATTCAAACAGATTTTAGGTACCTAGCACACATTATAATACTACTATTTAAATGAATAAAGAATTAGGTATACGCAATTTATGAAGGACCAGTTTATTTTACGCTTTTTAGTGTTTTTTGGCATAGAGTTTTTTAATAATAAATCTTATTATGTAATGATAGACCATAGTTAGCTACTATTCGTTAACCTAAGTGAATAACTAACACGCTTTTAAATTTTGAAACTTATAACCAACTTTATGAAATAGATTATAGAGATAGTAACAAACAAAGTGCATGATCATGTTTTGCTACGAATATTAAACAGCAAAGTTTATAAAAACTGGAGAATAAATTACTTGCGCAAGACATAGATACTTACTTTCCCAGTTCTAGATATCAAATATTCAAAATAAATTTGTAAAAAGGTAATAGGTACACAACAGTATACACAACATACAACGGAAATAAGGTAATTTATTTTAAGGCACACGATTCTTTTACAATTACTTTTAACAATAGACAAAAAATCTTATTGAACGCTACGAAAAGTCGACTTCGTTTTGCATTTCAAGTTGAGCTTTTAGATTGACTTTAGTATGAAATACCTTCTCTAAGGACTCAATTTCACGGATCATTACGCTCACGTTTGTTTTATTACTTGGTTGATAGAATTTTGTAAATTTTATCTATTCGATCTTTTATCTGTATGCTGACGTACGATGGTTTATGATTATGATATAAACAATCATTTACTTCAGATATAAAATTTTAGTGGGTAATTTGTTTTAAAATGACATTGTATATGTTCCAAAATATAGTAGGTATAACTTAAGTAATCTGATAAGTAAATTTAAGGCCGATCGTAACAAAACCATGGCATCACAGGTGTTTAGCTTTTCCCTTGTTGCTTTAACCGGGATAATGTGGTCACCACCCTAATCCAACTCCTTTCATAAGTATTGGACCACTTCAATTATAGCAAAATGGTGTGTGTTTTGAGTTACACGACGGCAGTAGTCGTTTACAGTTAGGTGACCCTACATCATGAAATAATGAAACAAAAAGGGAAACTTTTATGTATCCAGTAATTGAAGTAAATTCCAATGACAAATGTGTCGATATGTTACGTATTGTTATCGAATGTTACCTCCATCTTTTAACCCAAGATGCGGCGCATTGAACTCCATTCTGTTCATTCATTCTCCATTATTTCCGTATTTCATGTGAGATAATAGGTGCTCTTTGTTATTAGCTCATTGCGTTATTTATAAAAAAAATATACCTTCGAGACCCCATCTGTTGTTAACTTGCTACTATACACGAGGCATTCAGCGTTTCGAGTCTTTTTATGTTTATCCAATAGTATATATTATTTTAATTGAATAACTTTGGTACCTATTCCACAAAATTAACTTAAAGCATTTGTGGAACTATTGTACGAATCTGGAAATAGAAATTTAAGTTCTAACACCTCAGAAGACGTATTTTGGGATGAAAATAAGGGGTATTTATCCGCCATGTAGGTAATTTAATAAAGTATAACAATTTATCTGGCTTTTACTATTAAAGTAATACTAGTACGAGTAAATTCATTGTATAATTTTAATTAACGCTGATCCTTTAAGTTTTCTGCCAATTCACATAGAAAATCCTCAAGATTTGAAAGAGTCACATTTGACATAAATTTAATTAGTAAACCATGTCATAAAAGAGAAATGTTAATGAACTATTTGTTACCCAGTATATTTTCAGAGGACATTAGTGTCGGTAGGCGTTTACGCTATTTATGTATTCAACAGAGCATTCACAAAGTATTAATTTCAATAGTAACTTAACTCATTACGAACACTCAAGTTCTTTTGTTGTAAATCTTTAAGTTTATCGTCAAGTTTCACAATCTTTGAGACAAAGAATATTGTAAATATTTCATGTTTTTGTCACTTAAGTCATATTCTTCGGGAGCCAAAGCATAAATTTTTAAACAAAAACAAGTAAGTAAGTAAGCGTGTATTGAATAACTGTTAACAGCAACTAGCGCTCGTACAACTATTAGTTCTTTTTAACATAATATCTTGTTTACTACGTATGGAATGTGCAAGGTCATACTAGAGATAAACACAATGCATAATATATCATTTAAGTATAGCTTTGAAATTACATAAGACTACTCACAGACATACTAGCTGGATATTAACCTAAATAATGAAGCAAAAAAAAGCACTTGACGGTCGGTCTCAGACTAGGGTCCTGCTTAGAGGTGGACCCGGACCATGTTATTTCAGGTCCCCCCTAGGAACGACGCCGCGTCTAGCCTAGGCTTCCCCCTGCAGATATTAACTAACCCTTATTCGAAACTAACGAGAAGTAACAAAAGTCTAGGGTAAAATTATTCTATTGAGTATGCAATGAACATTTGGATTCAAAGATATGATTCTTATTAATTATCTTATCTTATTAAAATAGCTTTAAAACACACATTTTCCCGCAACAAACGTGTTGCTTATACCGTAACCGCCTTGTAAAGTTAAAAAATAATGAGCATTATTACGAGATAAAACGTGTGAAAAGGTTTGTTCCCCTGGAGACATTTTTTCTGTGTAATGCGTGGATGGAACACACTCACAACGTTTTCCCCTAGGTTTATTAAATAAAGGGTATCACAGTTTTCCGTATTCAAAATATGCTGCTAAAAACACGCTGTCACTTTTTCAGCATACTTGTATGGAATCGCATTCATCGGGAACAAAGCCTAATTTTTCTCGTTGGAAGTCTCTCAGTAAATTTCATCGAAGTTATTGTATCATGTAATTCCCAACTCTCAATAGATTTTTGTTCGCACTATGCACGGGTAAGAAAATGCTATACCTATTTCATCGCGTGAAAGCATATGCAGATTCAGCTTTTAAGAGTACTGGGGATTTTACGAACACGAAATAGCCTATCTATCGTCGGTTATTGTTGAAAAATAAATCTTTTACTAAATTTATATGTAAGTGCGCCCTTATAGATAAACTGATAAAGGTTCTTTTTTTTCTTTGCGTGAATTTATAAAACCTAATTTAGACAACTTTAAATCTAACAGACTCAAAGGTGGTTCTAGATTAATATAAGAATGAAATACTGCATAGGAGCTTATTATACAATTATTGCCGCCGCATTCCAGAACACTCGGGTAAATACGAGTTTAAAGCATTTTCTAACTGTGAGTAAACTCAATATTTTGTAGGTAAATAGTTCAAAACCACGTGTATAAATATTTTATTGTTAGATCGGGTTGTGGTGAAAACATTTTACCATACTATGTACTCTACATATTCGTAAACAGGTATTTTATCTGTCAATCACTCTTCATTTTGGCTAAAAACACCTGTGAAATTCACCATATTTAGAGCATGTACCTACCTTGCAACCTTGGTTTACAGTACAGGTGTAGAGACATAATAATTAAGTAAATGACTATAGTAAATTAGTTTTCGCTACTTTAGCTTTAATAAAATTATATGTGACAACCACAGATCCATGATCCCTTTCGAAATATAAAAGTACCCTATCCAACTAACCACACCAAAATTAATATGTAATTTCCATAAATAGCACCTATTCTTGATGTGAGACCTAAGAAATACAAAGTTATTTCCAATATGTCTCAAATATCCTTTAAATGTCCTTTCATAAGGCTCTATAAGTTTGTGTCTCAGGTTTTAGGGACGAGATTACTAAGTATCAAAAGCTCAGATCAAATAAAAAAGGTAGATAACGTACCGCCTTGTTCTTGTTGAAGCAGAAAAAAATGCTCAAAGTTCTTTTTTTATTTTTATATAATACAATTATCTGCTATCAGCTTCAGCTATAAGCAGGTGAGTTCCACGAATATTGTCTTTGAGTGTATCTTTCAGTAAAGACATCTACTCATCCTTAGACCACTGTATAAGCAATATGTTTATAAGGCCAGTATGTCCTTTCGCTTCAGCCTTTTATTATAGCTACATGTTGTCAGCTGGATGGCTAGTGCATTGGGATGCTTTTCAAGTCTCCCTTTATATGTCTCTGTACATTTCCCAATTTCCTCCTGTACAGTACTCATCTCGAGATGTTGGTGTATTTCTTTATTTGTAATGAACCATGGGTTATTACATAGGTTTCTGAGTATCATATTTTGTACTCGTTGTAGTATGATGATGTTGGAGTTACTGGCGCTGCCCCATAGTTGTAAGCCATACATCCACACAGGCTTAAGCACACATTTGTAGATGAGCAGTTTGTTGTCTATAGACAGCTTGCTGTTTCTGCCCAGTATCCATGACAGACTGTGATAACGGAGCTTGAGTTCGTGTCTCTTGGTCGCAATGTGTGGTCTCCATGTTAAGCGTCGTTCGAGATGTAGTCCGAGATACCGTACTGTGTCTTGATGAGGGAGTGTGGCATCTCCCAGATGCACAGAAGGACAGTTCCCTTTACGCAGCGTGAAGGTAACATGAATGGATTTAGATGTACTGGCCTTAATCCTCCATTTGTCGAGCCACTTATTGACATTGTTTAGGGACTTTTGTAGTTTTTGTGTTGCTACTTCAGGGTTCTTATCACTAGCTAAAATAGCGGTGTCGTCTGCGAATGTGGCTGTAGTAGCATCCTTCTCTTCCGGTGGGTCAAATGTGTATAGGATATAAAGTACCGGCCCTAAGACCGATCCTTGGGGTACACCTGCTTCTATCTGACAAAAATTCGAGGTGGACCCAGCTTCTTTTACTTGGAAGAGTCTATCCGACAAATAGGACTCAAACAACAGGTGGTAGCTATGAGGCAAATTATTCTTGATCTTACAAAGGAGGCCCTTGTGCCAGACTTTATCGAAGGCCTGTTGCACGTCCAAGAAAACCGAAGAACAATACCCTTTTTCCTCCAGTGTCTTTCTTATTTTATCCACAACTCTGTGGACTTGTTCTACAGTTGAGTGCTGCTGTCTAAAACCAAACTGGTGATTTGGAATTATGTTATTCCTTTCCAGTTCGGGCATGATTCTTTGTAGGAGTAGTTTCTCGAAGACCTTGGATAATATTGGGAGTAAGCTTATAGGCACGTAGTTCCAAGTAAACAGACACGTTACGTACTAACTATGCTATAAACTACGCTACTTTTCGTCAGGATCGTACAAGTATCGACAAATTACACGATACTGACGAAAAGTACCCCAGTTTATAGCATAGTTAGTGCGTATCGCGTGTGTTTACTTGGAACTACGAGCCTTTTTTTTGCTTCAACAAAAACAAGGCGGTGCGTTATCTACCTTTTTTTATTTGATCTGAGGTATAGGGGGTAGTGACCGAGACTATCCAGCAGTGCGTCATTGCTAATCTTAGCGATCTACAACACGTCGCAATGACGCACCTTGACCTCCAACTGACTCACTAGCTAACACAGCTATTATTACTAATTACAACACGACTGTTTGAAATACTAATTCTTTGTTTTTTTGTTATGGCAGACTTAATTCAGTTGTGACTAGATAAAGTCTATTGTTAAAGAGTACACTTTTTTTGTAAAATACTAGCGACCTGGCCCGGTTTCTCTGGAAATTCTCTGATTTCCTCTACTATAATATTAAAGTATAGTACACTATAGTGTCATACATGATATCATGTATAACTCATATAAACTTGGAATCAATCTATCTATTGCTGAAAACTGCATTAAAATCCGTTTAGTAGTGTTAATGATCTAAGCGTCAGACAGCGGAAACTACTTCATGTATACTATTTTATGTTCTATATCTATATTCTATAATATAAAATAGTAAGGTAACTGACTGACATACCCAGAGATCAACGCACAGCCCAAACCGCTGAAGCTAGAATCCTGAAATTTTGCATGTAGGTTCCTTATATAACTTAAGTGAGCACTAAGAAAGGAATTTTCGAAAGTCTCCGTGAGCGAAGCCGCGTGCAAAAGCTAGTACTATATAAAGAAGATAAAGATACATTATAATTACTAAAACCTTGAATAGATATTTTCAGTTCGTGCAGAAAATGTGCTGTTTTAAGCACGCTACCCGAATTACGAACGTTGGATTAAGTTGTTTGACATGTTAATCTAATAATCTTATGGATGCTAACGTGAGTAGATATCATTATAAACTCTACTCATATCATATTAGGTACTACATCAGCTTTTTTATTGATACAGGATTATTTGGGTTATATCTATACATACTTACCTATATTAAAATTCGAAGAGATAGATATCTGTACATTAAAGATATTGACGAAAAACTAATAAAGGTGATGTTTCTTAAAGTTTTCCAAAGTCAAAACAACAGTATTTAGAATGTTTGCTATTTGTCTGTGTTTTTTTGTGTGTTCGAGCTAATCTGAGAGTGACTTAACCGATTTGGATGGTTTCTTTCATTTATTCTGGTAAACTTGACTTAACATTTAGTGTTTGTTTTATTTTAATCGGTTGAAAAATAAAAAAAAGTATTACCAGTTTAAGAATTACCCCGGTAACCGACATATCCGGAGGCGAAGTTGCAGGCAAAAATTAGTTTATTATAATCAATTCTGTACATTCGTTTACCCCAAATCCGTGACATGCAAATGTGTATCTGCACAATACGTAGACCCAATTCAAAACAAAAATAAATATTCTTTACAACAAAAAGTATTTATATACTTAAACCTCTCATTAGGTATTTTTTCTGTAACTATTCAGACAGAAATAGGGACTGTTTTTACTAAACTTTGAGGAACTGGTAACACATAAAAAATTACAAAGCGTAAAGTAAAGTCACTTTTTTACTTAGGGAAGGTCATTCGACTTCAAAAATACACGAACACGACTTACATGTACATACGTATATATATATATATATATGCATTTAGCGTTGATTGCCATAACTTGACAGCTCTTGAACTTAACTAACGGTTCATTTGACCTGCATATTCATAGAATTGTTTTTGCCCTCTGGCAATTTTGACCATAAATAATATTTGGTAATAGGTTAGTAATTTTACTTTAGTGTTGCTCTAATACACTGAAAAGAAAATCCCTTTGAAAGTCCCTTAGCCGTATTGAATGTTTTTCCAAACTCACATTTGGGTTAAGCTCGTGTTTGTGCATGTGAGTTCCTTCTCACTTGATTAATAATTTGTTAACAATAAAGAATTAATAAATAAAATGTAGTCAACATGAGGTACTTAGGTATACTTACCTCACAAACTACGACAAATAAAATATGTATATTTAAATATATTTGACCTTGCAACAAAACAAAAACTAACGCAAAAAAAAATGAAGGAAAAAGAGTAACGTAGCTATTTTTTTATAAAATGAATAAGGGATCTTCAAATCCTACTAATATAATAAACGCGAAAGTTTGTAAGTATGGATGGATGGATGTTTGTTTGTTACTCTTTCACGCAAAAACTACTGAACGGATTTGGATGAAACTTTACAGTAATATAGCTTATACATCAGAATACCACATAGGCTACTATTTACCGCGATAACCGACATACACGCGGGCGGAGCCGCGAGCAAGCACTAGTATTTAATAATCGCTAAATATGCAGACAGTATTATTAATAACAATACAATGATGACCCACTTAATTGAAATCGCACGAAATCTGTTTTAAAAGTTGGACATAGCAACTTATTTCAATTTGTAATGTTTGCATATTTAAACAAATGTTTGCCAATAATTATTTCGTGGAAAGCATATATTACTGTCAACCCCACATTTTACTTTACTTATCGTGGATACATTTTAGAAGGTTATCGTGCGATTTGCCCTTGTTATGAATATGGGTCAAACGATATTGGTTATCAACGAAATCGTGACATGACGAAGTGCAATACAAACACATTCCTTTTTAGTTGACACAGATAACATTGTCGAGCCAACAAGAGGTTTATCATTCGTTATCTGAGTATCATCTGTATAATAATCTACTACATTCATTTTACGTTATTTTAAAACATTTTTAAGTATAAACGCAAAGCATAATACTATTTCCTATATGTACATAATTATGATATGAATCAAAAACTTCGCAATTGTACTTGTAATTTAAACTGTGAAAAATGCAGTTATTAATGCAGTATTTTAATAAATGGTTAATGATAATGTTCAAACGGCGATTGCTATTTTGTTAACCGACTTCAAAAAAATGAGGTTTCTCAATTCGACCGTATCTATATAGGTACTTTTTATGTGTCTTCGCGGATAACTTCGTTGTTTATAAATCGATTTCGATTATTCTTTTTTTAATGGAAAGAAGATATCCTAAAGGTGGTACCATGATAAGGACACTGAGATCTGATGATGGCGTCCAAGAGAAATCGAGTCGAACCTTGAAGTCGGTTTATATTTTTTGTTAAAATTTTACTTGTTTGACTAACAATACAAACCACACACCTTACTTGATTTTTTTATATATGAGCCTGCCAAAGTGACTATTCTGTCTTATGGAAAGCATGAGCGGAATCCAAGAGTGGTGACCGCGAAATATCTCATTGCGAATGCAGATAATGCAACAGTGCAGCATGGTGATCCACACTATGGCGGCCCATTGAGATTCTTCTGTGTTATTGGTTCTCGGGTCTTGCACTCACCAACGCAATACGACAGCACGAATGCTGTCATTTTAGATAGGTCTTCTGTGAGAGGGTAGTACCGCTCTGGTCGAGCCGTGCTCAAAACAGCGAAATCAAATACCTTCAAAATGATATACAATTTATATGAGATAGATTAATACGATTTATTCACCAAGTCTTACCGGATGTATCACTTACGAAATTCAAAACATAACAAGTAATGAATTATTGAAAAAAAAAAAAAAAGACTGCTTATAATTTTTTCACTTTGTTTTTTATTATTTTTATTTTGATGTTCCCAGTGTCACTCTCACAACTAAGACGAATCTATTGACACCACTCACATAATAACTATAAATTCTCAAAATTTAAAAAAAACCGACATAATAACCTGAGTTCGCTTTAAAAAGTAAAAAACACGTTATGCGCTTTCGTTTGAGACCCCACTCGATGATATTTTTGCAGACATTCGGTAATTCTTCCCCACTTTCACCGCCATAACTTTTAAACGACTCAACTGATTTTCATGAAACATGTCTAAGAACACTCGCATGTAACTCACCTTTCATACAAAAAAAACTAAATTGAAATCGCTTCATCCGTTCGCGAGCTACGGTGCCACAGACAGACAGACAGACACGTCAAACTTATAACACCCCTCTTTTTGCGTTTGTGGTTAAAAATACGACAAGCCGTATAGGCTCTAAGGCGTGCCAAAGAAATATACATAAATGCACTCGAAAAATATAACTCTCCTTCTTTCGCAGTCGGGTAATAAATTAAAGCGAACATATCGCTTAAAGCGGATAAAATTACTGTAAATCACACATCAAAGTAGCAAAAATGTTTTGTTAAACAATACTTTTCTCGACTACTGGACAAACAAATCGCAATGTTTGATTAAAATTCAATCCAATTATCGTTTGTAGGCAAAACGTTTTTGAGAGGTCTGTCACCACTACTTTACATCCGCAACTCGTGTTTGTATTCAAATAGAGCTCTATGTATCGCGACCTCAATATTGATCAGGTGTACGTGATACTCGTCTCCATAAGGAGTTTTCACTCGAAACCTTTTGATTAACATCGATACTCAACACTGAATAATCAATGGCGCACTGTGAATGTAAACTACCTTCAAGACGCATTGGTGTTAATGAAAGTGGAATACTTTAAAATACTCAAGTCCTTTTTAGAATCAACGCGAATGTCTTGTGACTGTGACTTTAAATGGCAGTATCATTTATAAAATAAAACGAGGTTTTCAACACAGTAGTCTCAATACATTAATTGACCAATACATGGTTTTCAACACAGTAGTCGGTAATGCAAATAATTTTAAAACATAGACTGATCTGAATTCCACGGAGTACTTATTTGGAATAAACTGTTTTTAAATTCTAACTCGTGATCATTTTAAAATGCCATATCATGTCATAAGTACACATATATTCTATATAAGTAATCTAATGAAAAATAAAAATATTAGTAACAAATCGATAACACTTTAAGATAAAGTAAATATTTACTTGACACATAATACTACTCGTAACCAGAAATTACAATTAAAATAAAAGTAGAAATCGATAAAGTTATCATCAATATCAGTATATTACCTAGTTAAAAAATATCAAATCAATAATTGCGTATTCCCTAATCCGTATGGCACTTCAAATCTGGTGAGAATTAGTTCAGATTTGAAAAGCTTTTAACATTTTTTGAATGGTTACTACATGTTTTTTATTTTAGACAGTTGTTCTATTATTTCCATAATAAGACAATCTGGTATATGATTAACATACGTAAACATACGAAATAAAGAAGGCGTAGGCATTTTCCATTTGCAGAAAATTTTATATATTGCTCGTTTAACAAAAGTGTTTGGGTCTTTGCCAAATATGGACTCGAATAGGACTCATATCCTTCCGCCTTAAATGTGTTGTATTCCCATACGGAATAAAATGTATTCTGAAATGTAGACGTTATTTATATAAAGTGTAATAAAATGAAGGCAAATATAAAGGTATTAATTTGATATATTGGTTTCATTACGTTTCATTTTCCTTAATAT
Source organism: Diaphora mendica (assembly GCA_949125395.1). NCBI lineage: Eukaryota > Metazoa > Arthropoda > Insecta > Lepidoptera > Erebidae > Diaphora > Diaphora mendica. The sequence goes on from OX421315.1 coordinate 18,724,184, forward strand.
TCTTCTTTTTTCACCAATCCTAATTCAACTGTGGCTTGAAAACTGACTTTTACTACTGTTGGATGGAATGTGGTCACGTCTCGTCTTTATTACGTCACCGTGTCTTCTCGAGTATTGAGGGTTCGATTGCTACAAGTACATATTGTATGATTTACAAATAGTGATCCCGAATTTGGGTTTTATTTGTGTGTTTGAATATTTATTAAGTCAGGCGCCGAACAGGGATAATTTCTATGCAAAAGTTGTTTTTATATCAAAGAAGTCTAAGTTCTTCGCCGAAAGCCGAGTTATTCGGAAAAAATATAATGTTGATTTTTTGAATGTGTTTGAATCCGTACTTTAGTAGGAAACCGAAAAACTATTACGCTCACAGTACCGAAGACATTAAAGTATTGCACAATGCGAAGTGTTTCTTGTTTTCTCAGCTTAAGTACATAGTAATATAGTTTCTGTAGTAACATTCGTCACGTTCACCACGTACAGTAAACTGTGCTAGTACACTATCTATCTAGATACCTACCAATAGCTAGTAATTTTGGTATCGGAATACTACAATATTATATGTTTCACAACGCCTACATAAATAATGTTTGTGTGGAAATAACAATGACTAATGGCTTCCGTTCTATGCACGAGACTTTAGCCATAAGATATTTCGTTGTAGGTACTTCTTCTGTATTTGCATTCTTATTATATCATAGACCAAAACTTATTCGTTATACGAATTAAGGAGGTCATTAAAAGCTTCATACGAAAATTTATTGTCGATAGTATTACATGAAGCGCAAACAGCGAATTTTTATACAAAAGCGTCTCAAATATATTTTATATTTAAAAATATCTTTCTTCAATTTGAAAATCTTGAATATCTCATTGTTAAGTTTACTAGCCAGAGAATGAAGATTAAAACAAAATATTAATTATCGACAATTATAATAAACCATAAAGGCCAACACAATCAATTCAGGGTTGTTTTAAAAGTGTAGGTAACCTCTGGGAAATTAAGCTATTTGTGAGTCGTGATTCACTAAATGATAGATTAGCGAAATCATAAAAATATTAAAAGTATAATTTCAAGAACAACTACTGAGTAAGTGAGCTCTTTATCAGACAAATTGCAAAAATGAACAAAAAAAGTACACTTACGTTCCTACAGTTCTTTTATTCGAGCAATTCATTATGTCCAATCTTTTTACTTCGTTTCTTTTCAGTATTTGTATTCGTGCTTATGCCTGAAGAAATATAGCTCCCTTACTTCAACAAAAAGTTCTTAGAGCGTACTCGAGAAAATTGGCTTTTATCGAGAGGTTCGTTTAATGTGAAATATTTGAGAAAAATTGGAACAATTGTTGCGTCTTCGTTTTTTATTCTCCTTTGTATTTTTGTGAAGTGATTGAGAATTTTAATATAATTCATGCTGGGCTTAACATCTAACAGAAATGTTGAAAGGATCGGCACTTTCAAGATGAGTGTATTAAAACTTTTTGAAAATTTAAGTGTTGAGCTCGGACAGAAATAATTCTCCCTGAGTTACTCGAAAACCTCCAAATAACTTAAATAAATTAAACGCCTAAGCCAGTTTCACTTTCATTATTTTATAACAATTTTTTAGAGCTATCAACTCTTTACCACTAAAAACCGCATTTCAGCCACAATATTTAGACAGGCAGGCAGCTTGACAGTTCTCTTCTTGCTATTAGAGTCAGCATTGAAAAACAAACAAGGGAGCTATATTTGTAAAGCTAACGGATGCCAAAATGCTTTCCGGGGTCTGTAGACTTGATTGCAATTTTAGTAATATGACCTAGCAGTTGGCCACTGATAAATCGCCGTATAACTTGTTGAAGTTGCCACCCTAAACGACTTTGAAAATTGAAATTAGTATCTTTCAAATCATGACAAAAAAATCATGACATTCATTGACATCGGGATCTATCCTAATTTCTGTCATGTTTTATTGAAACCTGAGGGTTTTTTTCCTTCATGGTTTGATTGTTCTGTAAACGAAGTCAATATGCTGGTTTGAACGTACTATTCTATTTCGGAAATGAACGAACAAAGCAATGTTTTTGTCTTATATCATCTTTTTAGTCATGTCTGCGACATCTCCAGATTACTTTAAAGTTAAATTTTATTACGGAATAGGAATTGATTCTAATTTCTCTCTAGTAATAACATTGTCGTTAATATTTTTTTATAAACTGTAATAAAAGTCGTCGGTTAGACTAAAACACAGACTAGGAAGTCATTTCTATTTAATTTGCAGCTGTTAAAATTATTTTTACTACGTCTGTAATGGTTTTAGATGGAATTTTAATGTCGTTTATAATTATAACATGACGTTTATCCGTTTCTTAAGCTGTATTAGCCAAACTTAAAGAACTTTGCAATTAAGTGATATGTGACAAATAAGTTTTAATTACATATTTCCGGCAAGCAAATTATATTAAAGGTGGTTAATAGGTGGTTGAGTTTGAGTTTGAACTAACGAATGTCTACATCTCTGTAATCGGCTACCATGGAAATTTGCCGATATCACCAGTACAGAGAATTAACTCCAATCTTCTGTGATTGAGATTTCATTTTTCATTTGATAGGTTTCATTTGGAGCAGTAACGTAATATCACCTATCATCGTCAATTTAGTAACACAAATGCTAAGACATATATATTTACAGACGCAGTTTTTCTAGTAGCTAGAGCTCATACGACGTATTAGAATGTAAGTAATAACTTGTGTAGGTTAGGTTCGCATTACTGGAACTCAGATTCGTTATTGTTAATTCTGAGAACCCAACTTAATTTATTTATCAATCAAATCTAGTGAACCATGAACACAAAACCGAAAGAGAATTAATATTTGTTATATAATTTACTGGAAATTCGATCTCTTAGTGTCGCAATGTCGGAACGTGATATTAAGATCTTCGGATGACAGTTTGCTCACAAACGAAAGTACTTTAAGGTATGGTCATAAATACGATGACGTAAGTATCCATTATCTACGGTAATGCTTTCAATCTAAAGAATGTATAACATTTATAAGCAAAAATATATTACAAAGTAAAGTAGGTAATAATTTACAGATAGCCGGTGGATTGCTTTTCTTAAACCTACGCCCGCATCCTGTAAATGGTACGGATGCATTCTACAGTTGATAGTCACTTATCGTCTGTCTATTTGTCTGCTCGTTTGCCAAATTACATAAAGCATAAAAAAAACCTGTCAAAACGTCATTCTCCGCCCTTGCACACGTGTTTAAGACGTGAGTACATACTAGGCCCATGTCCAAATTTTATTTATAAACTTCCGTGTCTGTTGCCGAAATTATATAGGTTACTCTTTGTTTATTTAAAATTCATTTACAAATAGAAAATGTAATTTGGATCAAATATTACTTTTAAACTAATGCCGCTGCAAGTTGTATGAAAAATATAAAACTAGTCATTACGTCTGGAGATAATATCGCGTCACTGACACAGACGAAGCTAGTTTGCAAACATAACTGCTTAAGATACATGATGATAAAAGCTATCCGTTTACAGACCACCGACGTTGAAGATTAAAAGATAAAAACAAAGAAACAAGATAAATAGTAATTAAATAATCAACACAAAGAACAGTTACAAAAAAATGTAGATACTCGTTTCTAGATAGCTACAAATTGTATCTGATGGAACAAATAGAAAACATGGAGTACGTATGTTTTTGTTAATAAAAAAAAAATTCTGCCTGCGACAGAAACGTAAAAAGTAATTGTAATACTCGATTAGCAATCATATTTTGTGACACAATGGTATAGTTATTGCACTTTTGTTACTGAATTGTTCTTGCAGCAAATAGTTAAAATATCTGAGTTCTTTAGTCACGCACGAATGAGGTAATTTTTAAGATATCCTTGAACGTGTAATACCAGTAGCAAGCACTACTGATTTTGAACTAGTAGGATATGATAATAATATCCCTAATTATAAGTAGGTGGCCGTGAGTAAGATGTGTGAGGTTATTACTGTGACGGTATTTATTTGACCCTCTTTTGAAAGAAGGAAAGCCCAGATCCCCGTTTCTTTAGACTTTAAGGTACACGGGACCTGACTTACCTATAAGTTAGTACTATGGATAAGACTTTGCGTGTGTCCCTTTTGTAAAAGTCATTAAAAATTGAAATTGTGAAATCGTATTTTACAGATAGTATCGGTTGTATTCTGAATAGAATGAAATCAATTTTTTAGAATAGAGAAACTCTTTACTCTTTGCGTTATTTTTGTCACTTTTTCTCCTTTTATATGATTAAGTAAACATAAAACCAGTACGTGCTAAAGTGCGCCTACTTACTCATTACTAAAAGTACGCAATTTTAAGGTTGGTAAACCCAAATGTCATCCTACATTACATCATTTTGGAGGTACGTACAAGTATTCATGAATCATAAAAGTTTTACGAACGAACACGTACATTTCGATTTACAACGGCAGTTCCCATAAAACTATAGCGAAATATTTTTCTGTTTTTAATAACGAAGTTGGCAATTTAACGGTGGAATTTATGCATCTGCATTCCCAAACTCAAATAAAAAACCTTCATGTGAACTGGATTTGTTAGTGGTTTTAGAGTTCACGTGACGGTCGAATTTTAACCATAATTCATTAAGTTTTGAATGTTTTATTTCATATTAATGAACAGGATAAATTGAACATTTGTTGTATACTTACTTTCTTCTCACGACATGTCAACATTATTGGACCACTACATTATTTGACCGATAAAACTCGTCAAAAGCAAAGCAGTACCTGTTAACGAGTCTCTAGAAGAAAATTGGTTAAGAAACATAAGAGCCAATTTGCTTGTGGTCAAAATTGTTAATAAGCACCGCTAATGATTAATTTATATAGTTTCGTAGTTATTAATTGTAGCTTTAATATCGAAAAAAATGTTTTACTTTTGAACTTGAAATATTTAACATCTTAAGTTTGCTTCCGATTGTGACTAAATCAATATTTTTCAACGGTTATATATCAAATACGAACATTTTGGAAGGTTAAACGACAATGTTCTTATGAATGATAACACGTATAGAACACAATTCTTGAATTTAACAAAATACGCTTCTTTTACTTGTCAGTTTGTGAGTCGCTTCGAACTTGCAATGGAATAGTCTTCTTGCATAACGTCATTACCAAGTTAGATGGGAAAGTTCCACAGAATACAATTCTGTAATACCGATAGTAACGATGGGTATCGTATGCGTTCCATTGTTCTCCACTGTCAGAGGCAGTGAGCAGTTCACAATCTTTACTTTTCTTTCGTGATGTGTAATTTAAAACGAATTTGAATTCAAGATAAGAAAATATACCATAACGCTGCACTAATCGAATGATTGTTATCTGTTCGATAACAGTTTCCTTATTGAATATCTAGAGAAGATATTATCTGATATGAAGTTAAAATTGTTAGGTATGATAGATAATAAAATATAATATAATGCGAAACCAATGTTTATAGTATTAGTATTGCTTATTGCACTTTTTATAAGAATTCGTTCCTTAGGCTTTCATATTCTATTTGAAACATTTAATATTTTTATACAAAAAGTGTGAAATAAAATATTCTTTATCAATTAAAAAGTAACATTTGCAAAAAAATAAATAAGAAAAAAAAAGTATTTATATGAAAATATGAAAAATGAAACAACAAACATATTTTGTTTCTCTTTCGGTATCTTAGAATGAAATTGAAAACTAGAAGCATAGTCCATTTTTAAAACTACTACTCAAATTTTTCTTATTTTTTAGGATTTCAGGATCGAATTTTGTTAATTAATAAATGATTGATGACGTTTAACATAATATGGCGATTTCATTACAAACTGAGTAGTAGGTACAAATAAGTGTTATAAAATAAAAAAGAAGTGCTTTGTGTGCAGTACTCATATGTGTGAATCAGATTCCGCAAAGCACATTAGTAATGCGACAGTATTCACTTCGGTTCCTTTGCTCACTTCCTGCATAATTTATATTCAGAAACATTGTGGAAAACGTCATCCGCCTCAGTAATTGAAGCAAATATTTTATCGATTGAACTGTTTTTTAAAACATCCATTTTCTAAAAGGTAAAATACCTATAGTGCCTCTTATTTTTTTTTACAAAGTGGGTTCTAAAGGTGGGTAGAGCTAATTCGTGATACGTTCGCCATAATGTAATACAAAATAAAAGGTTTTCTACCAAAAGTTACTGCTTTCATAAAAACACTTATAAATCTATAAATTTTACTTTAATACAACACCAACTGAATTTTTGATATTAACCTGCAACACCCACTAGAGGTATCAGGGTGGTGACACTCCGTAGGTATAATCCACTCTGTATCAATCAATGCTCTGTATAATGTAAGCAAAAATTATCAATTAAAAAACAAAGTTTTATTACTTAAATAAAATATTTTTCGCAACAAATAACATATAAAAATAGTTATTGCAATTGTAATATCATATATGTAATATGAAAATAAAAAATGAGAAAGAAATTAATTGTGAAGGCAGATAAAAAGGAAAATAATAGAAAATATGTAACCAGAACTTTTAAGATTTTGTTCGTAGTTTATATTTAAATAACGCAAACTGTTACATAATTACCACGTGATTTGACCTCCAATTAAATTATTTATTACCATTTACATTATCTATCTCGTTATGCTTAAACTAGAAGGTTATCTACTAAGGTCGCGCCACTTTTCACCAAACATAAATAAACATTGTCACTGATAAAAATGACAATCAGTAAAGGTAATTACTGTTTCAATTACACTAATTGACAAACCTGTTTATTAAAACCTTCTTAACTTACTTTTCAAGTCTTTCCAAGAATCGATTGGTGCAAAAATCGATTAGTTACACAACACTGATAATGCTGTCGCTTTAACTAGCAAGGTTGCTCTTGCTAGTTACGTGATTATTCTAATCGAGTTTAGTTTCGATTCTTACGATACGATGTTGATGGATGGATGAATATCTTGTTGTAACGAATCAGTAACAATGTTATGACGGTTGACGAATCTGTTTGATAATTCAATGAGCTGTGATCAAGATCGATGGTACCTAACCATATAAGTAATTTGATTCTGGAATTTATAACGTAGGTACAGGAAGAGAGTTTGGAAGTGTTTTTTGTATGCAACTTGTATCAAACTAAATTACTAGAGTGAATACATCACATTTAAAATCGATAGCTTAACGCGTGCTCGATCCAGCCCGTAAATTTAAAAGGAAAGGTTTTTTTTATTGCTGGTAGAGGTTTTGTAAACCGTACTTGCATTTTAGATTGCTAATTTATATACATAGTAGGTAAAAAGTACCTAAACTAATCAAAAGCAAGTTAGGTTGTTAATTATTCGTATCGAGCGACGCGACGAAGCTATCTCACAACATTTATACTTATAATAAAAATGTAACAGGTCCAATTCTGTACATTAAAGATATTTTGAAACCTTTTTTGGATGGCTCTCTCTCTGTTTGGCATCTAAGTTGCACAGATATCCAGTAGGTAGCGCCGTATTTCTATTTCTAGATTATCCGGTAGATTGCGCCATATTTCTATTTCTAGAACTTTAGAAATGTAGAAAATATATACAAAAAAAAATGTGGCGTACGAAGTTCGCCGGGTCAGCTAGTAGTTTAATAAATGTAGGATCTATTAATGATAGTACTACTAGTATAAACACAGTACTAAAAATATCAAAGTTGATACATAACAGCCAGGGTTGTCACTTGCAAGTTAGTTTGTGACTTGGCTTGTAAACAAATTAGCTCATAGTCAAATGGAAAATTTACGTAACTAGAACGCGATCAAATTTACAGACTGTATTTGCTGGAAATTTATTTATTGGAGTGATCCCATTAGACCGGTCGCCAACGAAATCCACCACCACAGTCAAGTCAATACATCATTTTTTTCCCCCGCATTACTGTAACCGATGTTCGCAAACGCTGTATGTTTACGATGCGATGAGAGAGCCACGCTTCGGCATGAATGGGAAGGCTCGACCGGAGTGATACCAGGGCCTCACAGAAAACCGGCGTGAAATAGCGCTTGCGCTGTGTTTCACCGAGTGAGTGAGGATACCGGAGGCCTATGCCCCGACCCGTCCCCCTATCCCCATCCCCCAAAGGCCGGCAACGCACCTGTGACGCCTCTGTTGTTGCGGGTGTCCATGGGCGGCGGTAATCGCTTACCATCAGGCGATACGTCTGCCCGTTTGCCCATTATTCCATAAAAAAAAGATCCTTAGCAAAATAATATATATGCCTTTGTTTTCTCCAAAACTAAAGTTTATATTATCCAACTTTAAATAAATAACGTAACATATTTAAATGTAGTTCAGTTATGCTTAAAATGTTTTTCGTTCATTTAAAAGCTTGCTATTTCTGCAAGGTGAATTACCATAATTAAGCAGTTTTAGATTCTTGTACAATAGTAACACATGTAAATAACTTATTTGGATATTGATCTGCAGTTTTATTTCACAAGCTACCTACTTAGGTACGTTCAACAAATAATTGATATTCAATTTTTTTGTTCTTGCGCAAGCTGCTACCTGAGGTCCATGTAGAAATATGTTGGTATGTGCAAATAGTATCGTAAAAGGAGACGGACAAGTTAAGAAACCTGTCGGGACTTAATGATTGTGAGTGTTCAATGGTTGAAGTACCTACATTATAGTTATCTGCTTATTTCGAAATCATCTTGGTATTTAACTACTGGCATAATATGATATTTTTGTTGCTGCAGAGAGTCTGAGAAACTTGTAGGTTAACAGTATTGGTACATAAAAGATAGCACAGCAAACCGCTTTTCTCTAAAGCAACCGCATGATAGTATCGCATTAAAGGTTTACATACTGCAAGCCGCGCGCTAATGTTTCTCGGTTGCTTCTCTAGAAGGTAGTCTAAAGCTCTTTCAAGGCAATTAAATCAGCATGATATCGAAGATATTGTATACCTGTAGATAGACGGTTTTACTTTTTGAGATGGCTGTGATTTGTGTAGCATGCTGCTGCCTAAATAAGTTGGAGTCATCTATTGTTTAAAAGAACAAGGGCAGTTTCAGGACCAAATGTGCGGTTAAGAGTGTAAGCTTTTCACCAACGTAAAAAGAAAATAGTAGCTCGATAAATACCTAACTCTGTCATGTAACCGCACTGTGAAAACAACATATCAAGCAACAACCTCAATGATAGTTACTTTGTCGTTAGGACAGGGTTTAAAAAAATCTTTTACGATACAGGTACTAATGTTTTATGTTCGTTGTTACAGTGCCACTAAAATGAAGTAACCAGTGAGAAAGAATGCGGTGGTTCAAGAAAGGTGAGCCGCCGCGGCTTCTCGCTGTCACGCCTGACGCCGAACCACGATCCACCAGAAGATCCAGGATAGGTAAGTTCATCTTATTTATCATATAAAGTAATAACTAGTGAGTCTTTGCAGTCTCACGATGGCTGGGCCTCGTATGCCGTATGCATGGACAGGCCGACTCAAAACTGTGGTCCTATCTTCAAAAGGCCAACCCAGAGTATTTTACTGGCATAGTTCTATTTGATCAATGTTCACGGAATTAAAAAAAAGACACCTCTGTGGTTTTTTCGGCATATCTTCCCGGAGTGAATTTTAGGAAACGCGGCACTCTTCTAACTGTAAAGTCCGACGTGAAAAAATATATGTAGTATAAGTTTTTTTTTCTTTTTATTTCCAATACACATACATATACAGACACAGTGATGAAAACTGCACCACGAAGACCTCGCAGGGTCTATCTGGGTAGCAGTGAATTTACCTACAAAAGTTATTTAATTTTAAATAAATAGTTCCTTTTATTTTATCATATCTTACAAAATAAATATCATTTATCAGTGTCTTGTGCTGTGCAGCGTAATCTTTAAAGACATTTATAATTTTTGTTCAACAAGTGATAAGTCATTGTGAATGAAATTAAAAGTAATACCTACATATAGATAGTTCCAGATATTATCGAATTCAGCTTAAATAAAGCACATACCATAGTTATTGCGTAAATATTAATTGATATTATATTCTATGAATTTAACAAAAACAGCCTGATATCAGATTATTGAATTGTATACCAACATCTCATTTTTCATAAATAAGGTTTAGGGTCGGTCGGTTGCCTTACGTTTCAATTGTGTAATATTAAATAATTCGTCTGAGTCGCAAATTCGACAGGATTTGTTATTAAAGTTGGCTCACAAAATCTCCTGCTCCTGCTATGTAGTATGTATATGCTAGCTAGTATCACATTGACAGAAACATACGACATCATTCAGACTTATAACATGAAGTTTAGGTTAATACATCTCATGCTTTATATAGGTACCTACATTTTAATTTCAATTATCATTATTGTTATAAAGTATGCATTAGTTATAAAGATACACAAAAAAAATGACTTATTTTGTCAACCTAAAACATTATCTACAGCTATAACACAACTTACATATTCTAATAGTTTGGGTTAGCCATATGAAGGTAATTGCAAATTTAATATGCAATATGCAGCTCTTAAATATATATATATTATATATATTGATAAACTCGCTGACAAGGAAGAGAAAGTGTCATAATATATGAATTCTGATTGGCAGAAAAATCTAAATGTATTTTCCAAAAAAGGCTCTTACAGAATTGCTGGAAGACTAAAATATTTGTGAGTTAAAATCTCTGCTGAGAAGTATACGTCTAGATTAGGTAAATTCATAATTTAGATTCCACTGAAATTGAACTTATTGTTCCCAAAATAATTAGGGGCTCATGGCTAAGTGGTAACCAAGTAGGTTAATCCATTGCTACTTTAGACAATAATAACTGTAAGGATGGGTGAGCATTCTGAACACATAGATACCGATTAGTACCTCGGAGAACACTCTAAGCCGTCAATCCGTTACAGGTACTTGGATCCCTAAACAGTCTTTCTATAGAACTTTGGTATCCCCCAGTATTTGGAATAAGGAAGCTTTAGGGCAGTCGCTCCACGTAAAAAACCCCGAAGTTCCGCCAGTTTTAGAAGGATAATAAGCCGACCCTAACCTAGTTCAGGAAAAGTGTTCAAGGAAGAAGTTCTTAAATGATTACTTGCCAACATCTCGGTTTCTTTTCTCTTACTTCTAATCTCCATATTCTTATACTAGTAGCTATTGTGTATTCCAATATTACAATAGGATACAATAATAAATAAATAAATATTTTTCCGACATATAACACACAACGAGATCTAGTCCCAAGCTAAGCAGAGCTTGTGTTATGGGTACTAGACAACTGATTTACATTATATACTTTTTTTTTGTAAATACATACATATTATACATAGAAAACACCCAAACTCCGAAACAAATATTTGTAGATCAAACAAACATTTGGTCCGACCCGGGATTCGAACCCGAGACCTCATGAACAGCAGTCGCACACGCCAACCGCGAGACCAACGAGGCAGTCAATAGACAATACCCAACAGTTATTTGTGGATTGTTTGTTATTTGAAATTCAACTACGAAGATTACTTGTTGGAAATACAAATGACATAAGCCGTAATAACCTATATTCAACAAATTAATATCTATTGAGATGTTATGCACTATTAAACGCCCAAGTCGTAAACTATAAGATTGCAGAACTGTTTACACTTGTTGAGATGGGTTACTGAGCCATTCCCTTGAATAAATTTTTATCATTATTATAATTAATATTAAATCACTCTGCTGTTGGAATATTTTATAATTATGCCGTCTGCTTCTAGTATTTGCTTTAAATAGATTGCTATCTTAACAGGGTTAATAACAAAGCCATTTTTATAGACATCTAGTCATAAACAGGTTTTTATTACAATGTGTTAAGACATTTATATGCGTAGTACCTACAAGAAGTTACTTTTTTTATCATACTTGTCCATACTTTGTCTCTTAATTTATTATATGTAACTAACTTGTTATAAATTTTTATAACTACACATAGTACACATCTAAAGGGTTAGCTTAAGCCAATAGCCTAAGAGTAACTATTGAATAATTAAGAACCGACATATAAATAAAAAATACTCGTAGTTTAAAAAAACTAAAAAAAATCGGTTGTCTGTAAAGTCGGTTTACTGACGATAGTTGAACGTGACAACGTCATAAGAAAATACTGATGGAATGAGAGGGACAGATGTCGAATGGTGCCGAACGCGGAGGCCGATTGTGCCTCTTTGTCGCTCGTTCCGCGCTCTCGATTGCACTTCAAGCTTTACAGGTAACGCGGCACGAGTCATGTTTTTTCGTGCGTGCAGCCGGCTCCATCAAATTACAAGACGTTGTCACGTCAAAAACATGCTTACATAAGTCACTTAAAAAAGTTAAAAATGAAACACACAAACAGTAAACAAACTTACAGGTCAAGCTAATAAAAGCGTGTTAATAAAACATTAAGTTATCCAGAAAGTTACAAGCATCCTGGAAATATTTAAAAGTTATCTACACTATTATCTACACTTTTCAACACTTTTTATTTACACAATTATGTAAAGAGGTAAAGTTTGTGAGTTTGTGACGTTGTAGGGGGTAATCTCTGGATCTACTGAACCGATTTTGAAAATTATTTTAAGAATAGAAGGCTACGTTATTTGGGAGTGACATAGGCTATATAATAACCCAAAAAGTGGAAAGACTTGTTCGTGGTAGCTGAATTTGCAAAGTCGGAGACTTACCGCCCAACGAAGTGGGCACGGGTCAGCTACTTTTTAATTATTCAAATCAGGATCATCAAGTACTATTCTCAGCAAGAAATGGAATTTATTTAAATTTATTACTAAATATATATCCTGGGTTTTGGTAAAAAGTTAACATTGATTAACATTATTGAAATAAGGAACAACCCATATTTAGATGTGTGCGTAAGTTGTACTGACAACTAGTTCTAAGCGTATTGAGAAAGAAATAAAAGCCTTCGTTTGGATGGAAATAAGTATTATTTAACCGACTTCCAAAAGGAGGAGGTTCTCAATTTGATTTGTTTCATTATATCTATACTAATAATGTAACAAAGTAGGTACTGTTTAAACTTTCATTAACCTGTGAATGGAAAAATTACTAGACACCGTTTAATAAATCGTGTGGTTTTATTAAAATCTATTATTGCACTATTGATGCGTGTACGATGCAATTTGAGTATTCTCGAAGCCTTGAAGGGTTTTGTGCAAATACACGTATCCAATTGCATTCTAAAAATAGACAGGTGAGATCACACCGTGTTAAGAACATTATACTTTCTAAAAAGGATTTTCCTGTTTAAATAATACTCTAATATGATTTTTGCGCTATTTTTCAACTCTTTTTTTTATAAAACTATGTCATATATATACTAACTTTTAAACTTTCACGTTCCATGATATAATAATTATTATTTTTACGGGATTTAACGTCAAACGAAACGTCAGGCAGAACAGAGGTATGTGATACTGAATAAGTGATCGCGTTAATTCCCGTAAAAATAATAATAATTATGTTATATACACACATCAAAAGTGTCTAGGGATCAACATATGTGTCTAGGGATCAACATATATTTTTGCAATAACTTTTCTCCTGATTGATATTAATGAAAATTTCTTTAAGGATTCATCAAATAAAGTGTTTTCGTTTGTCACAGTAACGATAAACCAAGTCACCTTTGCATTAATAAAGAAATTTGCCATTTCATTTTGCGACCCTCCTAAAATGACTACTCTGCCTCATGGAAAGTAGGTATAAGCAAAATCAAAGAGTGGTGGTCAACATACTGCGAATGCACACACATACACACACAATTATAGTGCCGATCACAGTATACCGACTTACTGATTCCCGAATACTGGTAATCGACCTGATTCATCCAAAACCAATGTCTGCTCTAACAGTCAGGTTCAGGACTACTAAACCTACTGGCCCCAATTATTATTATTATTACCCACGTGTAAAACCCATCGTAGCAAACTGCAAACGGTTGAGACTAACGCCAACCACATAACATGAACCAATTATGTCATTAGCAAATATTTCACACACTAGTTTCACCCATAACACCACTATGTCAAGTAAGTTAACTATGTTAACTAAATAATTAGTACTGTGCCTTTGTATTCAAACACACTAGCAGCTTCATGAAGCACCCACCTACTATTTACGCACGCCACGATTTGTCATTACTAATTGACAGTCAATACCCTTAGCCTTTTCCTTACATAATCACGCAAACAGCCTAATGGTTATGTAAGAGATTGGAATTAAAGAAATAGAGAAAATAGGAAGTACTTCTAGTTGACACTTGTATAGAAACGCGGGGTTTACCTTAAATGGATTAGTTGTTTTCCTCATTAGGGAAAATAAACAGTATAGGTAATGACGTCATTTAGTACCACAAATGAATTCTACGAATTTCCTAATAACAATTTACCTACAAGCAGACAAACTTTAGCTGCATCAAAACGTTTTACCTGCTATTCGATATTACAAGTTGGCAAGGGAAAGGTAATGCCGGAGCTAAGGAAAGGGAATGTAACTTTCCCTTGAGACTCCTCAGTAACGTAAATCTGTTACCATGTCCAATCAACTGATACTTTAGAAACTACACAGATTTTAATGATCAGGAAACTTGATACACAGCACAAAATTGATTGATAATATAATCTAAACTAACTATTGCAGTGTTTTTCTCATAGTCCCAAAAAAATACATTTATGTACGGTATCGGTACTGGTACATATTGTTTTCCCATTTTTAAACAATCCTATTTATACTACCTACAGTTTTAATTATTTAAATATCGGATCATGAGATGTACACATAAAATATAAGTTTATTTTAATCTAATTTTATTAATTCCTAATCAATTCCCAATGTGGTCAATTTTCTAGGTTCAATATCTTTAATGATTTTTTGTTTTCAAACAGTAGTATTCTAACTGTGTTCTAATTCTTTTTTTTTTATGTATGGCCCGCCAAAATGACTCTACTCTGCCTGATGGAAAGCAGAAGTAGAATCCAAGAGTGGCGGTCACCATACTCACTGCGAATGCAGACAATGCAGTATGGCGACCCACACCATGGCGGCCTAGTGATGCTTCTGCATCTTTTAGTCTAGTCAACAAGTATGGAACTTGTTGACTATTCTAATTGTTTAACGGCATAAGCGTGCTCTGGTTAAACATGATATTTAATTATTTACTAAAGAAAGTGAAGATTATTGAGCGGTAACATACTGTCATATGATCAGACTCTCCGTAATTAGATTTTCTCTACACATATCTATGTATCTATCCATACTGTTTTCTATTTTACTTTCAATTTCTTGTATTAACAACAGTACTTTTCTTTTCGTTACAGATATATCTCCTGTGCGCTGCACAGATAGGAAAAGTAGTAGCAGCTCAGTGGAAACTAATTTCTACAATCTCAACGATCAAATAATTATTGTGGAAAAATCTCCCCATCGATGTCATCGCGGTGGGGAAACTCCAGTTACCCGTCGTATATCACTACAAAACGGTCCTACCTCACCGCAGGAAAGTTATAATACATCACGTAAAAACCGCGGAGGCTCGCTCGAGAAAGAATATATGGTATATCGAGAAAAACGAAACCCGTTACTAGATAAAGTTAAGAATACTAAATTATCATGCTTTAAATCCAACGGTCCACTGCGACATGGCGACGATGCAGCATCTACCTCCGGAAGTGATTGCAGTGGATTTGGTCACGTAGAAGACGTCGCTGGTTGTCGTTATACGAATAATTATACCGATACACATATCGATACACATATTGAATTCGAAAATCATAATCCATGGGTGAAAATGCCTAATTACGACGATGACGTATTTTTCGCTAAAAATATGACTAGTCCTGTAGAGTGCCACTGGCGAGAAGGTAAATCTTTTACCAACAGAGGTACTCGCTGCTACAGTTCCGGTTCCGAATGTGATAGGTATCATGACATACCAAAAGCCGGTGCAAAACTGTCTAAATCGAGTGATCAAATCTTCAATGATGACTATGAAACATACGATAGTACGCCTGTTGTACTCAACCCTTCTAAAAAGACTGATAAGCTTAAGAATAAAGATGGGAAGGAATCCGTTGGGCCTAGTTCTTGTTTATCAGCAAAATTAAGAGCTATGTCTGACAGATACCTCAAATCATCAACAAACAGATTCCTTTCAAAACTTTACAACAAGAATGGTGAAAATGATGAAGACTTGAACGTCAGTAATGATAACATTTTAAAATCTACCAGTGGAGTAAAAAGTCGCAAGAAAAAAGGAGGAGTTAAAGCAAAACTACGTAGTTTCTCCTATGGTGCCTTGCCTGGATTAGAGGAGTTTCAAAAAGGTCATTCTGTATTTCACGATGATGTTTATCAGATTTCTTGTGATGATGAGAATGTCTTAATACAAGATTGTGATGATACAGATTCTGGAATTTTGGTCAATGAATCAGCAGCATCTTCCATTTTTGACAGTGACAGAATTTCTTCTCGTTGTGAAAGTTCCGCTTCTCAATCAAACAATTTAGTTCCTTGTCACAGTAGAAGTGTGTCCGGTGACCAAAGTTATGTAAAAACCAGAGTTTCAGGTAGAATGAGTAGAGAACGGAGTTGCCCTAGACCGAGACCTAGACATAACCAAAGAGCATTGTCACTTGATCGTAAAGAGATTCTTAGGCGCATGCCAAAAAAGGAAAATGAATATGAAGAACCTCAATATTTACAACTAACCGAAAAACAGAAAATGCGTCAGAGAGACGCTACTCGTGATTCTGGAATTCCTCCGATCCCACCTTGTCGAAAACCACCTAAGGCTAATAAGTCTGACATTACAAGTGTAGAATTTAAAGTAGTCAGGATAATGAAGAATATTCCTTCCGATGATCTCGGAATATTTATTGCTAAAACGAAATTAAGTGACGAAGGTCACATAGGATACTTAGTTGCTCATGTAATACCTGGTGGATTAGCCGAAAAGTGAGTATATCGAATTTATTTTTTGTAAATCATATTTTACTAGATTTAGTTTTTCAATGTTGCAATTATTATTAATATTTATCATTGCATAATAGAAGTTATTAATATACATATTTTTTATGAAATTAAATTGTTATAAGAAAGTACCATAAAGAATCTACTTCGATCCTCGATTTATCTTTAGGGGTTCCATTATTTATCAGTGGGTATAAGTTTTTAGTTAGATGGTTAAACATTATGACAAAAAACTTAAATGTATCATCTTTTCTATTTTACAGAGAAGGCTCGCTACGCGTAGGAGATGAATTGCTCAATGTTAATGGTCGGCGGCTTCGTGACCTGACCATGCCTGAAGCCAAAGAAGCACTCAAATCGGGCTCATCAGAAATTGATATAGTTATTTGTAGACAGCGCGACAAAACTTTATCAGACATTAGACACCGAGAATCATCTAAAAGACGGGTTATATTAATGCGAGAAAGCTCAGTGGATTACGAGAATGCTATAATTTTAGGTAAGGAAAAACGCGCTGATAAAAGTGACGTCAGAGCAGACCGACGTCGGTCGCAGGACGAGTCCGCATGTAATCATAGCGCGCTATCAGCAGCGAACGAGCCGGCCGATGACAGTCCGAGCTCGCATTCACACTTCCTCAAAGGTCAGAACGCAAGTTACAGCAGTATGAATAACAAGCTCCTGCGCCGACAAGTCGTGAGTTATGGTGGCGCTAATAAAGACGGGCTCGCTCTTAGTTGTACCAGTGACATCGTCAATGTTGATACACCGGATGGCGTTGAAAGAACAAAGTGTAAAGATGACAGTGAAAGTGAAACACAGGTGCCGAATACTGCTAACTTTTGCACGTTACCTCGAAGACCGAGGGCTCCCACACACACCTATCACACGATCACCTTCGAAAAGGGACACGGAAAGAAACCTCTTGGATTCACCATAGTCGGAGGTCGCGACTCACCGAGAGGTCCACTGGGAATATTCATTAAAAGTATTCTTCCACAAGGGCAAGCAATTGATGATGGCAGACTGAAAGCAGGTAATAAACTGTAACTTAGTTAATTTTTATGTATGCATGCACTACATTGGATTTGTTGTAACTTAATTTTGTGATCAGAAATTAATTTTTAAAATCAAAATTAAAGTAAAAATGTTTTCCTGGCGTGTATGTAACTTTATATGTTTATATACGAGGAAAACATTTAACTTTTACTGAAATATAAAGTGTGATTTCATTTTAATGAGTTAAATTTTACAATAAATAGAATAAACTTGTATTCAGCGAATTTGAGAATTTATTCAACCCATATTTTGAGATATTTAAAGGCGAATTCAAAACGAATATGAAATGGTAAAATTCAAACACATTTAAAACATAATCAGGAAGAATTTCTTCTTATCAGTTTAGGTACAGTCACATACAATTGTTTTATTATTATAATCACTGTTGTACTTATTTAAAACAATAGAATAATGTTCTTCGTACTAGTTTTAGTTTATCAGTTCACATTTAGGTACTACTTTGTATGGCTGTCGTTTGAACAAGTATTGAAGAATTTAATATGATAAGGATGCTAAATCACGGCCGTTCGATGAAACAGTATAATAACAAAGCATTATATCAACAAAATGGCATATTGTACATAACAGTCGCACATAAAATTGTTTATGTTAAAATGATTTATGTGTACTGCCACAATTATAGATGTCAGGTCAAATGTTATCGCAAGACGGCTTTTAGTACACACAATGTGAACTTTAACCTATCATAATTAAATGCGACATAATATATTTAAAACTTAATTAGCCACTAGGTAGTACAAAATGGTTTCAATGTCATTTCAATTCTGTCACTAAATTGTGTCACATGCAAATACTAAATAAATGATATTAGTTTGTGATGATTTAGAACCACTATCATTTAAATGCCGTTGGTTGACTTATTTTGTACGTAACTGAAGAGCTCTGCTGCTGCTGAAAGAATATGTTTACTAAATTATGTTTAAAACAATAATCTTATATGTAAACTAACGTGAGGAAGCCATGTTCCTCTGCCATGCCATAGGTATATGGACTAGCATGGTTGGAGTGATGGTAATGCATCACAGAGAGTCGCTGTTAACGAAATGTTTCATTGCTATCATACCAAAGTTATAAATTAACTCTGTCTGTCAGTCTGTTAAGCTTTCACGGTTAAACCTTAAAAGACTTTGGATAAAATATACAATGGAGGTCCTTTGATTCTTTACGGAGTACATATCATAGGCTACTATTTATCGCGATAACCACAAGCGGGCGGAGCCGCGGGCGAAAGCAAGTAATATTACAAATTCGATAGTAACTCTATCTGTCTGTTACGCTTTCACGACTAACCCGCTGCACTGATATTAATGTAATTTGACGTGGAGATACTTTGATTCTTGAGGAATAACATAAGCTACTTTTTACCGCCGCGACGAGCCATGGCCAAAAGCTAATATGTGCAAAACTACAAAATTCTTACAAATCTTCAATCAGAGGTCTACTTTATCCAAAAACATATATCACATAGGTTACGCTTAGAGCCTTAGATATTTAAAATACTAGGTTAATCTGGACCCTTGTCAATAGCGCTAAAATTTTCTTTAGATATCTACCGATGAATTCCATTATTGTACAGGTAACGAAATATCACGGCACGAAAAGTTTAAAGCTATCATTATAAAGATGTTACAAGCTATATAATGCATACAATCAAAAAGACACCTTTGTGTTTAGTTTCGGCGATTCTTCGCATAGTTAGTCTTAGTAAATGTCAGCGCCTTCTGGCTGCAAATTCTGACTTATAAAATATCTTAAAAGTTTTACTTACAAAAATAAATATCACTTAAATTAGATACATGGTATACATATACTCAATTTAAGTGTTTTCCCTAAACTCAGTGCCGTTTAGTTGAGCTGAATGCATGTCTCATTTTGTAGTGTACCTACTTACGTTATGTATTGTTACGTTTTCTATTGCAAAGTAAACAGATATTTTAGAGACGAAAAATTGTTTAGTTGACCTGTGTTAATCGTTTTTTCAGGTGATGAGGTGTTGGCGGTAAACGGCCATGCTTGTCATGAGCTAGCCCATGTAGAAGCTCTAGCGTTATTCAAATCAGTGCGCAGCGGACCCATCGAGCTCAGAGTGTGCCGGAGAGTGAAAAATCCGCAGTAAGTAGTTTTCATTAAATTATTTTCTACTATAAAGTTAAAATCTATTATAAACTAAGTGAATCTATTTTGATTCGATTTGGACAAGAAAAAAATGCGTAAATTAACTAGAGGCTCTAAAATCACTTTCCATAATATAGAAGGCTTTAAATTTTCTACTGATTCTACATATAGGTACCTAAAAATTATGTTTGTTTTAAAAATTCCTAAATCAGTAGGTACACAATAATTGTGGTTAAAGACGAAGTGAATTTCTAAATATTTTTATTATCCCTACAGAATTCCCAACAACAATATTACAAAGAAAATAACAATAAAAACAAAGTAGATTTAAGTTTATTAATTGCAGTCACTATTTCTCTGCATCTAAATAACATGTTATTGCATGTTGTCTGGTATAATATCCTTAAACGGTTAGTATAAAGTGTTATGAATGAATTATTGTGGTTAGTATTACCGAAAGGGGAAAGAAACCTCAGAACAAATAGCATGCCATAAACTGCATGCCGTTCGAAATCGCGTGACGTCAATTGTAGACATTTAAACGCTAATTATAGTAAACATACGCATGTGCATTACTAACCAGTATTTTGTAAAGGTTTTATTAAAGGTGAATCTTAAACGTTAATACATTTATAACTAGCTGACCCGTGCCCACTTCGTTGGGCTTACTTTGCAAATCCGGCTACCATTAAAATGTTTTTCCACTCATCAGGTTATTATATATCCTATGTCACTCACAAATAACGTAGCCTTCTATTGGTAAAAGAATTTTCAAAATCAGTTCAGAAGATCTAGAGATTACCCCCTACAACCTCACAAACGCACAAACTTTATCTTTATATATATAATTCTTCTGTGAGTGTGTATGTCACTGAACTTCTCTCAAACGACTGGACCGATTTTGATGAAATTTTTTGTGTGTGTTCAAGGGGATCTGGGAATGGTTTAGATTCACAATTTTGTCCGCTGGACAATGTTTTTTTAATTAATTTTTGAAATTTTCAAATTAAAGACGTGTAGACAGGACAACGTCTGTCGGGTCCGCTAGTCTTTTTATATAATAAGTATGGAAGTATAGATTACAAAATCCGCACACAAAAAAGTTATTCTATTCTACCTAATCCATATACACTTTTACAGTTGTTCATAAGGTTGCGTTTCGTATAGGTACTGTATTTTATGTTAACTATATTTAAAAATGAGTTGAAATATTCCAGCTAAGACGTTTTTTACTATGCGACAATTCGACAAATGTATATAAACATTCAACATCGGGAACTTTACTCTCAACAAATTGAGATTCAATGATAACAATCTTTAGATATAATTTAATATTATTGCATAAATGTTTCTCATTTCCCTATTCATCATGTTCCTAGCCTTTATTATTCTCAAGATTACTTGGAGTCGGCTACTAGTTCAACCGGTTTTACCTATATCAGTTGTTCTATGGAGCGACTGGCATCGGATCTCCGCAACCCTGAGGGTGAACTGAATTTGAAGATTGAACTAGTTTTCAGTATATTTGAGAGCAATGACTTCCCAATAACGGATGTCATAGATGTTCATGACAACCGGGACCGAGTGACGGCTTAACGTGATCTCTGAGGCACAGGCGGGAAACACCGCCATCTACCATACTCTGGGTTGCTATTGAGAATTTCTTGTAGGAAAACCCAACAGCAGCCCGACCCGGGAATCGAACCCGAGACCTCTTGATCGGCAAGTCGCATTTCTCATTTCCCTTTTATTAAAAAAAATGTTGATTCACAATAATTCGCGCAACGTCAGTCATAAGTGATTTAAAGTAATATCAATGTTTGGAAAAATTAAGAATATATAATATATTACCTAGTTTCTGTCCCATAAAACACGAATCATATTTCTTAATAATCCCAACTTCTTTTTCTTCATTCTTTTTTGTAAATATTTTCTACATTTCTTAAAATTCTAGAAAAAGAAATACGACGAAATCTACCGGATTACCTAGAAATAGAAATACGGCGCCACCTACCAGATATCTGTTTAACTTAGATGCCAAACCGCCGTCTATTAGGATTTTATAGAACTAACCGATAAATACACTAAAGTCGTTTAATAAACAAATAAATAAATAGATCACGGAACAATATTTAAAGTACTTGCTTCCTAGCAAAAAAAAATGATTGAAATCGGACTATGTGTTATTGAATTACAACTATTAGTACATATTTTGACTTTCATCCCTCTCACCAGGCAACCGTGCTGAATTTCGGGATAAAATATGTCCTACCTCGTAGTATGAACTCAAATCATGCTAAGTTTCATTTGAATCCATTCAGTAGTTTCGGCGTGATGCGCAGCCAAGACACACACAGACAGACAGACGGTCAGACAGACAGACAGACAAAAGTGAAAAAAAATAGTTTTGGTTTCAGTATCGATTATAGAGAGCCCTCCAAAAAAAAATTTCAAAATATCTTTAATGTACAGAATTGGACCTGTTACATTTTTATTATAACTTAAATTTAATGTACAGAATTGGACCTATTACATTTTTATTATAATATAATACTAGCTGACCCGGCGAACTTCGTACCGCCATATTTACATATCTGCCCAGCTTCCCACAGGCAGTGTACAGTCGGACAAAAAAACACTTTTCCCGTTATCTTTTATTTTTTTTCTTTCTACCAAAAAAGAATGAATGAAATCGGACTATGTGTTAATGAATTACAACTAAGTACATATTTTGACTTTCATCCCCTCTCTACATGAAACCGTGCTGAATTTCGGGATAAAAAGTATCCTATGTCCTACGTAATAAGTTTCGGCGTGATGCGCGGCCAAGATACAGACAGACAGACAGACGGACAGACAGACAAAAATTTAAAAAATTACAGTTTTGGCTTCTTCTTCCAAAAAAATTTACAAAATATCTTTAATGTACAGAATTTAACCCGTTACATTTTATTATAAGTATACATAAGTATAGATAGATAATTGGTTTCTGTTACTCGCGAACATGATTACCTTTTAATTTCATCTTGGTCAAGTATGTCACACTGTATGCCGACATTTGGTAGGTCTAAACCGCGACTAGTACGCGACTAAAATTGTTTCTAAAAGTTCACTTTCGGAAGCCTGTTATACATAAAATATTATATATATAATATATATATATATATATATTAATAAAAATAAATCTATACGTATAATAAAAATGTAACAGGTCAAATTCTGTACATTGAAGATATTTTGAAATTTTTTTTTGGAGGGCTCTCTATAATCGGTACTGAAGCCAAAACTGTAATTTTTTTCATTTTTGTCTGTCTGTCTGTCCGTCTGTCTGTATCTTGGCCGCGCATCATGTCGAAACTACTGAACGGATTGAAATGAAACTTGGCATGATTTGAGTTCATACTACGAGGTAGGACATAGGATACTTTTATCCCGAAATTCAGCACGGTATCCTGGAGAGAGGGGATGAAAGTCCAAATATGTACTTGGTTGTAATTCAATAACACATAGTCCGATTTCATTCATTCTTTTTTTGCTAGACAGAAAAAAAAAGATAACGGGATAAGTGTTTTTTTTTTGTCCGTGACTGAACACTGCCTGTGGGAAGCTGAGACAGATATGTAAATATGGCGGTACGAAGTTCGCCGGGTCAGCTAGTTATACATAAAAACAAATAAACATAGAGTAGAAGCTAATAAAAGCTTATTACAAACTAGCTGTACAACGCAACCTCGTTTGTGTCTCCTATTGCCCGTAGCGTGATTTTTCATTGGTGCTCCGCTCCTATTGGTCGTAGCGTGATGATATATAGCCTATAGCCTTCCTCGATAAATGTACTATCCAACACTGAAAGGTTCCTGAGATTAGCTATTCAAACAAACAAACTCTTCAGCTTTATATAATAGTATAGATGTTTTGACTACCTACTAACGGCCTCTTTTCAACTTGTTTCTTGTACTTTTGTTGTTTCTTTGTACCAACTCTTTTGAATTTGTCTTAGGTAATTAAATAGGTAATTAAAAGTATTTTTCTTTATCTTTTCAGATCAACCAAAGCTAAATCATGCACAGACCTTCTGAATGACGACGAGTGAAACGTCTGCTGAAATCGTTAATGTTTACATCTATGTATTCATGCATGAGTATTAATTTTCGAGAAACGTTTTAATTTTGTTACGGCATTTTTAACGCAAACCCGCAAACATAATAGACAAGCACACTGTTTGTTATTAAAATATTTAAAAAATAATATAATTTATGATCTATATAATATGCAAAGGAACAGGTCCCATAATTTATTATTTATTTTTTAAATGCTGATGAATGCCTAACCAAACTTAATACGAAACTCAGTTGTATGTGTATGTGCACGTGCACACTAAAATCAAGCATACATAAGAGTTATATTAGCCACTAGAGCACTGTTATTCCAGACATACATATTTATGTGCGAAGAGATTGAACTCGCTATCAAATGGCCATATTTTCTAAATCTCCAATCACTTTTGAGAACTGTCTTGGAAGAATATTCTAGTTCAAAACACTTGTACACTCTTCTGTAATATATAAAATAACAGAATTGTATTCTCGCAGCAATAGAAACGATAAATATCTGTCTTTAATGTGCCATTTAAACATAGTAGCACACTTTTACTTAGGTTAACAAAAATTACTTGCTAGAGTTTTTGGAATTAAATCTGTAAGTACCTGAATTATTTCTTTACTTTTCTTTTAATATTATATCTCTAGTGGATACCTGGACTGTAATCCAAAGATAAAAAAGTAGACATTTCTGAACTCTGATGGCGTATATTCACCAAGTACCTACATTGTATTTTGGTGAAAAGCCGTTGAAATTTTCTTGCTGTATATTGTTTGCAATCAAGTTCTTTAATGTCGTTTTTTCATTTCATCATCTTCTCTGATACAATTAGTAGATGTTTTTAAAAATCAAATGTTAAACCTTTGGTAGTCTGTAAAGTTTAAGATAAAATGTTAAATTTAGATGTGAATAAATTTATATGTTTGTGCAATAAGATTATATGAAAAATCATAAAAGTAGAAAGTGCACTCTTTGGTAATGATCTGTCTACTGTGATAGTTTAATTTAATTAATATTCTTTTATTATTGAGGTTTTAGCTATATTGTGGAAGTTGTCATGCGATGTATAGAACTGTACACCTTAGTAGATAATAAACTGATATATTCTAGATGTTACAAAATTAACCAAATACACGAACGTTCTTTGTGAACATTAGAAGGGGTGAATTAAGAAGACAAATCCTCCAATCCACCACCTCAGCGATATTCCTCGCAGTAGGTATCTGTGAACAATTTGTTCTAAATAATGTTACTAAAGTTAAAGGTTGCTTATTTTATATAACGGACTTATCTCGATTGTACATCTTTAACAGAGAAACCGTAAGCATCTTGTGAGCATATGCTAAGTCACCTTTACAACTATGGTAATATTTTTTATACATTTCTAAATGGCTGGTTAACCTAAGTTGTCAACAGATACCTCATTACTATTGAGGTTTTTAGTTCATAATCCCAATTAACGTGTTTTGTAACATCTGGCATATATTAATGAACTACTTGAATGTTTGAATAGATCTTTTAAGAAAGTTTATGCGACTTCTGCATCATAGCAAAAATGTATTAGACTGAGCTTCAATGTGTAAGTAACTTTTTTTTTCGCTATTATATTTGATATGTATAAAGTATAGAATCGAAAATTACAACACTTGACATAAATAGTATAGTATGTTCCAGTGATTATTATACTTGCAGCAATCTTGTCATTTGATGTCAAAATAATTTCACTAGAACATAAATACTTGTAGTGAAATGTAAATTAAAGTAGGAACAGTAAAAAAATAAATAAAATAACCGTATAGAGTTGTTAATTACTCCCACGCTGAACCCCTTTTGACAGAAATAATACACGAACCCAAATGTTGTTTAGACTTGAGCACTTATAAAATCTGTGTGAGACTTGCCTAAATAAAAACATGTTTTGAGGTTTAACAGACACAACCCTCATGGCAGATCATAGAACTTCTAGTGTGAGTTTATTTCACATCAACTCGCTCTCTACAGTGAGCGTGTTCGGTGCTGCGATTGGTGAAGTTCAGTGCAGGCCAATCGCTACGTTCGTTCATTGTCACTGTGACGACTGTGACGAACGAGTCGAATTGAAATAAACTCACACTAGGACCTCTGAGCAATATAAAACGAGACAGACATCCATTGCAAACGTACTTAATCTCAGACTGTTAATAAATACTTTTTCCGATCAAGTATGAACATTACTTTCACTTGTTAAAGTAAATAAAAATAATGATAAACTAAGAATAATTCTGCATGTTTAGTTCTATAGTAGCATGTTCAAAGTATTCACAATCACTATCAAAGAAACTGCGAAATTAAACGGCGCATTCTTTTTGATGTACCTACTTATTTTCTTTTCTTTATTCTTCTTTATTATTGATTTTACTCTTTCAATTGAACTCGTGTTTTAACGAGTGAATTTATTCTTTTTAACGTGTTATTATTGTTATTACATGGTATCATTTTCTAATTGATCAAAAAAGCTTACTATTTTGTCATAGATAAGTACTAGGTACATATCATCAATATATAATTATTATAAGTAACGAATGATTGTTTAAATAATATAATAATCATAAATATTATAAAGTATTTTATTTCTGCCTTATCTCAATAATAATTCTTGCAACTGTTGAAAAACAAACAATTAAGTACCTAATATTATTATGGATTAAATCATCGATGTTCTATTGAAGGTACTTGACAATACCGATTTTTAACGAAAGAAGCGTTTCTTTTCTATGGCGTTACTCAATTTTAACCTCTACGGCCAATAATTCGATTATCATAGTACCTACGTGAAGCAAAAACTTTGTACCCCTTTTTACGAAAACTGTACGAAGGGGAGAGTATGAAATTTGGCACAATTAAAGTTAATATGGAGAAGGAGTGTGGAAAGCTAAAAACATAATAATAAATAATGGATCGAATTTCGGAATTTCAAACTCTGGCGACCACTAATAATTTGAATAAGGACCGGTTTTTCAATAGTCAGATAAACAGTGAAATAGCATTTATTCCTCAGTTAGCGTAAGTTTGGATCTTTCAATAGTCAGACATCAGTTATCAGACGAATAAAGCTGTAATCTGACTGATAACTTTATCTGTGCTTTCAAACCTCAGTTAGTGTTTTATTCTGTAGAATAGTGATTTGACGTTGTGTATTTCTCTTGTACCTATTTGTGGTAAAGTTTAAGTACGTTGTCGTTATTGAATATTTGATAGATTATGGATGTTTTTGACTCGATTGACTTTTTGTTCTGAGGTAAAAAGGGTTATTAGAGAAATATAGGTTATAGATACTATAGAGAAGATGAAGAATTTTTATTTCACACACTGCTATCTAGTTCGAAACAAAACAGAGCTTGTACTATTGGTAACGAGAAGATTTCCCTAGTGGCCGTTTGCGGAACTAACGTATGACAGACACTTCTACCTGGCAGTTTAATGTACAGAGCGAGTGCATTGTTATTGTTTCATTGATAGACGTCTACGGAGAAGTAAAAAATACGTATATTAAAAGTGGAATGTTAACGTGTATACGTATTTTTATCTGTCATACGTTAGTTCTGCGACTTGCCGCTAGGGAATCTGCTCGTCACCATTTAAATTCTTTCTACAATGATTTCATTGATAGACGTCTACGGAGTAGTAAAAAAAATACTCTAGGACCACTTCGTGAGGGTAAACAGTATTCTAAAAGTGGAATGTTAACGTGTATACGTATATTTATCTGTCATACGTTAGTTCTGAGACTTGCCGCTAGGGAATCTGCTCGTCACCAATAGGTACAGAGAACTGACATAAATACAAATATACTTTTTACTTTTAAACACATATTTATTAAACGTAGAAACACCCGTTTAAAAAATTACTATGCACCACCCGCAAACCCGGCATTTCATTTTTATAAATTTCGATTTTAATGATTGTTATGGACTCTACTACAGGAATATCATAAACGACTTTTTACTAAATTATTATTTACTACATCTATTATAGACAAATAATAATTATAATCGAATGCTTTCATTTCATTTAATTAAATATCCCAAACCGGCAATCATAAAAAAGACAAAAAGAAATAGAAAAATAACAGTCAACTTGAATGTTGTCTAAAAGTTTCTGGTCCTTATCTAACGTGTGACTACCTGTATAGCTGCATCTCACTTGCGCATGATTACAGTGAACATAGCTGTGAAGGACCATCAAGTAACTATCTGACTGTTTACTCCCGATTGAAAAACACAAAAAGTTTATTCGCTTGTTAAAGAGCTGGATACATTTATTCCCTTGTTAGTTATTTGACCGTTTAACTGCGGATTGGAAAACCGGCCCTAAATCTACTATAATTCAAATGTTTGTGAAGATAATGCCATCTAGTTTGTGTATGTAGCTTTAATGAATGGACGAAGGAATCCACTCTAGACAGCGTCCTCTAGCGAAAAACATACAAAAGTTAGAGTAAAAAAATATTTTCTCTTACCAACAGATGGCGTTAAGAACCTATTGTGACGTCCTTAGTTATTTTATTCTGAAATAAAATGTATCTGAAATAAAAAAAAACAAGATCAACGAAATTCAGATGACATGACGGATAATCAAAAAGTTTACCTGTCATCTTTGTTCTTCTTTACAAGATTCAGGTTCGCTCGTGGGTGGAATACTGCTCTCATATTTGCGATGGATCGGTACAGTATCTGTTTTACGCTCTCGATCGGTTGCAGCGGCGAACAGTCCGCAACGTCGGTAGTCCCGAAGCCGAACCGAGTTCCTTGTTCCTCCTCTGCAATTGCGAAGAGATATCTTCGCTTCTATGGCAGTCCTCTTTCGCCTTTATCATGGGGAGTGTTCTGAAGAGCTCTTCCAACTGGTCCCCCTTTCTTCCTTCCTTTACAGGACAACACGTGCTAGCCTTCGAAATCATCCTTATAAAGTGGTAGACATACGCTCTCGAACGCAACGTTTCAATTCCTTATTGTGCCGAGTGGCCAAAATCTGGAACTCGCTACCACCGTACGTGTTTCCCTACCATTATGAACCCGGGTTCTCTAAGCGGGGCGAGAAAAGCATCTCACTAGGAGCCATGGTGTGGGTCACAATACTGCACTTTCCACGTTCGAATGGTAGCGTTGATTGGTCTTAGAATCTCCAGTACTTGCGTAATGGGTAGGTAAGCTCTAAAAAGATAAAAAAATAATCTGGACATTTATTAAAACTTTTACAATCCAGCCCAGACTATCTAAGAAAATAGAAAAGACAAAATTATACCTGCTTACTCAACGTACGCAGTTAAGTGAAATAGGTAGGTAGAATAATAGAGATATTATTATGAACTGGTATTAATCTGCGGTATTCTGTGGTAGTGTAATACCTACTTATATTAACACAACCTCTCAAATTAGTCAAAACAGTTGAAGCTTATAATTTTGTTCTCATCTTTACAAACCATTACACCTGGTAACACAGAAAGTCATTAAAATAAATACTTACTTATTTTCGTTGGTTACTTGAAGATAATTAGCCAGTAGATATTACCTGAAAGTGAATCTTAGAAGTCATAAAATGAGAAAGTATTAAAAACAGTACCGTGCAGTTCTATATTCAAAACTAGGTTCGCCCGCAATGTTACCCGCAATTGTTGTTGTGCGACGGTAATGCTGGGGGGCGAAGCTAATTTCAAAAAGTAGCTTAGCTATCCTTTTATATCCACCAGTGTAAGTATCATTAAAATCGGTCTAGCCGTTCCAAAGACAGAAAGACCGACAGACGGACAGTCAATAAAAAAAAAAAGATTTTACTATATGAGTTGCTACCATTACTTTCATAGGCATTTAGGGAAAAGCTGTTATTTTTTATTTTCTATGTATGGTCTAGCTAGTATATCTAGAGCCTAATTGAACCGTTACCTTTTTTACTCGATTTTCATAAACTTGACTCATTATATTTGTAACCAATGATATTATGTAAAAGTAAAACGTTCTGCAATGGAGTCCTTCAAAGTAGCCTTCCAACTTCAAGATGCAAGATTATTTCATACTACTTATTATAAATTCGAAAGTAACTCTGTCTACCTGTCTGTTACGCTTTCATGGCTAAACCGCTGAACCGATTTGGATGAATTTCGGTAGATAGATTGGAACTTGAAGAAGGACATGGGTTACTTTTTGTCGCTATAACCAACATGCACGCAGGCGGAGTGACGGGCAAAAACTAGTACCAAAATACGATATATGCGTATAGAATAGGTACCTTCTACACGTAACCACCATGCGTACATTTATAAAACATTTATAATAACACTATTCATGAAATTACAATTATTGTGACCACGCTACGATTTTTTTTTTTTACTTTTGAGTTGACTTTGCTGTCATTTTAGTTTTAACTTTATAAAAATATTACGTACTAGCTGTACCCGCGACTTCGTTCGCGCGTGCTTAGATTCAAATTCAAATATTTTTTCTCAATCTCATCTTCCAATCATTTTTCTGAATTTATAGAGAAACAAAACAAAGTTATTTTAAGAAAATCGGTATGTATGTGTGAGTTTGTAATATAAGAAAATTGTTACAAACACGATGGAAAATACTCCTTGTTTGTCCTTTAGAGTCGGAATACCATCGCGAAGAGTATGTAAAAGCTTCTTAGAATCGTAATTACTTTCAGCTGAGTACTCCCGATTACTACACTCTTCGTTAGAAATGGCTTCGGGTAACCATTAATAAGATTAAGAATTTCCACCAATAGGCAAAACCATGTCTTGGATTTCATTTAAACAGCGATTAGAAATAATTTCCCGTTGTTGATGGTTCAATTCGATCATAGAAATATTTCGATGCATATCGCAAATGTGATGTTGGTTGTCATCGAGCAGATGTCGTGCTCGGCAAGCAGCTTGAAAAGATGGGTGTTGCGGGTCATCGACTTCTTCAAAGTTTCGAATAAAGTAGGCCATTGGATACCGATAACACTCGGCATTGCTTGGGTGCACTGTTGTGTGTCCGTGGTGGTCCGATGACGTGTCTTTATAAAAATTTCAGGAACACCCTCTACTGGAGTGCCTCTTTTTCTACGGTTAAACCTTACTTGTTGTATGTAAAGTACGCTGGCGCTTCATCACAGAGCAAAGTGTTGGTAAAATCATCAGTCTAACATAGCACAGAAGACACAGAATGCCAATAAAGTGATCTGTCGAGGCTTTCCTAATCGCTCAATCGCATATTCAAATATATTCGTTGGCCTCCTTCCAGGTTACAGCGAAATGCGTCACAGGTGTGTCTTTCGTTGATAGGGAAACTAAGTATAAGCCACACACAGCTTTGGATGAACTTATGTAGCGGCCAGATTGAAATCTTGTTACTTAGTCACATTTATTTCGTAAAGCAATAGTGGCTTGATCGCTTCCTTTATTTACGTACTTACAAATATATTTGATAGACTCGATACTGATACATTTCGACATGTATGTGGGCGTTAAATGGTTTGGATAAAACAGGAGAGTATGGTAATACCCATCTATTATTATTAATCATCGTCGGATTTTGGCCACGTAATCTAATTTCTGCAGCTAATACTCCTTGTTGCTGAGAACGTCGGCGGTACTTGGGGTAGACATTGTGGCCTGTTATAGTTTGTCGAATCATGGTTTTTGGGTACCGTTTCATACACTGACTGTTCTGCATGCACGGGGAGTTGGTATTTAATCACAGCATGGTCCATGAACTATTTCCTTCTATAGATATGTTTTATTACACTTTGACAGGTAGTCAATAGATGGCGCTGGCTTTAAACTCTAGACCCGATATTTAAGTTATTCTATGGCAAGGAGACGTTGATAAACACAACGCATGCGCCTGTCCAGTAGTATTTGCGTGAAAGCCGAACAACAGACAGACGGACAAAAAATTGTATCTGATATTCCGATCTTCAAAATAAATTATAGTCAATGATATCATTGATTATAGTCTATATGTTGCGGAGGATTGATAGCTATATAATAAAAAAAGTTTCATTACAATCCGTTCAGTAGTTTTTGCGTGAAAGCCGGACAATAGACAGACAGACATAAAATTCTAAATTTTTTTTTTGGCTTTTGTGGCTTGTATGAATACCCCTAGTTGTATTTTTTTTTTATTCAATGTACAGAATTGAACTCTTCTACAGTTTTATTATATGTATAGATATTATTGTAAAGTTTCATTAAAATCCATTCAGTAGTTTTTACGTGAAAGAGTATCAAACATCCATCCATCCATACTTACAAACTTTTGCGTTTATAATATTAGTAGGTTAATTAAGTCTTCAATGAAAAAGTGAAATCTTTTTAATGAGTGTGACAGCTTTGTTTATTCGTTGCCAAGACGCCCGGCGTATTTAACGCGCATGCGTATGTCGAGTGAATCGCCAGACTTCTATACAACCGTTCATCCCCCCTTTAAACCCTTACTTTACGTAAAAAAACTTTAAAAAGGTAGTAGAGCCACGCTGATTTCAGCACGAACGGCCCGGCTCGACCGGGGCGGTACTACCCTCGCACAGAAAATCAACGTAAAATGACAGCGTTCGTGCTGTCGTGTTTCGTTGGTGAGTGCGAGACCGGAGGCCCAATTAGTCTAGTCAACAAGTTACATACTTGTTGACTAGACTAAAAGATGCAGCAGCATCACTAGGCCGCCATGGTGTGGGTCACCATGCTGCATTGTCTGCATTCGCAGTGAGCATGGTGACCACCACTCTTGGATTCTGCTTATGCTTTCCATCAGGCAGAGTAGAGTCATTTTGGCGGGCCAAACATTAAAAAAAAAAAAAAAAAAAAACCCCTTACAACCATTTTTCGCATTAAAAAGTAGCCTATGTGTTATTTTGATGTATAGGCTATATTATTGTAAAGTTTCATCCAAACCCGTTAAGTAGTTTTTGCGTGAAAGAGTAACAAACATCCATCCATCTTCACATCCATACTTACAAACTTTCGCGTTTATAATATTAGTAGGACTATATTGTCACCACAACAATAATTTATTACATGAGTATTACGAATGTAATTTGGTTATACAGCCTATTACAGATAATCATTGTTAATCAACATAATGGGTGTAATTATCAGTTTTTTACACCTGCAGTTAATACCTGTGGTTCATACACATCTAATCAATTGTATATAAACACAAAGCTAATAAATCTTTCATGGCGAACAACGCTAAATGGTTTTCTCGTGCGCTTCCTCGTGGTGGTTTCCTAGAACACCATCAATTTGATCTAATTGCTGTGTGAAACTTTCCCCGGCGTTATATAGCCATAAACAATAGACTAGCGTGCATAGGATCTTAGAACTCCAATTGTTTTCTTAAACGGACGGAAGAAAAGTCACGTGACGATATGAATCGCTCTGTTTAAGAATAATGTTAAGCTCAGTGTGGCATACACATACATAACATGCTTCTACACTTAAAAGTACGTATGTAGATGAAGTTAGACTTATGTTATGTCTGCACACCTACATCTACACTATATTATGTATTTAAAGAGGTAAAGTTTGTGAGTTTGTGAGTTTGCGACGTTGTAGGGGGTAATCTCTGGATCTACTGAACCGATTTTGAAAATTCTTTTACCAATAGAAGGCTACGTTACCCGAAAAGTGGAAAGACTTTTTCGTGGTAGCCGGATTTGCAAAGTAAGTCGGAGAAAAAAAATTTAACCGCCCAACGAAGTGGGCACGGGTAAGCTAGTAATGTTATAACACTAATTAATCTAATTATGTGTAAATATTACGTTTACTTGATACTTGATAAGAAGTTGATTATTTCATAATGTTTTGAATGAACTATATTCCGCAAGTTATCATCGCTATCAACAGCGCCATTAAACAGTCCCCTGGTCAGAGGCGGATTAACCCTAAGGCAAAGTAGGCACGTGCCTAGGGGCGCGAGGTTACTTAGGGGCGCGCGCGCCAATTTTCTTAACATAGCAAAAATATGTGCCTCACATATTCAAGAAAAATTTGCACTACTTCTAGTTCGACTAGTGTTGTTTCGGACGTCGCCTCAATAAGAGTTTTTTTTACCACGGGTGGAGCCCATGCTTTTGAAAAGTAGGCGCTAGGAGTAGTCCAGCTTGAGCTGTCATCTACACAAGTATTTCCGCAAGGGTCAATGTTAAACGCGTTAAACCGTATAAAGCCGGTTGTCTGACCGTCGGGTATGTCGTCAACAAGCCCGGTATCCGCTTATAGGATTCGTTACAAGTCTTTAGGGCCGTTCCTATGGAATATCGGCTATGACTGAGTGTGACCTTTTTAGATAGTATCGCCGTCTCGAGCTACGCGGAAGACATGGTCATGACGGCGTGGGGAAAGGTGAGACAACTCTTGAGGGCCACGACCTTGATTGTTAATGTTCTAGGGTGGTTCCAGTGTCAGGGTGGCTTTCTGCGATCTTGTTCTTACATGAACCTCGAAGGGAGCCACCTGAAGCTAGTATTGTCTCGGAATCCTACGACTCGAGAAATCGACGATCCGAAATTTCAACTCCACGGGGTCCTGGTAAGGTAAGGATTTTGGCAACCAAGCGACAAGCAGGTGGCGGTAAGATCTGTAATGAAAGATTTGAACGGGAGGAAACACAGAACACTCTCATACCGGCTGACGCAGGTTTTCATCGAGAAAGGGTGCAGAGTCAACTGTGTCTGATCTGCACGGAGCCAACGCCTGGGTGCCAACTATAATGTTGCGATAGATGAACCCATCTATTACACCAAAAAAGAACGGCCCGGATGTTTAAATAAAGCTGCCAACTTCTACATCCGGGAAAGTTTACGCACTATGTGGCTAAAGTCGGCTCGTTTCCGATACACCGCAAACCCGGGTGTAATAACGGCTCAAGAGGGTTTCGCACGTAAAAAAAATAGTAAAGATATACCAACTGCCAAGGTAGTTAAATTATATATTAGTATATATAATATGTATATGGATGCTAGAATTATGGGAAGGGCGGGGGGGGGAGGGGGAGCGCTCTTGTTACTTAATTTCGCCTCTGCCCCTGGTGGACATAGAACTCTCCTAATACTTATAGATAGAGTATCAAACACCGA
Source organism: Diaphora mendica (assembly GCA_949125395.1). NCBI lineage: Eukaryota > Metazoa > Arthropoda > Insecta > Lepidoptera > Erebidae > Diaphora > Diaphora mendica. The sequence continues at coordinate 18,759,629 of OX421315.1, forward strand.
TACATAGAATTATGAACATATGAATTTCGGAGCAGTAGGCTCCATTATATCCGAGTTGAATTCTTGTATTTGGTCAAAGGCATACCATACCCTTGATCCGACACAGGAATTCGACTTCGATATACCGATGTATCTACTATTGATATAACAAGTGTAAGAGTACAAATATTTTAAAGGTTAAAGGATTTATAATCTAGTAATCGTGTGACAAGTAAAGGTTTTGAGATTTTTCGAAGGTAAATCCAAAAATAGTGATTAATAAGATAAATGTGAATTTAATTATGAGGTTGTGTCTTGACTTATCCAACTCAGCTGCAATAATAGAGACCCAGAAAGGATTTGCTTTGTTCAAAACTCAGATCAAATAAAAAAGGTAGATAACGCACGGCCTTGTTCTGGTTGAAGAAAAGAAAGTAGCGTAGTTCCAAGTAAACACACGTGTGAACGCAGACACATGGACCAAGAGAGTGACTGAGATAACATTTGTATTTTGCCACATCAAATTTAAAACACAATTTATATTAGACTACGATAACGTTTGTTTTTTGTTCCGGGGTAGTAATTTTTAATTAAAATTAATTTATAATCGATAAAATGATGTATCTTAGATATTCTTTAATAATAGTTCAAAAATAAGTCTTTTATTATTATTATTAAATGATAATACACGTTGATCTAATTTAGTCCAGATTCATTTTGTCATTTCTAATTACATAAAAACCATCATACAATTAAAAGAACCATTGCGCAGGTGAGACAACTTTATTGATTGTCTATATAATGTCGCAGGTCGGAACGTTTCTAGCTTGCAAAGAATAATATATACGTTCACCAGAATACTGAGAGAAATATGACTTAGAATGTCTCTCTGTCATTCCACAAATCTAATAGAATATTTCTTAGGACTTTAAAACTGTACTATAATATTTATTTTCGTCTTCTAAATATAAACTCCGTGCGTGATGTATATTGGGAGCCTAATGAACAAGTATTTAAGTAAGTAAATAATTGTAGTGCTGTCAGGCACTAGAGATTAGGTAAACACATTCACAAGAAAACCGTGTAGAAAATGCTATTAAACTTAGCGCAAAAAGGGCAGGTTGCTCAAGCTAGACTAAAATTACAGTTAGATAAATATTTGCAGAGGCACACATGCCGACACATTATCGTGGTTCTTGGTATTTCTAAGTTTACAGTGGCAGGAGCTTACAGGCATGTTATATCAACGTGATGAAATCGGTTTGTATGTGCGATAAGCTTAATGAGTGTCAACGAATTGCTCTGCTTTCGAAACACGTGTAAAAAGGTAAATATAGTTGGTATATCACATCATCACACTAATATATAATGGCGAAAGTTTGTGTGTATGTTTGTTACTTCTTCACGCAAAAACTACTGGACGGATTAAGATGAAACTTTACAGTAATATAGCGTATACATCAGAATAACACATAGGCTACTATTTGCCGCGATAACCGTCATAAACGCGGGCGGAGCCGCGGGCAACAGCTAGTTATAATATAAGGGGCAAACGATCTCATGGAAAGGGACTATTAACGTCGTGTTCGTTCCACGGATTGACACTGATAGTTGACATGTTTGAATATTTTTACAAAATTGGAAAAATCTAAAGGCGACAGAAAAAGGTTAGATAGATATTACTTTAAAAGGTGAGGCTTGGAGGCCTCGATAACATGTTTCTTATCATCTCTTAATGTAACACATTGTATTGATTTGTTTTACGCTTTGAATGTTAGGAGTATTTTGTTTAATACTCCAAAAGTGAAATTGTACCTTCCGTCCTCATTTACCGTAGAAAATTATTCTATCCGGACACCGTTATTTAGCATATAACACTGGAACCCTTTTAAATGATTCCCCAAGCGAACACTATATACTGTTTCGTTAAGAGGTTTAAAGCATTGTTAACAAGAGATCCTCCATAACCCAAAAATATGAAAGCACCCCTCACATTAAATAAATTTTGAATTTTCTTAGCAATCTCCCCTACATCCATTCAAATGCTGATTTATGTTGGAAACGTGCAGTTTCCCAATGTAAAATCATGCATCAAAATTCAAATTTTCGTTTGCATATTACACCAAAATCTACTTAAACTTATATCTGTTAATGCTGTTAGAAACATATTTAAAGGGTTTACGAAGGTGTGGAAATTGTTCGTAAATAGTGTACATTGTTTTACGAACTCGCAGTAAATATTTTATGTATAAGATAGTGATTCAGTGAACTAACCTTTCCGTTACCTCTTAAATGAAGAGAGGGCGAAGAGTACTTTCAGTAGTCGGTCTTGGTCTAGTCGAAACCTAGTGAATGTTTCACAAAAGAAAGTAGCAAAAGGAAAACCTTGTACACCTCAAAACGTGTGACTTAATGTTATTAGTTTCATCTAAACGAAAACTGTTTTTACTGCATTTAATAGAGCAATTGGCACTTTGTTTGTTTGTTGATATTAAATTCATTACGTTTTGAATGTCTTATTTGATTGGCCAGTGAACTTTAACTGTTATTATGAATATAAAGACTTTCCAAAGGTGCCTATATGACCAAAAAAGGCATGTGCCTTGACATTATGTGATATGACTGTATTACATCTACTTTTCCATCAAATAAATATATTACATGCCGTATGTGTAATAAAGAAAATAAGCTTGAGGGAAGGGAATTGTCCAATTCAATTGTTATTTTATTACCTTAAAAACAAAAAGATGATTGCAAATAACTATTTGTAAAAGTTATGCAATGCCATTTGCTGTTACCTTAACAATCATCGATGTCGCCATAAGAACAAAACAATATGTTGTTAAAGAAACCTGATACTCGTTACTTTCATAACAGCCTAGCGAAGTCGTCCGACCGTGATGCGTGCACGCAATGTCCTAGCCAGCGATTAGTCGTACTAGTTTAATGACGCGTAACAATCTGTGATGCCTCCAGTGCCTCCAGGACATCAATAATGACGTCACCATAACAAAAAAGTACATGCAATCGACATAACAAAAGCTTTGACTAACTAAGCTTTAGAAGTTTAGAACTGCTAAATATTTTCTGTATTCGGTTTGATCGGACGTTCCTTTGTGACTGTATCATTTCAGATGGTCAATTTTTGTTTGCAATGTTTTGATGGCTTAGTTACTCATATATTTATCATAAAATGTAATTATATACATACACATCTAGAAAATAGTTGCTACACGCAAAATAAAAATAACATTTCTATAAGTTGTTGTTAGTGGCCGAGTAGAGAATATGTACCGTTAATATTTTTGCTGTACTGTTAATCGCTGAATATTTATATACCTTCATTATTAAAACAGTTGAATAATGTATGTATCTCGACGAAATTTAAAATGAAACTAGGTATAACTTTAATAATATTTTATTGTAAGATTTAGAAGAATCGTGGAGGAGATTTCACAAAAGTATATTTTAGCAGTTTTCCCACGACTTAGATGTTGATGATAGTACTTGTGGACTACCACAAGTACTATGCCCTTAAATAATTTTAAGGTACCTTTGCTCAAAAGAAAAAGGAACGCAGTGTGTAAAATTCTCTCCGTCTGTATAGACTCTTTTTCTCATCAACCTGTGGAGGTATCAAGTTGAACTTAACATCTTTAACTTGAACTTGTTATTTATATCTGCAGTTCCTTTAAGCCGTGAAAAAATAAGATCATTGAAATTTTAAATTTTACCATCTTGAATATTATTATTATTTTATTTGTCTCAGTAAAACCTATCGGATACTATTAATTGAAAAAAAAATTGCTTTAAGTTAGACTCACACTTGTCCGGCTGTTATCTTCTCAGATTGCTATTAAGGTTTGTTGACACCAATGCGAGGTAACACAGATTTAGTTTCGACAGACAAACCAAGTTGACTGGTCTACAGGACTAGTGATAAGCGATCCTGTCTTCAGAGGTCGTGGGTTTGATTCCCAACACAAATAATAGTGTGATGTGCTCATTATCGATATTTACATACATATCAACATCATACATTATCGATTATTTGTTGCAAAAGAGAAAGACACATACATATACGTTATATTATTGGCACTCAGGGTACAGTCAGATACAAGCTCTGTTTAGTTTGGGATTACACGACCTTGTGTGGAATGTGTGAAAAAAGTCCTCTAAAATTGTGATCCGTCGACTTTTCTTAATCCCCTTAGTAGTATGTATGTAAATATTTGCATATAAACAATAATAAAAAAATAATAATAAATATTTCTCACATTTTACAAGTTGTCGTGGATTTCGTAACTTTATAAGCTAGCTGAGTTATGCCTGATACGTATTACAGTTTCAAGAATATCATTCTGAGGGCCCTCGAAACGAACACACTTATTGCTAATTTTCTTCCTTCCTCTTTTTTGATATAAGGAAATGTTTGTGAGAGCTGGTCACTGAGTAAACAACAGAGGAAACAGTGGACCGTGCGTAATCTTAATAAAGGGATAGGTCCCTTGTGTCCATACAAACTAAGTAGGGTGTTTTCTACTCACCCTCCGGGTAATGGTTCATAAGTCACAGAAACATTTGCGGTAGTATTAGTTTCAAAAAAGGTCCTTCGCCAAAGTCACAGCTGCAGAAAATGGCAGTACAAGAGAGGGGAGAGTTTTTCTATTTTTAGTACTTTTTGAGTTTTTATATACGTGCTTTAACTAACGCTTTTACTAAAGTTATAAGTATAAACTTTGAAAAAACTCGAGTTGAGAAAAAAAAAACTGAACTGGAATAGAAATTAGGGATAACCTGAATACGATTTGTAGTTATTAAAATTTATTAATAAATGCTTGCTATCCTTTTTTTAAATTGTTTTTTTTTATTGTTAATACTTTCTAATTACATATATTCTTGCTCATAACTTTATTTGCATTTGAAATATTAACTTGTGATTTAAGATAGTTCCCTTAATTGTAAGCATAATTGCAGAAAAAAGATAAATAAATCTTGTTTTATATAAAAATCGATTGCTGTTCATTTGTCTCGCTAAAACTCGTGAACCGCTGGGCCAATTTAGCTGATTTTGGTTTTGAAATATTTGTCGTACTCCAGGGAAGGTTTAAACGGTGAAAAATGTATAATAACTTGAAAATCCGAATGTCACGCGTACGAAGTAGCGGGCACAGCTAGTTGGCAATAAAATTGTATTTTAAATTTATATGTAATAGATATAAATAATTGCATGTAATTTTATAATTCAAATTATTTCAGTTAAATATTCAAACATCTCACAAAAGTTGTAAGCAGTAAAACATGACTGTTATAGATGGTTTCTTATATTGTTGATTATTTACTAAAATCATAAAAAATAGGTATGGGTATAAAACAAAGTTATCGCTGTATTCAATTTAATCGGAAAATCTTCACCTAAAGAAATTTCTTTTGAGAATTTGTACATTGCTTTCATTTATGAAATCTTTCATCCTTTTGGTCTGTGAATTTTTCACTCCATATGAGTATGAAATATTATGTGAAAGATAAGATTGTACTTTCTCCGCAGATACTTGGCTAACGGATTCGAATTTACGGCCCATCGTAAAGAATATCGTTTACAAGGTTTTAAGTTAAATTTATGTAGGAAGTAAAACGACTTTCTTACCTTAGTTTCAATCTTTATGATTAGTTTAAATTGACTTTAATTTATGTTATTTTAATACATTGTTTCGTAAAATGATTTTAATAGTTCTTCAGAACTGATTGAATTATGGAGATTCAAATTTCTGAATAAACTATTTATATGAATATAACTGTCTTTGTTACTGTTATGGATAATTAATGTTAATATTTTAGTAAACGTATAGTATATTTAACTAATTAAAGAACAGTATTAACTGCAAAAAATTGTGACAGCTTCAAACAATTCGTGGTGGAACTTTTTCCAAAAAAGACAGCTTCAGTCATCGTCCATTCGTTTTTTGAGACGAAATATATTTAGAGTATATTGCTATTCACACAAACTATTATGGAGGGTATTATTAGGTATACAGTTTTCTTTTCATATCATTAGTTGTGCAAGTGTTTATAGCACAGGTATTCTATGGTGGTACCTTATGTAGGTGGTATTTGCACGAAAATTAAAAAGGCTCAGTGAGAAAATTTAACACCACGTTATTTGACAAAATTAAGGGCAACTAATACCCACAGAACATACTATGCACAAAGAAATTGAACGAAGAGTAGCTAACACGTGGAAAAGATATTGGTCTCTAAGCGAAATTATGAAAAATGAAGACATGTCAATCAAAGAGAAAAGGAAAGTATACAATATGTGCATTTTACCATGTCTCACCTATGATTGCCAAACATGGGCATGGACAGAAAAACTAATGAGTAAAATAAATGTATGTCAAAATGGGATCGAGAGAAGTGTTATTGGTGTAAAAAGGAAAGATAAGGTAAGATTAGGAAAAATAAAAGACGTAACTAAATTTAAAAACGCAAAACACACATGTCAAACCTTAAAATAGAAATGGACAGGACATTATGTTAAGGGAGACAAACAAGAAATGGACTAAAATGATAACAGAGTGGAACCCCAGAGATGGCTTAATTTGTTAGGCTTTATTTTATAAAGGCTTATTTTATTTTATTTATTTATTTGACAAAATTAATATAATCGTAATGTTTGTATATTCCTATGACATAACCTGACATAACCTTCCACCGCCGTCAATGGAACACATTGTGTAAAATTCCCCTGAAGGTTAGTTCATCACTTATCACCAAATTCTATTAGAATTACACACATTACTATTGTTGACGGGATTCGGATGGTTAAACTACGAAAATTGTGGTGGAAATTAGAGAAAATGACATATAATTTAATGTCATAATACAACAAAACTTCATGTCAACGCGTAAAGAGGTGCCTCTTTCGTAAGATAACATGCGTTGCAAATAATAAACGAAATCTTAAACTACATATTCTAAAGTCACGCGACATTTTTAGCGTAATATGAATAGAACCTAAGAAATTCAAGAAAAGTTTGACAGGTACCTGATAAATAGATAACATGAATTTGTTTCTAAAATGACATGGAGTATATTTTTATTACATCAATATTTATTTTTTAAATAATTCACATTACCCATCATTACCAATGTAATTTATCGTAATAAAAAAAAGTCGTGTGGTGTCGTGAGACACCAGATAGGAACGAAGTTCCTTATCATAAAAATATTTATTTGTTCCACATTTTTTTCATGATTTTTTTATCGATAAAAATAAAAAGGAGGCGTTTACCATCGCAGAGAATTGAAAGATAGATAGAATACAATTTTAAATGCACTGTATAATAGAATTTTAAATACACGATATAATTTTAAATCGTTTCGCTGATATTTCAGAAAAAATAATATAAATTTTACCAAGGTTGAAACCATCAACATCATAAACTACTATTTTTTATTATGATTTTTTAATGATAAAAATAAAAATATAACTAAACTTGTGCTGCCACCTAGTAATCTCTGCTGACACAAGTTCTGTCTAGAGTTACTCCGTACTTATTACATGCAACTTACAGATTATATAAATTTTTCGATCACATTTTTTTTGTAAATACATACGTATTTTACATAAAAACATCCAAACTCCCAAAAAAACAAATATTTGCAGATCAAAAAACAAATTTGATCCTACACGGGATTGGAACCCGAGACCTCACATCATTCTCATACGCTACCATTTTAACTCCGAGGCGTCAATCTTACGTTGTGGACGTTTTTTGCCGGCTAGGGTACCCCTCCGCAACGCCGCATATGGAACTTCGTTCCAAAAACATTATTCGTAAGTCTATACCTATTTTGATAGTTCTATTGTATATGTATACTATTTTATGTAGGTATATGTTATAGGTATTAGGACCACCGAAATTGTTGTCAATTTTTTAACAGACTTGAAACTCTGGAATTGAAATGAAATGAAATGAAATGAAATGAAATGAAATGAAATGAAAAATATTTTATTTTGGCAACATTAAAACAAAAAAATAACAAAAAGAATCACACAATCTAAAAACTTTTTATGGTACCAAAACCAAATGAATTCAGTTTTTATCAAGTTAGATTCGACCGTCGATCCATGTAAGCATTTGAGATAGGCTGAATCGCTATTCCGGCTGCGGTGGTCCAATCTCACACGTATGTGTAATGTAATGGGATTTATTATACAGTGTTTTAAATGTTTTTATACTTTAACATAGAACTGTGTGAGATTTCAAATAAATCTAATGGTTACCTAGTGAGTTAAGTTTATGATCTTCAGAAAACAGTGTGAGATAAACTCAGTTGTTCTTTTACAAATGTCACCTTTAAATTTATCGAATGACTTTGAGAATAGCATGTCATTATGTCGCACATGTCGCAAGCAGAGTGACAACAAAGGGTCGATTTGTCGCTGCATTGTTGCTGCGACAATAGCAACCGGGTCGAGTGACTACGGAACTGCTTTAATGTAGGTACCTCCAGCTTGCCTTGTTTGTCCTTGTCGCTTTTATGAGTCTCAAGATTATGTTCGTGAGGAAGTTTGGATGCTAAGGAAGATATTTAGAACACTTTGAATAAATTAACACTTCTGAATTTTATGAAATGAGAGTAATTATTTCAGTCATCACGACGGCAATCAAATTAAAAATAATAATCAATTTTTAAGTACGTAAATGTGATTATAAATATTCATAATAGATTTTGGGATTAAACATTAAAAACAAACATAGTTTATGGATTACCAGAAGTTTACCTATCATAATTACATGAATTAGGTAAACGGCACGTTCTAATATACCTATTTGTCGATTTCAAACCAAACGCAGGTGAAAGACCTTGGAACGTTTAAAATTTTTCGTCATATAAGCTGATACAGTCCTTTGAAAAGTAGCGCAGTTCTATTATACCCACTGTGAAAAAAAAAAAAAAAAATTTACTCCTAGCCGATGCGGCCATGGCGGCCAGTCTAAACGAAGACCAGCTAACTACGCAGGAGAGTCCACAAGTGTGTGCGTAGACACAGTTGCACTCTCTATTCCCTGACTCTCAGAATTGGATGAGATGGCTATCCAAAATGACCGGGAAGATACCTGGTGCAGGACTGATGGTTTTTACATACTCTTCGAGGCACGGTGGTTAAGACACCAACTTCCAAACTCCGAGCTGTTATTAAGCATTTCTACAATTAGAAACTTGATCGGCATTCGCATACTGTAACCTCTACACCAACGAAGCATTAAATCTTATAACTTCATAAAAATCTTTATAGAATACTAGCTGACCTACGCAATTTCGATTGCGTCTCTTTTCAACCATAATCGGCTCCTATTGGTCTAAGTCTAATGTTATCTATCATCTTAGGCACGTTAAACACACATTTAAAAAAAGTGAAAAAGGTTAGATTGTTTTAGAGTTCTTTGTGAACAACAACGTGGCAAGAGAATTATACATAAGTAGCTGAGTCCCGCGGTTATTGTCGTACCGCAAGTAACGCCGCGGGACAAAGCTAGTCTAAAAAAGTAGCTTAAGTTACTCCTTATATCATCAGCTATCTATCAGTGAAAGTCCCGTCATAATCGGTGCAGCCGTTCCAGAGATTAGCCGGAACAAACAGACAGACAGACAAAAATACTGTGTATACATATGCATTTATTGATAAGTGAATATTTTAATATTACAAACAGACACTACAATTTTATTTATTTGTATAGATAGATGCTATATGACGACTAAGGACATCGACGATATGGTCCAATACGATATTCATGCCATTATTGGACCAATACATTGATCATTGTCAGTTTGTCAATGCTAAATTACACAGAAGCTTTCAAAAGCTTCGACGGTTTAGTAATATAATACTCATTAAGGACGAAATCAGACCCAACTAAACCAAACACTTGTTAATTAATAGTGACATACCTACCTAATAAATTCTCACGGCCTACCTAATACTGATCTTGATAAGCGTAATAAGTATATGGCAAACAATAGATTAGCTTTACTTTATGTAGATTTTATACATAATCTAATATCAATAAACAAATTTGCAAGATGGTTTTATTGAAAGCATTTAGATTGCATCTGCAAATAATTTTACTAGTATCTGTTCGAAGTACGTTCGCAGCCATATTTTTTGCGAACGCTAATGCATCTGATATCGAAGGAAGTCGTTGGCTCCGGCGACGGAAATTGTATAACATTAGAGAGACATTAGCCGTTATGAAAGGGACACCTTGCCCTTATTGCTGCTGACAGTTAATAGTTACTTAACGGTTTAATGTTTATGAAAATTAAGTATTTATAACTGCATATACTCGTGATTTGCTGTCCAGTTAGCGAGGTTTAAAAAAACTATTTTACTTGATGATGTAATCCCTACCAGGAAGCCATTAGACCTGTCACACCTGCAAACCGTTGGTTTATGCGAAAATATTCTCTAATGCATATTTGCGGGGATGACCAGCAAAATTTGAACAGTGGGCTGTCTTTTTACCCTATCATCACCTATTGGCCTTGGCTTTACATAATTATGGACAGTCAAAGTTAACTGGTAAAACGTACAATGACTCAACAAACCAGTCAATAATCTTCTTTGGATAATAAAGTTACATTTGTACTAGAATAATGTTAGTCACGTAGAGCGTCCTCTGAATTAAATCTCTAAAAGAAAATATGAGTTTTGATACAACACAATTTAAGTTTTTCATAGATACTAATTTTTGAGACGTGTACTGACAAAGGAAAACTTAAATGACAATCGTGAATTCAAATAAAGTGATTCAAGGTTTCAATCACAGATGTTATATTTCTGTAAACATTATAGTTTTATTAAAATGCTACATATTTATTGTATAAAGAGTTAATAATCTTGTAAAGAAGAGGCGATATGTATTATGTATGTAACTATAACTATTAATAAACTATTGCACTTAACGTACGAATTCCACAATCACGGAAATGTAAGACAACATTAAAGAACAAATTCAAGCAAATATAATTTCGAGGAATCTCGTTAGTCCTAATGTTTGGTGGAATTATTTTTCAAAATAAACAATCTTTGAATATATTTGATACTGGATTGAATACAAATTTTGATCGTTAGACAGTAACAGTCAGTTGATGCAAATAGCCTTGAAGACGTGTTAGCTCGATTGAAATCTCAGCGTCGAGTCTACCAATCATGCCAATCAGACGCACCTAAATTGCCCTGTTTACTAATACATTTTCTATTGTTGCATATCTCTATATCAATACAATAAATTGTATGCTATCTATTCGAGAGCCTTGATTCCATCCAGTTTGTTATCACTTGGCGAAAATTGGATTGAGTTGAGAACATTTGCGAATCCCGTATCGAATCGAACATTAACCTGATTACGATGTTTATTCTGTAACTTTCTTGTGAAAATACACTGGGGTCGTGTTTGGTAGTAATAAAATTGTATTGAGTACTTACTTGTTTACGTCACTTTTTGTATCATACGGATGTAGGTACTGGGCAGTTAATAGATGCGGAAGTAATCAGCAGTAATGAATGAAAATTTGGTTTTTGTTTGATATTTGATTTTGTACCTACATGAATTCAAATATTCAGAAAAACTACTAAGTATACGTCGACACTTACTTAACAAATCAAGTACATGGCAGATACGCAACACGATCAATGTGTCATAACTAGATGATAGGTATTCCAACCGAACGCACCAATTAAACCAACAAATACCAATAAGCGTGCCGCAATCGACCAACTCATCCGAAACAGAATGATGCTACGTATGCATGTAGAGTCTCCATAAAGTATTCTGTAAAATGAGGATACCAATAAGTTTTGTTGTGTTTTTCAGGGCAGAATTATTTACCAAATTATTGTTTTTAAGATTGTGGTTACGAATTTACAGCTACAGTTATTTAAGTAATTGCAAAGCCTAATTGCAGCTGAATTACTCTGTTGCAATAAAAATTGTAATCTAGGGCATGATTAAGCAAATACGTGACAAAATAGATATGGAAAGTAGTAATATTATAAAAGTAAAACGAAAATAAGATTTAAACGGTAGAAACATAGTTTAAGAGATCGTATCTCAAGATAATTTTTTTTGTTTTTACACACACATATTTCCTGAGTATCTTTTTGTTTTATATTCGGTACAATGCAGCTTATTTATATATTTATTATATGTTTCATTTGCTGACATTAGGAATCATCATCATCAGCCTATCACAGTCCACTGCTGGACATAGGCCTCTCCAATTGCGCGCCACTTGGTTCGATCCTCGGCTTCTCGCATCCAGCTCCTGTCAGCCATCTTACGCAGATCATCACTCCACCTGGTCTGTGGACGTCCTACACTACGTTTGCCGAGACGCGGTCTCTACTCAAGAACCCGTTTACCCCAACGGTAATCAGTTCTCCGGCTAATATGGCCAGCCCACTGCCACTTCAGCTTGCTAATCCTTTGGGCTATGTCGATGACCTTGGTTCTCTGCCGGATTACCTCATTCCTGATTCCGATCCCTCAGAGAAACGCCGAGCATAGCCCTCTCCATAGCACGCTGAGCGACTTTGAACTTGTGGACCAGCCGTGCCGTAAGTGTCCACGATTCGGCTCCGTATGTCATGACGGATAGGACGCACTGATTGAAGACTTACGTCTTAAGGCATTGTGGGATCGACGATGAAAAGAGCCGACGAAGGTTCCCAACCGCTGCCCAACCCAGCTGAATTTTCCTGTTCACCTCGTCCTCGAAATTGTTTCTACCTAATGACCTTGGTTTTATCCAAGTTCATCGGTAGGCCGATGCGCACAGAAGAGTCAGCCAGGTCGTTCAGCTGCTGTTGAAGGTCCTGTAGCGTCTCTGCCATAATGACGATGTCGTCCGCAAATCGAAAGTGAGAGATGTATTCGCCATTGATATTTATGCCACGTCCTTTCCAGTGTAGCGTCTTGAACAAATCCTCCATTGTATTTGTGAACAATTTCGGGGAAATAATATCCCCTTGTCTCACTCCTCGATGCAATGGTATGGGCTTTGTTTGCTGATTCTGTACTTGGACGGACATGGTGGCGGCTTCGTAGAGAGATCTCAGCACTTGGATGTATCGCCAATCCACTTGGCAACGCTGCAAGTACTCCAGAACAGACCAGATCTCGATCGAGTCTCCTATTACCAATTCGCTGTAATTTTGTACTCCCACTTTGGCGTTGAAGTCACCCATAACAACGTTAGGGTTGTTGCTAACAGACATTAGGAATACATAGTGCATTATGCATAATTGAAAACAGAATTTGATTTACTCTGGTATGAAGCACTAACGCTGTGCCTACTTATTAATTGAATAGCAGGAAATGAAGGAAATTTGCATAAATCAGAGATACAGATTCAGAGACTATTTACTCGATATGTGACGTTATTAGGGGTTGAAATTAGTTTTTATAATGACGGGTTGGTTAGATAGACGGTTAGTGACTTTAAGCCTGTTGAACCAGATTTCCTAGGTTTTATTTATATCCAAGACAATGATATGAATATTTATTTCTCTATCTGGATATAGTTCATTTTTTTAACAGCAATTTAGTAATCACAGTATAGAAGCTGCTTAGTTTTCCATCAGACGGCTGTGTGTGAGGTATCTCAAGTTTAACGAATAATCATTAAATGATTACACAAAAAAAGGTACAGTTATACACGTAATTAAATAATTTATTATATGCATAATTCATATGAACAGATAATACACTCGGAGGTCTCCATTTATCATCATATCAAACAGAAATAGGTATACAAGAAATTCCCTATGTAAATTATATGTAATTCTTGCTGGATATAATGCCTCTTATCTACCGCAAATTTCGGAGTGTAAAATAGAGAATTAAAAGTACAAAATAGTAAGCATTACAAGAATCATCACAAATTTTGACGTTTGTGTTATAATGAAGGTTTATTATAACGCTAAGAAATTTTAACACAACACAATATAATTTGATCATGACATTTTGCAATCTTGCCTTGATTCATCAGAAGTGACAGAAGTTAAAAATAAAATAATACACTACAGTTGTCCTAAGAAACTTCTGGTTATACTACACCCCATATACTCGTGGTTGTTCATGCGGCCGTTGTGAAAATAACTAATACAGTACGAGTATGGAATCGTATTGAACAACAAAGAATGAGGTCTACTCATAAATAGCTTCCAGACGTTACATTACTTAATTGAAGAATGGACATGCGAAATAATTAACTGTTATTAAACTTCGTGCTCTATTTTTTTTGATTGATAACGCTTCAGGCTAAGCATGTCATTCATCATATTGATTTGATGCGAATAACCTGAGGAACATGTCTTGATTAGTATTAAATGTAAAATTAAAAAATCATAGCGTGAAGGTTAATAACATCAATTGTAATTAATCTTAAAAATATATCAGAGGATTCTACTTAGTAAAAGATTTATATTTAACATTGAATGATATAACTGAGTAGTTTACAAAATCAGTTTAAAACATTGAATTTCAAACATACAAAACGAATCTTCAATAAGCAAAACATACGAGCACGACTGTCCTGTGCTGGGATCGGGTTTCGATAGTATCATCGAACCGTTATTTTACAGACTTCATTTTAAGAAGAAAATCTCGGTAAGTAAAATAGAGTTTATTACGGTAACCTAATATTTTATTCCACGAATATTATGATTCATTACACTAAATCCATGTCACTTTGACTCTTATTTGTACATGTATTGTATATACTCGTATATATATGTAGAACCAAAAAAATCATGATCTATCTATACTAATATTATAGACGCGAAAGTTTGTAAGTATGGATGGATGGATGGATGTTTGTTACTCTTTCACGCAAAAACTACTACACGAATTTGGATGAATCTTTACAGTAATATAGCTTAAACATCAGAATAACACATAGGCTACTATTTGCCGCGATAGCCCTCGTACACGCGGGCAGAGCCGCGAGCAAAAACTAGTAAGTTCATATATTCCCATGCTCTACAGATCTCAGCGCTTCACTAGTCTATAGGCACACCTACTACTATTTATCTCAAGAGAATTATTAGAGCTTGACGTACCGGCTTCTACATAAATTGAGCTATTTATTTAGAGCTCCACTGTAGAATGCAACACTAATGAACGACCAATGGAGATAAGATGCATTATTTTATTTATAGAACTAATCAATTTCAAGGAACATGGCTCTTTGCCTGTCAGAACTAGTTTTCATTATCTTAAAATATGACGTATTACAGAAAGATGATTGCTGAGTAGAGATCATGATTTCGATTTCCAGCTATTATCATCTTTTGTTTTCATTAGAAGTTTCTATTATTTAACTACATGGACATGGACTTTTATTTCAAAAGAAGATTTGCATACTGTATCACGCTGGCCAGACGGGTGGATAGAATAATAACAATAATTTATTTGACACCCATGTTACAATATTATGGAGGTAGGTACAATGTTTCAAGTTTACCTTTTGATTCGTCACTTAAAAATAAAGTAACTGTAATGATGATTGAAGGTGTTCATGACAACTTCCAGCAGGTTAACAGTTCAATGCTTAACCTAGACTTGAATTCTGTACTATTATAAGCATCAGCTATAAATGCTAAGAGATATCTTACTGATAGGAATGTAGTAAAATAACATTACAGAGTGTGTATATATGCAGAATAAAGTATAGTGTAGAGTTTAGTTTTTTCCCGTTGTTGGCTCATCTGACACCCATGGGATGAATTGGGATGATTTTTAATCCGTCTGTTTTTCTTTTTTTTTTTAATGGAGTAGAGGGCAACCGAGCAGACGTATCGCCTGATGGTAAGCGATTACCACCGCCCATGTACACCCGCAACACCAGAGGCGTCACAAGTGCGTTGCCGACCTTTGGGTGATGGGAGGAAGATGGGGGTGAGGGGTTGGGCTATGGGTCTCCGGTATCTTCAATTACTCGGTGAAACACACAGCTAGCACTGTTTCACACCATTTTCTGTGAGGCCGTGGTATCACTCTGGTCGAGCCGACCCATTCATGCCGAAGCGTGGCTCTCCCATGAATGAATTCTCCCACTTTTCATATTCACAATTTTTTTCATGGGGATATTTTTTACTAATCTAGACATTTGAAATATATTTAGGTATATAAAATCATGAATCATCAACAACGAACGAAATCACCGTTCAAATTTCTTTACCAACTCAAATTGAACATGGCAATACACAAGTGAGGGAACATTAAATTTGGGTGTCGTCACGGTATATTCTTAAAATTTCCCACTTCGCAAAAGTCCACGTGTTAGTAGTGCATCGAAATATGTGTTATGTGAATGTAGACTGTTTATATCGTCACGCTTTTTTCACTTACGGGGTTACTAGAACGACTAACGACGAAAAGTGTTTCAAAGTAGGTACTAACACGATAATTAGCCACTGAGTAGAAAATGAGTAGGTTCATATGAAATGTGAAAAGTGACATTTATTTTTAAAATACATAAAAAATCAGAATCAACATCAAATCGAATCGAAAAGGATTTCATACTTAAAGTATAATTATATACCTTGAAAATGCCATGCATACCATGCACACGGGTGATTTCACCACAGGCTAACCGCAGATCGGAGAAACGGTGAGAAATTTAATAAGAACTTTATTTTATACTCGTAATACCTATGCAATCTATATACTAATACTTACTAATACATAAAGCTGAAGAGTTTGTTTGCTTGAACGCGCTAATCTCAGGAACTTACTGGTCCGATTTCAAAAATTATTTCAGTGTTAGATAGCCCATTTATCGATTAAAGCTATGGGCTCATCACGCTAAGACCAATAGGAGCGGAGCATCAATGAACAATGTTACAAAAACGGGGGAAAATTATTACGCTACGGGCATTATGAGACGTAAACGAGGTTGCGTGGGTCAGCTAGTATAACTATATAATCAAGGAAATTACAATACAGAAAACATGGTACAAACATGTAATTTACTGCTGGACATAGGCGTCTCTTTTGAATGAAAGGAGTTTGTGGCATACTTTACTATCCTAGACAGGTTGGTATAGGATTTGTTTTAAGTTTTTCTTCTCTTTGCAGTGATGTAGTCCTGCATTGCCTCTTTTTTTATTTTTTTATTATTTAACTGCCTCTGTGGCGCAGTGGTAAGCGTATGCGACTGCTGTACTTGAGGTCTCGGGTTCGATTCCCGGGTCGGACCAAATGTTTGTATGATCTGCAAATATTTGTTTCGGAGTTTGGGTGTTTTCTATGTATAATATGTACGTATTTACAAAAAAAAAGTATACGTGTATTTATATCAGTTGTCTAGTACCCATAACACAAGCTCTGCTTAGCTTGGGACTAGATGGCGTTGTGTGTTAAATATATATATATATTTATATTATATTATATATATGTCGGAATGAGGGTATCCGAATAATAAAAGTGATACAAACATTTGCCACTATCGAACACTACGGAACAGTCTATATAAAGCGGGGCGATCGGAAACAGGACACAGTTTCTCTTCAGATCTCGTGACGACCATACCTCTTGATTGTGACATGAGTCACTCCTGAGTCGTAGTAGTTTTCTATTATTTGATTGTGATTTATTGTATCTCTGTGTTTTATATCGTGTGTACGAGGCGATATTTACCTGTGGGGGAATTACAAGTCTGGTGACGAATTCCACAGGGCACCGCGGAGGAGTGAGCGTTGCCCCAACCCCCTTGTGGGGGTTGCTGATGGTGTTTAAGTTAATTCGTATCCGTTTAGTAGTGATTAGTGTTTGGCTTTAGTCCAGATTGGCTGTATGTGTCATTCATGTTCTCGTTTATTCTTGTGCCTCCGACATAATATATAAATATATATTTATTTATTTATTGTTTGTACCAATTGTCGCCTGTTACGCTACGAACGGGTGGTGTCACTTCGTATTCTTATTCCATTACCACACTTACATGTTTAATTATTGTTTAGACAAAACCCCTAAGGTAGTAGAGTCACGCTTATTTCAGCACGAAAGGGCTGGTTCGACGGGTCGGTATTACCCTTTCACAGAAGACCAACCCAAAATGACAGCATTCGTGCTGTCGTGTTTTTTTTTATGTCCTAGGCGGGCAAACGAGCCGACCTATCGCCTGATGGTAAGCGATTACCGCCGCCCATGGACACTTGCAACAACAGAGGAGTCACAAGTGCGTTGCCGGAATTTGGGGGATGGGGAGGGGGATGAGAATGGGTGTGGGGAGTGGTTGAGGTATGGGCCTCTGGTATCCTCACTCACTTGGTGAAAGACAGAGCAAGCGCTATTTCACACCGGTTTTCTGTGAGGCCGTGGTAACACCCAGGCCGAGCCGACCAATTCATGCCGAAGCGTTGCTCTCCCACGCGTGGTGTTTCGTTGGTGAGCCCAATGATGCAGAAGCATCTCAATAGGCTGCCAAAGTGTGGGTCACCATGCTGCATTGTTGCATTGTCTGCAATGAGTATCCACGCTCACGGATTCTGCTCCTACTTTTAAAAGTTCGTCAAATTGTTTTAGCTTACTTATATTTATTACACAATAGCCCATAACCACATACTTAAACGTCGAACAAATGTAATTTACTTAAATAAATACATAAATTATACATAATTTATTTTAACTTTATAATGCTAATCATTAAAAATATGAATTATTGGGCACTACCTTGTCTATTTATTACACGGCCGCGGCAATAGCTTCCGCTAGACGCACCGATGAAATCAAATGCCTCATAATAATGGCTTTGGAATGCGACTATCGACAATGCGTACTGTATTATTTTACAATATATGTTGAAATCACACTATTTGGTTCGTTTACAAGCTATTACTACAAATGTTTACTGGTTATTTGTGAAACGTTGATTGCACTACATTTTCAAACCGCAGATTACGGTAAATGATAAGCATATTAAATTAGCAGACACCGAAATCTTTGATCAGTAAGATACGATTGCTAACTTTTCCGGTATATCATTGTTTAGTTTGTTTGTTTTGTTTAGGCGAGTGCTTTAAAATTTTCTACGTCATATCCAAATTCTGTTTGTTAAATCAATTTCCTAAAACAAATGTGACTGATTGGTCACCTTAAAAAGTCATGAAAATTAAAACCCATGCCTCGATGTGGAACTACTAAGCTATTATGCAAATTTGTATCACACAACTAGAGGAACCCTTTGTTCCTCTAGTTCCACTACGTTCAACTGTGTGAATCAATAATTCCTAGGTGAATAAAGACCTCTGCCTATTTCTAATTATTTCAGGATAATGTGGTGCATCGAGAAGAAAAATATCTATCTCACCTAGGCAAAAATTAAACATTAAAATTAAATTAAAATTAAACAGGTAAATTAAACACAAATACCGATATATATATTTTAGGGCTATAACTTTGGTTACGCATTCGTAACAATAAATTTAATAAAAAAGAAGTCGTTTAAAAAGTAAAGAACCCAACTACGACGAAAAACGACGCTGAAAAAGTATGAACCAAGTTTCAAAAGTCGTAGTTACGCGTTACGTAGAAATGTACCATAACACATTAACACGTTTTTTTCTTTTTTTTATTTAAAATGTTTTGGTGCTATAATATTAATTTATTTGCAAAGTATATTTCAAATAGGTACCATTAAATATCACAATTATCGAATAAATACGGACAAGTTCACGAGCAACTGCTAATAATATTTGTATTTTCGAAATGTACAAGTAACGGCCTTTCTAATGATATTTATCTTAAATTTATTTTTTAATACAGTTCTTTATGTCGGCTAGAGGGCGCCACATTAGATTCATTAACACGTCATACAGCCTATAACCAGCGGACGATCAAGACGCTTCTAACGATACCTCATTTGTCTTATTCTGACTAGTAGTTTAGAAAGAATGTGGGAACAGACAATACCATAGAAATATCACACTTATCGAACAAATACGGACAAAATCACGAGAAAATGCTAATAATATATATTTTTTTGCAATGTACAAGTAATGCCCTTTCCAATGATACCAAACACGGCATATTTATCTTAAATTTATTTTTTAATACAGTACTTTATGTCGGCTAGAGGGTGCCACATTCGATTCAGTGACACGTCATATAGCCTATAACCAGCGGACGATCAAGACGCTTCTAACGATACCTCATTTGTCCAGTTTTAATAAGTAGTTAAGGAGCTATGAGGGAACAGATGAACATACATACATAGCCTGTCAAAATCATAACCCTCCTTTGGCTTTGCCGTAGTCGGGTAGTAACCCTCCTTTGGCTTTGCCCGAGTCGGGTAAAAACCCTCCTTTGGCTTTGCCGTAGACGGGTAAAAATAACTAAATTACGATAAATAAAATGATGGTCTTTTAATCCGCTCATGTAGCACTGGATTTTATACAATTTTTGTGCAATTATAATCCAGTCTCAAAAATTGACAAAGAATTACAATGGAACCAACTGCTATTAATTCTGGTTGATGAATATTGTCCACAAACAACGCAACTTTATATTTGACTAACTTTTATCCAGTGAATGTCGGTTGTCACGGTAAAGAATAGACTACGGCCCGTGTCGAAAATTGATGGGTCATGTGAAACACCAGGAAACCTTTTCAGAAAAATACAGGGGCATAAAACAATAACTTTCAGTACTATGCCGCCACTTGTAAGCTGTCCTCCTGTGTACTGATGAAAGGGAGGAAATCAAATGATCAAATTGATCGAGAGAATAGCCGGTAAATAAAAATAAAAAACTTTGTGGCGCACTATTTTTGTACTGCATCGGTTCCATACAATTTCAATACCTCCTCTAATTCGTTATTCCGCAACTCCTTACAAAAATCATGTGACAAGGGAGAAAGGTCGAGGGTTGCTACACCCTCCCCATCTCTTGTACTCAGTTGGACAGCTTACAAGTGACGGCAGAATGTTATTGTTATAAGCACCTGTATCTTTCTAAAAAGGTCTCCTGGTGGTTCACATGACCCAAAGCTTAACAAACATATGTATATACATACATACAGAGTTACTTTTGAATTGAGGTGTAATATTAGTGTTGACTGTTCCTGTTAACATGTTTTTTTTTGATCTGATAAGAAGACAAAATCAAAGATGTCTAGATACTCCTTTTCAGCTAATACGAATTACGATTTTTTTTGACTAGACGTATTATTTAGAAGTAATATACCTAACTAACATGAAAGCTCAATGTCTCAACACGAAAACAAGAATATAGAGACTAACTAAGTCTAGCTATAAGAACATCATAAACTGTAATAATGGGTAGGTTGCTTCATAAGCATAGTTAAGTGTATGAATTCATTAAGATTGTGTAAATCATTTCCATGTGAATCCCGTTAAGTTGGGTAATATTTTTATTTATTTTTATTTTTGCCTCTATTCAATAATTTATAATAACTTCAGTGGTAAAATACAAATGAATAATTAAATTAAATGGTTCTCAAAATTCACAATTAGTGATTTGAATACGGAGCTAAAATTATTTTAATTAAATTTAAACTTCAAAAGCATTATGTCAAAAGTTTGGGTATTCTAAGGCAAGCTAAATGTCCGGTTGTATAAAATTAATTCGTTTTTGCACCCTCCTCTTCGTTGTTTGCGTTAATTAACGGTTTAAGCTCCGCCATTTAATTACAGTAAATACTACCAATAAGCGATACGTAACGCATGCGTTCTGCACTAATTAGGTTCATTTAAAATTAACAAGAAGTCTTCACAACCTGTCCTTACAACAGGCGTATTAATATTTTTCCACTTACAAAATACATTGGCGCCAAATTCTTGACTCAAGACCACCCACTTTTTACGATTTTACATTACCTATCCCTGCTGATTTGAAAAATGATAACAATAAAAACCGGATAAATTAAATGCAATAAAACTAAATAATATGCAAATAACATACAGTTTATTGACAGAGGTAGATACTTTGTTGCAAACCTGTTCATTGAATCTTGATTTATATCTACAAATCGGAATCACACATCATTAATAATGCATGTTAAAATAGTTGTGAAATATGATGCCTGAAAATAAAACGACGCAAACAATAGAATATTACTGATTCCGAGGTCAATCAAAACAAGGACCACGCCTTTGAGAACTACTACTGATAGTTTGTTTCTAAACCAACCAACCTTCGCGATGAACGGTCACGAAGCGAAAACTAAAATATCATCGATAACCCGGTTTACAGTCGTATACTGCTGTTGCTTCAGTAAATAAATAAACATATCTGTTTATAATCCAATCGTACCTTAAGCAATCCCTTCGTTTATAATTCTGACTCCTGAGATTAAATGCCGTCTAATGAACAGTAAATCTGAAAGATATTTATTTATGTGTAAAGTCAGCAGACATTACAAACTAAACTACAGTAAAAATAAAAGATACTTCAGTATTTGCGAAATATAATTAAAAAAGTTATTTACGTACAGTTTAAGAAACTGCCACTTTTCATTGATAGCGGGTATGTTGTTCATATTGCAGTAAATTCGCAGGGTCCGTATGTGCAATTTATTGTTTTCTTTTTTTTTGTTATCGGGGGCAAACGAGCAGACGTATCGCCTGATGGTAAGCGATTATCGCCGCCCATGAACACCTGTAACCAGAGGCGTCGCAAGTGCGTTGCCGGCCTTTGAGGGATGGGGAGGGAGATGGGGGGAGGGGTTGGGGTGTGGGCCTCCGGTATCCTCACTCACTCGGTGAAACACAGCGCAAGCGCTGTTTCAAACCGGTTTCCTGTGAGGCCGTGGTATCACTCCGGTCGAGCCGGCACATTCATGCCGAAGCGTGGCTCTCCCACGGTAAATTAATTTGTCCATAGATGCAGAAGGAATTCGTGTGTGTTAGTGAATCACTTCCAGTGTCAGTTAAGGACACCTTGAAGTTGACGTAATTGTACGCATCTACTAAAGTAATGTAGGTATGTAATAAAAAGTAACTAGTAAACGTTCAAACTGTTTTTGTTCCTAATAGTACAAAATTATACAAAAGGCCGGTGATCTGGTGAATGCATCGGATACTGCATCGGTCGAAAGGGCCGCGGTTACGGCACGGATGCCTCTCACTTGCGCCGGCCAAATGTCATCGCCAACTGTGCCATGAGGTAATTATACATCTATCGACTTAATGTGGGAATTGGAGAACAAAGCGAGCATGATTAACCTTTGTAGGGGAAGTAATAATAACACTGATCGCCGATGCACCGGATTTTGTCAGATTATCTTGTCAATTTCGAAGTTAAACCGTAAAACTGATTTTAGTACTGATGAGTTGTGATTAATTGCTTAGTTTAGGAGAACATCTTAGAATGATACGGAACCCATCGTGCACGCGTCCGACTTGCAATTGCCCGTTTTTTTTTAAATTATATATTACCAAGTGGTTGTTATAACACAATTATCTATCTATATACTTATAATAAAAATATATCAGGTCCAATTCTGTACATTAAAGATGTTTAGAAAAAAAATTTTGGAGGGCTCTCTATAATCGATACTGAAGCCAAAACTGTAATTTTTTTCATTTTTGTCTGTCTGTCTGTCTGTCCGTCTGTCTGTCTGTCTGTCTGTCTGTATCTTGGCCGCGCATCACGCCGAAACTATTGAACGGATTCAAATGAAACTTGGCATGATTTGAGTTCATACTACGAGGTAGGACATAGGATACTTTTTATCCCGAAATTCAGCACGGTTTCCTGGAGAGAGGGGATGAAAGTCAAAATATGCACTTAGTTGTAATTCAATAACACACAGTCCGATTTCATTTATTCTTTTTTTGCTAGAAAGAAAAAAATAAAAGATAACGGGAAAAGTGTTTGTTTTGTCCGGGACTGAACACTGCCTGTGGGAAGCTGAGACAGATATGTAAATATGGCGGTACGAAGTTCGCCGGGTCAGCTAGTTTGTTTATAAAGTTATAAGTCTAGCCACAATGATAAGCACCATTACCATATTATACCACTGAACTAGAGTCCGTAATGTAATGTAGTATGTATTGAAAGTGTAACTATTGTAAGTAAATTATTTCAGTATAGTATTAGTTTTCAGGTCAAGGAAGTTGCGTACCAAGCAATGTCTCACAGCATGCTTCCTTCCTCACTTTATTTTATAGACAATCAATGATTAAGTGTAGCCAATTACGAAGAATGTAGAAATTTTAGGTCAGATGTAATTGTTATCAAGCTGAGCCGAATTTATCACTGAAAATAAAACTTATTGATCGTTAATTTTCTCTTAAGCGTGGCCAAAAATCAAATTACTGACTTGTATAGTTGTTAAGTAAAGTTATATTTAAACACAA
This sequence comes from Diaphora mendica, assembly GCA_949125395.1. Taxonomy (NCBI): domain Eukaryota; kingdom Metazoa; phylum Arthropoda; class Insecta; order Lepidoptera; family Erebidae; genus Diaphora; species Diaphora mendica. The sequence continues at coordinate 18,784,002 of OX421315.1, forward strand.
GCTTATCTTCCGTAAGCATTAGGTATAATATAACATTCTATCCATTGAAGATATATTTTATTTAAGAATTGAATACAATATTGTATGTATTAAAAGTAGTGTTAATATTCACACTAGGTAGGGTCTGATTTTGCTTTAAAATGAATTTAAGAATTTGTAGGAAAGCGCGACCACAAATATCGCAAACGTGTAAATACGACAAACACATGATTTGACTATTTAGTTTATTTTCGGAGGTCGCTTCACAGTACCTAAACATGTTTTACGAGCACACGCAGGAAGACATAATTAATAAAAAAGCATTAGCAGATCGTCTTTAATAGGTACACATTTCAACGGAAATATGAAATTAAAGATAATATTTACGTTTTTGATATGAATGTTTACAACACATATTTCAAATTCTTTATACGATACAAACATTATATTAATAGTTCCCTGCTTCCCCCAGTTTAGGTGCGTTTCATCATTAAAAGGTATAAGGTGGAATATCATGGTTAAAAACAACATTGAGTTCGCTCAAAAGCTTCTTTAAAAATATGCTTCGTGAAATAAGAGAGGTTTAAGATAATTTAGATTAAAAATTTATTCGTTCTGTAGATCCTTTTAAGTATTTGAATTTTAGTTCAAAACTAATAAATAAATAAAATTAAAAAGCTTTTTAAAAACAAGCTTTTACTGGAATGCTTCGAGACGAATCATACGATTCCAAACTCGATGATGTTGCGACGTTTCTCTACAGCTCCATGTCATTATAATATTGTATTGTCACGCTGTATACATAATGCTTGCAAAATTTCAGCAAAATCGGTTGAAGATATCAGTTTCAAAATTGAGTTGCAAGATTCCACCAGAACATACAAGCATACATACATACATACATTGCAAGTCAATAAAAAGCTTGTAAAAAGTAGAGATTCATATAAATTAAATTTTAAATACGATTGAGAGAAAAATAAATAACGACGTGCATTTTAATTTTTATGGATAGTCTGCCCCAAACCTGGATTAAGTCTTTACAATGTTGTTTACGTAAAATGATAAGTTTCTATGTTATATTAAGCTCATTTTTCAAACTTTGTGCGTAGAAAATATTTAACTCATATATCAAATACTTACTTATATTAACTCAAATAGAATATCTTAAAGCCACTTATTTAACAGAAATGTTTAAAATTACTCATCTGCATACAAAACAATGACAAATAAACTGTGTTCCCTTCAATTGCCCATTTCATTTGGATCTCGTTAACTCCCAAAACACGTTGGTTCCCTTCGAATATAAAAATGCAAAACAGACACGTAGGCAAGTGCCAAATTCAAATTGTATGTGCACCCCGAATTTGTGTAGTATTTGGACTTTGTGCAATAACAAGATGTTGTTTTCCTCTTTCCGATTTAAGATGGCAGCCGACATTCACTTTCTATAAACGTCGTAATTTTGATTCAACTGTTTGATAACTCGCTTCCTTAGTTACGTAATATATATCTAATTATGATTTGCATCTAATACGTACCTATGGATCTAGGAAATGAATCGATGAGATTCTTTAACAAGCATGACAGTTGGTTAGAAATGAGTAAGGTCCTTGTAATACATTGTATTGTAATAGCAAGTTACTACACTGTAGAAACTGCAATAATTTTAACAATATGGTTTTGTAGTACGTGATAGTAGGTACTATTCATAATGCACTCTGCAAAATACTTCATTATTTCAGATGGTTAAAAACAGCTTCGATAATATCTAATCTGTAGAATAACCGGAAAATGGGTATGTAATAATAAATGCGAAATGGGATAAGAATATTTAATTTTATGTACCCAACTAGTAGCTGTAATAGGCCACCCTAATATTTTAACCTGCCTCCTTATCTTACGATATGTGTGCTTTGAGCAAAACCTTGAGTACAAAATTATTAGATTTATATTATGTGTTAGTTGACATAATATAAAAAACCGACCAAATGCGAGTCGGATTCGCGTACGTAAGGTTCCGGTACCATTACTATAAAAAACGGCAAAAAATCACGTTTATTTTTTTATATTTGTTTGTATAGCGGTAACAGAAATACATCATATGTGTTAATTTCAACCTTCTAAGTATCATATTTCATGAGATACAGATTAGTAACAGGTGGACGGACAGCGGAGTCTTAGTAATAAGGTCCTGTTTTACTCTTTGGGTACGGAACCCTAAAAACAACAACAAAACTTTTATAGATAAATAAATACAGCATGTGCTTGGTGGCGCGTTCCGATGTATTTAACCGGTTTTTACACATCATGTAGATACCTACACTCTAATTACGTCAATTGTTCGCGATGTACGGTCGCTTCTCACTAAACTTGCCATATTGGTTTTAAACATTACCAAAGGCGTGGAGCCGTACAAGTAATTGGGTGTTTGCTTTTTATTGCTACCTTCGGTCGTGTCTCGTCCATATTGGAATGTTTCCTAGATCGTGAAATGCCATCCGACTCCGTAACCTGACCACTTATTTACTGCACTGAAATATCTGTTATTTTACTGGCAAGTAACGACGTATTTAAAAAAAAAGTTTAACGTATAACTACCTTGCACAGATAAAAGGCTATTAGATACAGTGGTTGCAATTAAACGATATTTGTGAGTTACGCTTTAATGACCGTTTCCTTTCCTACACCTCTCAGATATATGAACTTGGTTATAATTAGACTTGCAACGAATATGCATAAACATGATATACGTATATTATGAGTTATGACTAGCTGAGCCCCGCGGTGCTACCCGTGGTAAAACAACAACCGCCGGGGGGCAAAGCTAGTCTGAAAAAAGTAGCCTAAGTTACCCCTTATATCATTGGCTATTTGCCAGTGAAAGTCCCATTAAAATCAGTCCAGAAATAAGAGATGAATGATATCAATTGTGGTACAAACAACAACAAAAAATTGCGTTATAATTGTTATGCATTCTGAAATATGAAAACACCTTAGCAGACGGAGACGGAGGATACCTTCTCATTACAATTCGATAAAAGAAGAAAGACATACTAGAACAAGTTAGTGCGAAATTTACGCACAAGTGTGTTAAAAACAAAAGTTTGCTCCCACGCTAAAGCGGAAAACTTTGCCGAATATTAGATTATTCGGTTAGAGACCCCGCGGAATATTTAACTTCTATTCTATCCTAACAGGTAGTAGAGCCACGCTGATTTCAGCACGAACGGACCGACTCGGCCGGGGCGGTACTACCCTCGCACAGAAGATCAATGCAAAATGACAGCATTCGTGTTATTGTGTTTCGTTGGTGAGAGGAGGCACAATGATGCAGAAGCATCACTAGGCCGCAGTGTGGGTCACCATGCTGCATTATTGCATTCGGAATGAGTATGATAACCACCACTCTTCGAGTCTGCTTATGCTTTCCATCAGGCAGAGTAGAGTCATTTTGGCAGGCCCATAAATAAAAAAATAATGATTCGATTTGAAAAAAAAAGTTTAAAAATATCAGGTCAATTAAGAGTTTTAGCACACTTCGAGTAAGAACAGAGTAAGAATGTCGGTTTTTAATTCTTATTCGTCTTCCTACCTTGGGGTCTGCAACAAGTTCAACGCGTTTTATCTGAATATCAGATATCATTTGTCCACTGGCATTTTATTTCTGTAATAAAAAATATAATTGATTAAAAGAGAATACCTAAGAGATTTTCATAATTTCCAAAGTATGATTGTATGAGAATTAATTTGAGTTACGCTATTGTCTAAAATTCCTCTTATTCATACCACATTCCTAAATAAAATTGACACTCGTATTTGACAATACGTAAATGACTTTAATAAGCATTTACTGTAAGTATAGAAACAAACATAATTGTATGCACAATTGCATAGACACTAAAGATTCTTCAGACACCAAACACATTACAAGCTATTACGATTTATTGAATAAGTGTCATTATATTATTACTATAAGTCTACATACCTCACATATTATCCAAACGTGACCGGTATGATTCCAATCCTTTTCATTTAATTAAAAATATTCCTCGTTTACAACTTGTGTATAATGCGTGGGACTAGTTCATAAAGATTGTGCGTATTATTGTATGTGACATTATCGTAGGGAATCATGAAACTTATATAGTAACCGCTGATTTGCATATTAGTTTGTAACTTTATACATATGGAGGCTATCTTTGGTCTTATGACACGTGCGTGAACGTCTGCACTGTGATGCTGCCGTATAACTGTCCCCGACAACTATCTGGATGCGTCGTCATCATCAACTTTGTTGTAACCAACCTGGTCTAGCAGTAGTTTGCAAAACATATATTATGTCGAGGTAGGGCAGATGGTTGATACGCCTAACTATTCAGCTATGAAATGCTCTTTTTGCGAGTGACATTTTTGCAAGTAATTCTAGACGTAATGCGGCCGCAATTACTCTTCGAGGTTGTCCAATAAACAACTCATGTCCTCACATACATTCCGTCCGCTAAGGTGTTTCATATGAGACATATTTGGAATAGCTGTGAGGATGATGAACTTTTGAGCGCCGTTTTGCATTCTGCGTCTATTTCAGTATCGTCGGCCGCATGCGCAGTTACGCGTCAAGCTATGTTTATAGCACACCGGTGTTAAGTCAATTACTCTTACCAGTGTTACAGATTCCTCAAGTAGCATAAACGTCTGTAGAAGTTCTGCCGCAATCGGGAAATGAACTAAATTCAATACGATTTGGACAAATACTAAAAAAAAGATTGATTAATTACTGCGACATAGATATTAACATTAACATGTAACAATAAATACATTTACAATTAAATATAGTATATATGGATTTCGATTCGTCTTTAATAAGAGAACACATGAATCAGGACATGAAACAAAGAAATATGTAGTAGTAATAATCTGTCACTGAAGTGTTACAATAAAAAAATATGTATTTCAATCAAGAAAACATATTCAATAGCTTTTGAGCGAAGTTTACAGCTTTTAGCTACAACATTTTAAAAAAATGTGAAGAGACAGCAAAAAATCCAGTGGCATTATGATTAAAAATAAGCCTACGTAGTCTTGAATCTATTAAAACACTGAATAGACAGACTACATGTAAAATAAATCAGTACATCATAGAAATCAGCAAGTATGAAGAAAAGACTTAAATAATAATAATATCTTCCTCGTTGTCTAAAATCTTCCTCACATGTCGTCGTTTTATTAAGTCAATTAAATTGCTACACGAACGAAACTGTCATACCACAAGCAACTAAACGGGACATTTTATTACAATACAGGACCTATGAGAGCTATTAACAGCTGGGAAATATATATATCACTGATCTCAGACAATCACTCGAAGATGTCACAAAGTAATAAAAGTGTTTCATTAGCCCTTCACGATAGTTACGATCGACGAAGCACCTGCCGCTATTAATGTTATGGGCTGCCGCGCTTAATATCCATGAATAAGATACAGCAATACCCATCCCATAGGGGCTTCGTAAAGTAACCACGCTTTCTTACACACAGTTTATTGCAGTGGGTTCTATTTACTAGTTGTCGTTTTTTCACACATCGTTGTCCACTGCATCTGTCATAGGAATCATCATCTTCCTAGCCTTTATTATTCCCAAGACTATTTGAGGTCGGCTACTCAACCGGTTCAATCGGTTTTACCTGAATATCACTTTTCCACTGAGCGACTGGCATCGAACCTCCGCAACCCTGAGGGTGATCTGAATTCGAAGGTTGAACTAGTTGTCCGTATATTTGAGGACACTGACGTCCCAATAACAATTACCATAGATGTTCATGACAATCGGGACCGACGGCTTACCGTGATCTCCGTGGCACGGGTGGGGAGATGGCGGATCTTCCGGTCCGGGCTGCTAATAAATATTTCTTGTAAGAAAACCCCAACAGCAGTCCGACCCGGGACTCGAACCCAAGACCTCTTGATCTGCAGTCACTTACACTACCCTCTAGACCAACCAACAAGTATCTGTCATAGAAATATAATTATGTACAAATTATGTAAAGCCTTGATCCGGTAAACATACTGAATTGGGACATAAAAATATTTTTTTTTATTTTTTTTTTTTATGGAATAGGCCGGCAAACGAGCAGACGTATCGCCTGATGGTAAGCGATTACCGCCGCCCATGGACACCCGCAACACCAGAGGCGTCACAAGTGCGTTACCGGCCTTTGGGGGATGGGGGGGGGGGGGAGATAGGGGGAGGGGTTGGGGTATGGGCCTCCGGTATCCTCACTCACTCGGTGAAACACAGCTCAAGCACTATTTCACACCGGTTTTCTGTGAGGCCGTGGTATCACTCCGGTCGAGCCGGCCCATTCATGCCGAAGCGTGGCTCTCCCACGGATTGCTATTTTCTAACTGTTAAGTTATTTTTACGCTATTCAAGATGCATCCAATATTTTGGTTCATTTGCAAAGCAATTACATGGTTTAGAACATCAAATTAAAAAACAAAACAAAGTAAGAAAACAATATCAAATGAAAAAGGTGATTAATACTGATTGCGAGTTAGTAAAGAAAGTATGTAAAACAAACAAAATGTGGGTAGATGGAATGTGCGGGTCGATCGGCGTCAATGATATTTTTGCTTAACAGACTTCGTATTGGCATTATAGTTAATCTGATTAATAATAACGAGACTAGCTAGACGAGATCTGTCCGCGTCGTGGCTTTGCGAGAGGATGTAATTACATCGTCGACCAAACAAATAAATAATCTGCGCACTAAGCGATGACAGGATGAGACCAATGCTTAGTAAAGTAACTCAGATAAATGAACGAGATAGGCGGTCAGTATTATTAGGAACTTTAATTTATTGTTTATAAGGAATGTTTAACGCGTGTGATATTTTGAATGCTGTTTATTGTGCAAAATTTAAAAACTAATTTTTATCACGATAATATTATAAGGCAAAATTTTGGGATGTATGTTTGTATACTTGTTTCTTACGTTTACGCTCAAACATCTGGAACAACTTTGATAAAACTTGGTATCTAGGTTGCAGATATCCAAGAATATCATACAGGCATTTATCCAGAATAAATGTAGTACCTGTGGAATGTGCCATGTTCATATTTTTACATAATATTTTATAAGACAACTGTTTTAAATCAGTGTAGAAGTTCATTGAAACAAAGGGGTGAATAAAATGTAGAAAAGGTAAATAATACAAGGTCGGCGCGGGCGTCGGGCAGGGCAAAATGGCAGGCTGCTTAGCTGGCGCGTCGCGACGGATCGATGCTGTGCACCAGTCGCCGCCGTCTGTAGGGTTGACGCACGGGTTACGAGAGTCGAGACCAATTTTAAATTAGACGGAATCGCTGCGACTAAGTTAGGTTTTTACTTCGTATTTAAGTATTGGTGATTTTTGATTATTTATGCGTAGAGCTTTGCTTTAAATGGTATGTTTTTGTTTGAGTAATAGAAACCTAAAAATAATTTTATTTATAGTTTACTATGGAACCTCCAGCTTGTTGTAAGGTATATTAATAGTAATAACAATGTAAATTTCTAATTTTAAGAAAAAATATTTATCTCATGGGTATGTGTGCCTTTATTCCCTCATATTCCTTAAAATACTACAATCAGATCCAGACTTGATGACAAAGAGGGAACAGAACATATCCTTAGTACAAAGGATTTGTTTTTCAATCGTTTATACGCCTATAACGAATGCCGACCACTTCTGTAAAAAAGCCTTAAAATCCAAACTTTTTCCTTCTATTGAAGTCAAAATGGAAATGGTCTGCTTCTATGTATTTACATAGAAGCAGCCCTACGTCCTAAATATCTGTCTGCTCTTTTATACCACCGAGATATGAATCGTCGTCCAAGTTATTGGTAGAAGCATGCTTGAATGTTAAACACAAACCCGTGAAACTTTAATATTAAACTTTAGACGAGACCGCACGATTTTATGACTGCACCGACTATTTCTAAAGCAAACATTATAACTCTTGAGCTCCCTATCAATACTGAGTTAATGTAGAATATATAATCACTGCTTTCCGTAGTAGTTTGATTATATTTCTGCCTCTTCTTTAGCGTTGGAAGGTATACCCGCCTCTTGACTATACCAAGTGTACAGTTCATAACTCAAATCCTAACTATCGTTAAATATACGAATGCGACTTTATGTCTTGAATTTAAACCAATGATTTTTAAAACAAACAAAACAAAAAATGAGGGGATCACAAAGTGGACGATGATTATTAAGAGTACGCCGATATTTACTAATAAATGCAAAATTTTATGCTCCGCATGATAAACCAGTTATTATTCTGATTCTGGGTGTATGTTTTACCGCTTCATTTTGACAGTCCGTGTGTATATATGTCTAGAGTGGTAGTTATACTTTTAACTCTATTCCATGTAGGTAGGTAAGTACAAAAGTGATTACTAAAGCCTTGATTGAATTTGTATCAAAAATTTTGACACTGCTAACAATAGTTGAATGTCCATTGAAAACAACAATGGGTCATTGTAAAAGAAATGATAATTCAGCACTTATCACATAAACAAGTAAATGAAATGAACACAATGTTCATATAATATGTTTTAAGAAACAAAGAAGTTCCTAAAAGAATTAGATGAAATTTAATTTCGCAGTTGCAAATTATACTATGCAAATAATACATATTACAAAGCGAAATGTTCTACAATCTATAACCGTGTCATTTAATATATACATTATTTAAAGTACTATTTCTTATTTTTAAACTAACGATTAAACAGATTGATCTAAAAAAAAGTCAGTCATCTATATCAAAAACTCGTTAACAATATCAATGTTCGAGTCGTCTGGATCTGATAGCTTTCCAATAACGGTTTGTGGACTTTATTCGATATCTGCTCAAAAAGTTTAATCAGTATGGACCAAGTAGTTCGTCGGGATTTTTGTACATTGCAAAGTAATATTGTATAAAGGTTTTATGCCCCGAGGTTTATTTAATAAGAAAAGAGAGAAAAGGTATTAAAACTTTATTCTCTTTTTTTGGTTAGTTTGAACAGGCTATTGCCTTCGATCAGACGTTTTGGGAATTATATGGGAAAATTGAGTGATGAGAGATAAGGGAAGGCACTAGTAGGTAAGGAGACCGTGGGAAAGCACGCTTCGGCATGCATGGGCCGGCTCAACCGGAGTGATACCACGGCCACCAGAAAACCAGTGTGAAACAGCGCTTGCGCTGTGTTTCACCAAGTGATTGAGGATACCGGAGACCCATACCTCAACCACTCCCCCCACCTCCCAAAGGCCAGCAACGCAAGTGCGTGACGCCTATGGTGTTGCGGGTGTCCATGGGCGGCGGTAATCACTTACCATCAGGCGACACATCTGCTCGTTTGCCCCCTATATCATAAAAAAGAAGAAATTATTGTTATATGGATGGTTAAAATTAGCCGAAAGTAAGAGAACTCAAATCGAAAATTACCAGAAAAATGAATAAAATATGTGACATGAAAATAAAACGAAGTCTTTATAAGATAATGTTACTCTTAGGGTTAGTAATAATTAGAGAAACTACTAATCAAAATTGATTATTCTTCAATTTCGCATTAATGCTATATTAGTGCAAGTTACAGTGCTACAACTTTGTAGCTGTAAAGAAATTAAATACTGAACTTTACAACTCAAGTTACCGCTCTTATCTGCTTCTATAACTATTAGTACTACTAGTATTATGAGATAAGCACCGGATGTAAAGACGTGGTGGTCTGATGTTTTTACAGACCACACGGTTTTACTCAACAGTTTAATGTCAGCTTAGATAATATCAACATGTCAACGTGTGTGATGTGTGGTTCTATTACTGTAGAATACATATAATACAAACACAACTAAACAAAACTAAGCAACTATAACTTGTTGGTTAGTGCTTAGTGATCCTAATTGCTAAACCATCTGTATCTGGGTGCAATGTGTATGTGTTTGGGAGTATATAAGAACGTTTATCATGAGTCTGGTAATTGTAGCATGGACTCTGCTGTATGTGGGATGAAACGGACGTGTGTGGGATGTGTTAAATTATTATAATTGTATCTATTAGGTATATTTTATTACACATTCATGCACATATAATTTACGACCCGCCGTCATTACTTACGGATGTTAAAGTCTACAAATTTACCAAATAAAGGTGTTTTGTATTGTCATTGTCTAAGTTATACATTTTTGGTACAAAGTTACGGGGCGTTGCGGAGTGGTACCCTAGCCGGCAAAAAGCGTCCGTAACGTAAGATTGACTGCCTCGGTGTCGCAATGGTAGCGTATGCGAATGCTTTGCTTGTGGTCTAGGGGTCGAATCCCGGGTCGGATCAAATGTTTGTATGATCTGCAAATATTCGTTTTTTCGGAGTTTGGATGTTCTCTATGTAAATATATATGTATTTACAAAAAAAAAAATATATGTATTTATATCAGTTGTCTGGTACATAACACAAGCTCTGCTTAACTTGGGACTGGATGGCGTTGTGTGTTAGATGTCCGAAATATTTACTTATTTATTTCGTGAACGAAAAATTTTGTATAGCGCCATCTGTAAGTTGTATGTAACAAGTACGGAGTAACTCAAGATAGAACTTGTTTCAGTAGAGATTACAATATGGCAGCACAATTGACCAGTTTAGTTATTTAATTTTTTTATTTTTATCGTTAAAAAATCATAATAAAAAATGTATACCTCAATAATTGTTTTCTTTATACCTTGAATAGAAATTAAAATCAATATTTTTTTTGATAAGGAACGAAGTTCCTATTTGGTGTCCCACGGCACCACACGACTTTTTTTTTATTTTTTACGAATTTCTCTAAATGTATAGGTATTAAAAGTGACTTTATTATTATACTTTAATTTGTACTAGTATTTAATTGTTTTTGGTTTACAAAAAAAAAACAAGAGCGTAGTGCTGTTTAGTCACTCACACTGTAGCATATTTCTTACTTTTAGTGTTTTTATACCCATCATAACTTTTAAACAAAAGGACCAGAAAAAGTCAAAGAGGAATTTACGTTTCAACTTTGGTTTACATTTAAATGGTATTTGTATTATGTAGATGTAGTTTTATGTATTCATATGTAGCATATGTACAAAGAACTTTATAATAAACCTTGATTTTAGAAGTGAGAGACCTCTAAATTGTAACCACCTTCAAAAAAAGTGATGTATAAATTATTATTTTTTAATTTGTGAGGATATACCTAACGAAGCATAATACTACTCCTAAGAGAAGAAAATTAAGTAACAAAGTAAACCCTTTGTTACAGTTATTCATTATAGTAATTATTTAAAAATTATTTGAAAATAAAATAAATGTGTATGCAGCGGTGGATTTACACTAGGGGCAGTCGGGGTTAGTGCCCAGGGCGGCAAATTTTTTAGGGCGGCAATATTTTGGAAGTGAAAAATTTTTTTGTCGTATCGAGATTGCTCAGTATAATTAATTAATAATTTTCTATTTAATTGATAATTCAATAAATTCAATTCATTCATTATTTGTGAATGAGGGTTTTCTGTAATGGTTTACGTCAGATGGCAGCTCTACACGGTGGCGTCAGATCCAATGAACTGTCAAAATACTTACGATATTTGTGATTTTCCTTAATTTTTTGGTTAATTTAATCTTATAAACATGCTTAAACGAATATTGTTTTCTAAAACGCCACAGTGTTGTGCAGTGCCCATGTGTGCAAATAAAACAGGAAGGCATAAGTTTCCTACGCGGGATAAAAACCGATTAAAACAGTGACTTGTAGCCATTCGCAGAGATAAATTTACTCAAGCAAGACCTCGTATGCCATAAAGATCTTACAAGAATTTAAAATAAATAATAATGGATAGACTTATATATTCCAAAAATATATAAAAAAATCTAACAATTATAAATTTGGATCTAAGTGTGACTCATAATTATATTACATCATTTTTTTCACAGGCCCGTCAAACACGTCTTACTTTTCGAATTGCGCATTGGTCGATTAATGAAGTACGTCGGATTCGATGCATAGAATAGCTAGCAGTTATTGTAGAACGTAAGAAGTTTTTAACTCACTTCAAACATTAAAACGATCGTTCTACGCTACAGTTTGTTACAACTAATGTCATAAATATTCTATAGGCGATTTCCACGTTTGGAAACTAAGTGTACAGGTCGTTTGCATGCAACAATTTCAAAAGATCGGAAGGCGAATTGTGTTCCATAATTTTTTCAGTGCAATAAGCATGGAAGTACACAAATTCATCATCTAATGAGGACTCGAGATCTGAAGAATAAACATTTCTTAAACGTTCAGCTCGTTTACGAATTTCTCTATTATCCAAGTTTTGTGCACATCTTTTGCGCAATTGCTTAAAATGACTGCACGGTTGGCATAGTGGTTTAAGCGGTCACCACGCCGCTTCCTACTGCTCCAAGTGTTGTGGGTTCAAATCCCACATGGGACAGCGCTTTGTGTGATACACGAATTGTTGTTCTGAGTTTGCGTGTTTTTTGTGTCCGTTTCATGTATATTTATAAAAGTCCCCCGCGACACAGGATGTATATTCCTAATGCGGGAGTTGTCTTTTTAAAAGAAAAAAAGAAAATTCAGATTGTCAAGAATTAATAAAGTTTCTGCAATAAATTAGTTATTTTAATTTTGAAAAATAAAATATGTAAACTATAAGTTTAAGTAAAGTTCCAGTATTGGGGCGGTTTTTTTCTGGTGCCCAAGGGCGGCATTAAGGTTAAATACGGCCCTGTGTGTATGAATAAGTCTTTGTCCTTAAATATTTTTGGCATAAATCTATGATAATCGTTATTGAGAAGTCATTGCCCTCAAATATACTGATACAAATTATGCCGTGGGAAGTTGTAATTAAATGTATCTGAATGTAAACAACGCAATTGACATATCTCGTTTGATCAATATATCTTACACCCAGAATCAGGAAAATATCAACATCGTCTTTATTAATCTTTTGATCTTTGACAATAAAAGTAATCTCGGTGGCGGAAAGTTTTGCACTCCACAATTCAAGATCGTGTTTTAAATAAGATTAGTAAAACACATTATTATTCCGTAATATTCCGCTTACAATTTCTTTTAAAAATATCGTGTACTATCTGCACTATGAAGGTTGTATGTTCAGGCTTTGTTAACATTTTTTCTTTTCCTGTTTTTGTATTGTGATATAGCTAAATAATACTTTATCGTTATAAATATAGTATTTAGATTTCCTTAATTTCATTTTATTTATTAATAGTCCGACCTTTGTGTAAATTATATTTCGAACTTGAATTGTATAAAACATGATTGTTATTGCAATACGTTTTATGTAACTAAAAGGCACGGAAACATTAACAAGCCATTAGGCATGTTTGTTATTTTTTTTTCATGAGTAATTCGAGAAAATACTGGCAGGAGCTGTAACAGCAGCAGATGTAGCAGGAGTCATAGGTCGTAGGTTTAACTCCACATGCAATTACAAAAATAACAACAACGTCTAAATAACCATGTTTATTAGCTGGTTATCATGGTATTGGCACTGGCAGCTTTCGGTTAAGGCAGCCGTTTGTGAGGTTGAAAAAAGAAATAAAACAAAACCTCTGCAGTGGGGCAACTTCATCAGGACAAAAAATTCAATATTAGGCAGAGAAGTTAAGAAAGCTTAGAACTTTGTTTGGTTACAATAGATTAAAGCTGTATTTTTATTTTTTTACTGCAGGCGATGACTTGATGCAGATGTTAATTATAGCGGTCTGACTACGATACACAATGAATGCGTTCTGAATTATTGATTTAAACTTTGCAATAAGAAATTCTTACCATTGTATTATAGGATACCTATATACAGATGATACTAATGGAATTAATACATATTGGGAGCCTTTCAGTTTACTATAGCATATTAATATGCTTAGTGTCGTTGGTAATTTTTGAAAATTTTATCGTTTATATTTACATTGTGTACTTATTTCTAACACGAAACCCGAAAGAGATTTTTTTTATTATGAAAGAAGTAAATACTGTATTTTTCACACTTGTAAATTGGTCCTGCTTCTGAAATAGAAGGAAAGCTTATAATCGTCAATAGGACATTTTGCGAATCAACAAAATAGGAAAAGATATATAAAAAATTAACAAAAATATAAACCGACTTCAAGTTTCGAATCGATTTCTCTTGGATGTCATCATCAGATCTTAGTGTTCTTATCATGGTACCACCGTTGGAATATCTCCTTTTCATTAAAAAAAGAATCATCGAAATAGTTCATAAACGACAAAGTTATCCGCGAACACATATAAAAAAAAACATATATATACGGTCGAATTGAGAACCTCCTCCTTTTTTGAAGTCGGTTAATAAGAATGGTTGTTAAGATTTAACGGTGATGATATTATCACCTTCCTGTAGAGTCGCAGGAAGGCGATCTTAAGCTCAAGTGAAACAAACCGTCTACCTTATATTTGTATTCTATGTGTTTGACGTCTGCGTAAACTTCATATTCTATGCTCACCCGTCTGTAGAAAAAATATATGGGTAGTTCTCAAACTAAGGAAGAATTCGAGTCTGATTTCGGCCCGACATTTTTTATACAATCTGGTGGCGGAATTCAGTCTAATAACTAGAGTACAGTGTCTTTTAGCTTATCCTAAAGGGAACAGTCAAAATATTTAATATTTTTTGATTTATGGCCATTTAAAAAAAAGAGCCACAGGAAACTGAGAGTGTCACCAGGAAGCTGAGGAAAACAACAAAAATCAAGTAACTTTTTTGATTCATTGCAGCCTTTTCACCAAATAAAGCCTTTTTAACGACGTCTACCCGTGTCGTTGGATCTTCAGCAAGTTTGGTCATTGTGGTTTTAGGCGTAAGCTCCAGTCGTCTTTCTTTTTTTTTCAATCTCTGGCATCTCTTTTTATATTTGCCAAGTTTTCGTTTAAATTTTAGTATTAGCGCATTTTTTTGTTTTTTTTTTATCTCCTGGTTTCTGTTAAGACGCTACTTCTGTGACCGTTCTCGTGCTGTTGTGAGGAACGTGAATGTTTGAGGAACATTTATTTATCTCATACTTGCAGGACCTACAGGTTCAACATCTAAACTAGACAGAGTATTTTCTCTAACAAATTGGTTAATCATATTAGTTATTTACATTTTTTTTCAGCCCCTAATCTCTAAGGGTCGTTCTTAATTTTGACATATAAATTTTTTTCAGATTTCCTTTTCTTTTCTAATATTTTCTTCTTTGGTCTGTTTCTTTTTTGGTGTCATTTTTCCTGTGTAACAAAACATAATATTTGCAAGATCGATTAAATGTTTGTTTATTTTATACTTTTAATCCGACGTTTCGAAACAATCATAAGAATACTTTCACTTAAACCACCACCAAAACTAAATAACTTTATATAAACAAACTACGAGAGTAAGTTCAATTTATTTATTTATTTGTTGTTTAATGTTATGTGAAAAAAAATACTATTATTGCACAGAAATAATATTTTTAATATGACCTGCTCAGGATCCTGGATGGTTATCAGTATCCTGAGTACCAATTGGACAGGTTCCTGAGGCCAGGTTCCTGACAATTTCTGTCTAAAAATAAAATAAACACACCAATTTATAACTTTCAACAAAAATTAACCTAAACTAGACCTATGCGCTAGCATCTTACATATCAATACGCTAAAATTAGTCATATTCATTATTTATTTCTTAAATAAAAATCTTACCAGGATTCTGTGAACTCTACTGATTATGACACCACTTCACTCACCGAACGCACTCGGCTCAATAAACAACTTGTTAGGTGAGAATAGATAGATGACATTCTTGGTCTCTTTCGTAGGTGCTATAGACTCAGCGGAACGGTAAAGACGCACGGCAAATAGTGTAGTGGATATTTGCTATTTCAACAGCGAACAGGATACTGATATAAAATCATGGGGACAAAATGTAAACCAGATTTATTCAATATTTTTTAAGGAAATACTATAGTAATTGTTCTAGCTAGCCAGGAAAAATAGTAAACTTATTAATTTGGAATTCTTTTAAGACCCTAATGTAGAAGTAAATGTATCACGACGCACTTTGAACTAAAATTTGTAAGAGGGACACTGCAGGATCCTGAGAATACGGCACATTGAACAGTAAAAGAAAAGAATTGTGAATCTTAATTATTTTTAGTGACCATCTAGAAACAGCTGTAATTAAGAGTATTCCATTCCAAAAAAATTGTTTTTAACAATTTTTTTATCATATTTTGGCTGAGCCGCCAAAAATTCCTTAGTTTGTAGAACTACCCATATATAAGAAATAATAATCTAGAAAATAAAATCTAAGTAACGTATTAAAATGAGTATTATCAGCAGATGCAACAGCTTACCTATCTCTGTGTTGGGCGCTGTTATCATTACATTGAACTCGCTTACAATTAGATTCAGTTGCGTCACTTGAAATAAAAGGTATTAATTACAATAAATTCTTCTTACATTAATTCATTTCCCCTAATTCTATGCAAAAATAATATTTTACTATCATTGTGCTTCATTTATAACTTGACCACTACCTAAATTCTTCATATAAACATACATCGTATAACGTTTCAATTGTAAATCATGGCGCGTATCTTTATATGCAACAGTAAATGGAAGTTCTATAATAAAAAGTTACTGCTAATCGTGTTGGGCGATATTAGCTGGCCGATGATATTATCTGGGCAACTATCAAGCGGAAGAAGTTCCGAGGCTTGGTCTCTTATTAGAAGCGTGTTACGTCATTGTGTAAAGATGTTGGCACACATGCATTTGTGTGTTAAAACGACATGTATACAAATCGACAATGTTATCTAGTGTTTAAGCATTATGTTTTATATCTTCGTTTGCTTCCTCATCAGGCTAAGTTTAATAAAATAGCTTATTATGTTAGGGACCATTTTGTCGCCATCAAAGTAAGCTATTTTAAAGTTATTGTTTAAGTTATGTTATTTCGTTACCGTTTAGTGTTTTCGCTTGACACAAATGATAGTTGTAAAGTTGATAGTAAATGATTCTCTCTTACGGAGTTAATGAAAATATTTAGAAGCCTTTAATTTGGTCGCTACAAAGATTTTACATAGTATTTACACTAAACTGTGTTCTAATCCTTTATATACTTAATATGGAGTTGTAAATATAAATATTTGAATTTTTTGAATTTACTTTTATATTTTTTAGCTTCGTCTGCTTCTCTTTTTAATCATGCTCGGCACCTATTAGTCTCAGGGCGATGTTAATTATTCTATCTTAGGGACGACGCCAGCAAAACACATATAAAAAAAAGCGGCCAAGTGCGAGTCGGACTCGCCCATGAAGGGTTCCGCAGCAGCAAGTAACATAATATAACTTTTATTTTATTTTTATATTTGTGTTGATTGAATGAAAGGTAAATTACAGTTTACGATTTATGACGTATTAAAAAAAAACTACTTACTAGATTTCGTTCAAAACAATTTTCGTTGAAAGTTTGCATGGTAATGTACATCATATATTTTTTTTTTAGATTTATCATTCTCTTATTTTAAAAGTTACAAGGGAGGGGGGGGGCACACTCATTTTATCACTTTGGAAGTGTCTCTCGCGTAAACTATTCAGTTTAGAAAAAAATGAAATTGGAAACCTCAAAATCATTTTTGAAGACCTATCCATAGATACTCCACACGCATGGGTTTGATGAAAAAACAATTTTTGAGTTTCAGTTCTATGTATGGGGACCCCCAAAATTTATTGTTTTTTTCTTATTTTTGTGTGAAAATCTTAATGCGGTTCACAGAATACATCTACTTACCAAGTTTCAACATTATAGGTCTTATAGATTCGGAAAAAAGTGGCTGTGACATACGGATGGACAGACGGACAGACAGACAGACAGACATGACGAATCTATAAGGGTTCCGTCTTTTGCCTTTGGCACGGAACCCTAAAAACGCTCGAGCCAGCCAAGATATCATAATAGCTGACCCACGCAACCTCGTTTGCGTCTCCTATTACCCGTAGTGTGATAATTTCCCCCGTTTTTAAAACTTTCTCCATTGGTGCTCCGCTCCTATTAGTCTTAGCGTGATAATATATAGATTATATAGCCTATAGCCTTCCTCGATAAATGGGCTATCTAACACTGAAAGAATTTTTCAAATCGGACCAGTGGTTCCTGAGATTAGCGCGTTCAAACAAACAAACAAACTCTTCAGCTTTATAATATTAGTATAGACAGAAATCGGCATGTCTTTTAAAAAAAAAACGTCTAAAATCTCACCATTGAACTTCGTTTTAGACTGTAATTTACTTTTATTTATCCATTGTGTACCTACTTGTAGATACACAATGATATCACAAAAAAGTGGGTGAAGTACGGCATTGAAATATCTAATTACAAGGAACTAACAATAAAAGGTAGTTAAAAATG
Organism: Diaphora mendica; assembly: GCA_949125395.1. Lineage (NCBI taxonomy): Eukaryota > Metazoa > Arthropoda > Insecta > Lepidoptera > Erebidae > Diaphora > Diaphora mendica. The sequence continues at coordinate 18,802,445 of OX421315.1, forward strand.
GATTTTATTACACCAAAATACCTACAACTCGCACTTTATTTCTTACTGACCTGAGCTAAATTGTACCCTGCAGATACTGAGTGTATAAACATGAGTGTAACCCGAGGGCTCAGGTGACTGGTGAACAGCATAATAAAGCCGGTCGTTGATCTTTATTTGCCAACACCCCCTCTTGTCCTAACTGCCGTCGACGGCTGCTCAGTAAGTAGAAAGTCTAATAAGTACGGGTTGTTTTCCCCAAGACGATTAGCTTGTAATGAAGATGTTTTACAAACATTTTCGTACGACCCTTCTGGTTGAGAGGTTTGGAAAAGCTGATGGCTGAATGCTATTATGTACATTTGATTTGTTCGATTATTTTACTATATTATATAACATTGCGATTTAAATGTACTAAATCATCTCTCATCTTGAGAATATAAAACATCGTCGTTGATGACGTGTTATGAAATGTTTATTTTTAATGAATTGCTTTAAATGTTTTAATTTAAAATGAGCTAAAGGTTTTTACAACTCATTATTAGTTTATTATTACGTTGAGGTAGGGAATCCCAAGTACATAAATCGAGAACGATAGATCATCATGAAGATGAGATGAGAAGTATTGGATTGATAATATATTTATAATATACTAGCTGACCCGGCGAACTTCGTACCGCCATATTTACATATCTGTCTCAGCTTCCCACAGGCAGTGTACAGTCGCGGACAAAAAAAAGACTTGTCCCGTTATCTTTTTTTTTTCTTTCTAGCAAAAAAAGAACGAAAGAAATCGGACTACGTGTTATTGACTTACAAACTAAGTACATATTTTGACTTTCATCCCCTCTCTCCAAGAAACCGTGCTGAATTTCGGGATAAAAAGTATCCCATGCCCTACCTCGTAGTATGAACTCAAATCATGCCAAGTTTTATTTGAATCCATTGAGTAGTTTCGGCGTGATGCGTGGCCAAGATACAGACAGACAGACAAAAATGAAAAAAAATACAGTTTTGGCTTCAGTATCGATTATAGAGAGCCCTCCAAAAAAATGTTCAAAATATCTTTAATGTACAGAATTGGACCTGTTACATTTTTATTATAAGTATAAATTACAGTGCAGTTTTATTCGTTCATGCAAATGTTCCACCCCAATCTTGAAGTCATCATCATCATATTTATTTAAAAAAGGTTTTAATTGAATTTTAAAAAGCGGCCAAGTGCGAGTCGGACTCGCCCATGAAGGGTTCCGCAGCAGCAAGTAACATGATATAATTTTTATTTTATTTTTATATTTGTGTTGATTGAATAGAAGGTAAAATGCAGTTTACGATTTATGACGTATTAAAAAAAAACTACTTACTAGATTTCGTTCAAACCAATTTTCGGTGGAAGTTTGCATGGTAATGTACATCATTTTTTTTTTTTAATTTATCATTCTCTTATTTTAGAAGTTACAGGGGGGACACACACATTTTACCACTTTGGAAGTGTCTCTAAAAATATTCAGTTTAGAAAAATATTATGTTAGAAACCTCAATATCATATTTGAAGACCTATCTAAAGATACCCCACACGTATGGGTTGGATATAAATTTTTTTTTTGAGTTTTAGTTCTAAGTATGGGGACCCCCAAAATTAATTGTTTTTTCTCTATTTTTGTGTGAAAAACTTAATGCGGTTCACAGAATACATCTACCTACCAAGTTTCAACATTAAAGGTCTTATAGTTTCGGAATAAAGTGGCTGTGACATACGGACGGACAGACAGACGGACAGACAGACAGACATGACGAATCTATAAGGGTTCCGTTTTTTGCTTGGCACGGAACCCTAAAAAAATGAGCGTGCTTAAATAAAAATTCATGCATCTCATACAATCTTCAACTGTATAGTATAAGTTGTTCCCGCGGCTCCGTCCGCGTGTATGTCGGTTATCGCAGCAAATAGTAGCCTTTGTGTTATTCTGATGTATAAAAATATATTACTGTAAAGTTTCATCCAAATCCGTTCAGTAGTTTTTGCGTGAAAGAGTAACAAATATCCATCCATCCATACTTACAAACTTTCGCGTTTGTAATATTAGTATAGAATAGATACTGTAAGTCCTTTGAATACCAAAACAATGAAAGCTTAATACATATTAATATTCTGGTGAGTCACACGGCCTACACATATCAAACATTTGGCACAAGCCAACACAGATGATATTATAGGAACGCAAAAAGCTATCCAACGGAAGTAACGCACATACGTGATATCCGGAGACCGGGGCGCGCGAGCTTCGACAAAATCAATCGGAAGTCAGCTTCTCTTGTGGGCTTCGTCCCAATGTACTAACTCGTAAATCATTTAGTACGTGTTCGCTACTCAGCGGGTTCGAATAAAACTGAGTAAAATAATACAGATATATGTAAGTATCTTTTTGCTTGTCTCTATCTAAAGCCTCTGTGAAAATAGTATGAGGTTTTTTGAATTATAAAACTTTAACTTAAACTTTAACTTATGTTATAGCCTATGGTCATAATCTAAGAATGTTAATAAAACTAACCTCTTTGCTTCATTTAAATTGTGTTCAGTTAAGTAATATTGATATACTTTCAGTAAATATCGAAGGTCGTGTTTAAGTTATTTTAATTTAAACTAATTTGTCTAATCTACCTCTTCTTAAAAAGCAAAGTTTGTAATGCACTTTTTCTGTTTGTGTGTCATCATTATTCATCATCTAACGTCTTATTTTATTGCTACTAGCGAATTTTCCAAGCTACACCCCAAAAGTTACCCGTTCTCTTGATTTATGTATACCCAAAACTTTTAACGGTATTTTTATACTGCTAATGTTGAAATTAGTTTCGTGCCCTTTGGATCTTGTTTAATACAAGTAAGTAAAGAGAAGCGTGACTTGGAAGCAGAGAGCCTTTACCAGGCAGCTTTTAAATCTAATAAGAATATATACTTTGCTAGCTTCGCTCACGCAGACTTTCATCCCCTGATTTACCCCCTTAGGGGTGGAATTTCAAAAATTCCTTTCTTAGTGCTCACTTACATTATATAAAGAACCTTCATGCAAATTTTCAGGATTCTAGCTTCAGTGGTTTGGACTGTGCGTTGATCTCTGGGTATGTCAGTCAGTCAGTCACCTTCCTCTTTTATAGATATAGATATCGATAAGTTAAAAGAGGTTACATTTGACAAGATAATGGGATGTCAGCAGAAATCTCACAAGTTTACTGTAAGCATACTACTTTACACAAGAATTTTTCGTTCGTTAGCCTTAAAATAAACATTTTATTAATCTACATAGAAGGTTATGACAAGCAGGTGCACAAGAATGCATTTATGTTGCTATAAAATATTATATATTATGATTAAATTATTTATTTTAGTAGGTCTTCGTAAGGTGGATTTTCAACACTGTGGTTGTAATAATACGGCTTATTACACTATGTAACCAGAACGAGCAGCTGAATAGAAGCCCATATTTATGTTAACTGAGTATATGAATTGTATCGAATTTTAAACTGTTTTCAAATGTGAAAATTTATATTAATTGCCGTAATTACCGCTGTGACCTTAACATTAAGTTTGTTGACATCAATATTGTCAACATATAATTATATTAGCTAAAATGACAAAGTTACTACCTATTTTACTAATTTATTTCCTACAAATACTTACGTGGTGACAGAAAACAGATTAAGTTTACATAATATATTCCTAGTGTTAAAGACTACCTATTGTGTAAAGTCGCAACTGTACTTGATAGTTTTGAACCTATTTATACTAATATCATAAAGCTGAAGAGTTTGTTTGTTTGGTTGAACGCGCTATCTGTCTAATCTCAGGAAGTAAGAGGGAAAAATTATTACTTTTGAAAGCTTCCTATGCGTGCGCTGCGTAAATGGTTAAATATTCGTGAAAATAATGTATGAAAGAAATTGTTCCTCTAGAAAAGTTTGAAAAAAATTTCGCGGCAGCATATGTTTATCTGTTAAACCTAGACTCCACAGAACAAAAGTTAGCAACTTTTGTATTGTCAACGTATTGGTGACAAAAAATTCTGGAAAGCCAAGTCTCCACTGAACATGAATTTAATAAAAAAAACTTTTTAAAAACAAGCTTTTATTGGAATGCTCTAAAAAGAATAAAATAAAGTGTTCCTTGAAAACTTTTCTATCAACTTATAATGTCATTACACAAATTATATAATACAAAAGCTTGTCGCGAGATTTGCCTGTGTAGATAAGAAAGTCAACTAAAGAACTTGATTTGACTGATATCAATGTTTAAAATTCTCAAACTAAGTAAATACTGGTAACGAAATCTCGCAACAAACTTTAGTATAATATAAATTGTGTAATGACATTATAAGTTGATAGAAAAGTTTTCAAGGAATACTTTATTTTATTCTTTTTAGAGCATTCCAATAAAAGCTTGTTTTTAAAAAGTTTTTTTTATTAAATTTATTTTTTACTTTTTAGTTATTGCTGGACAGGTTTTTCAGTCTGTTCATCTGATTCAAACGCATCAATATTGCAAGACATCGAACACCGAAGTACCTACTTATCAAGAATAATCCTAGGAACACCTATCAATCCGAATCAAACGATTCCAAGCTCGATGACTTAGCGTCGTTTCATTACAGAGTTCCTATGACCATCTTCCGACTCCATCATCAGACTCTGAATACTATCAAAACATAAAGTACTCGTCAAAACGAATCAAACGAGTACAAACTCGATGGGTTACGTCGTTTCATTACAGAGTTCCTATGACCATCTTCCGACTCCATCATCAGACTCTGAATACTATCAAAACATAAAGTACTCGTCAAACAGAATCAAACGAGTACAAACTCGATGGGTTACGTCGTTTCATTACAGAGTTTCCATGACCACCTTCTGACTACATCATCAGACCCCGGGTAGTATCAAAACATAAAGTGCTCGCCAAGACGCATCAAACGATTCCAATCTCGATGGTGTTGCTACGTTTCATTACAAAGTTCCTATGGCCAACTTCCGGCTCCATCATCAGACCCTGGATACTTTCACAACATAAAATACTCGTCAAGACGAATCAAACGATTCCACACTCAATGGGTTTCGTCGTTTTATTACAGAGTTCCTATGGCCACCTTCCGGCTTCATCATCAGACCCTGGATACTATCACAACATAAAATACTCGTCAAGACGAATCAAACGATTCCACACTCAATGCGTTTCGTAGTTTCATTACAAAGTTCCTATGGCCACCTTCCGGCTCCGTCATCAGACCCTGGATACTATCACAACATAAAATACTCGTCAAGACGAATCAAACGATTCCACACTCAATGGGTTTCGTCGTTTCATTACAAAGTTCCTATGGCCACCTTCCGGCTTCATCATCAGACCCTGGATACTATCACAACATAAAATACTCGTCAAGACGAATCAAACGATTTATTTGATGATTTATTTATTTATATTGCATTTTCACGCTGTTTACTTCGGCCTGCAAAATTTCAGAATAATCGGTTGAAGATATCTGCTTCAAATTTAACTTCCAAGATTTGGGAACAGACAAACATCGGGACAGGTGAAGCTAAATAAAAGCTTGTAAAAAATTGGCAATTTTCTTGTTGTTAAATTTCGGTGGAGACGTGCCTTTAAGGTTGGCTCACTATAACCTTCTTTATGAGAAATAAATTTGTTTCCGTGACATATCATAACTACAGCATCAGCAATAGAAAACGCTGACGGGATTGCGTGGGTCAACTAGTGTTAGATATACATAAAACTCTTAACCGTGTGATTGCATTAGGTACATAAAACTCTTACTTTGATCCAAGTTATGTTTTCGTTTTGATCAACATAAACGTTGGACTAAAAATGTTTTCTTTTATTATACTGTAACACATGTGTATCAGAATGTATTTGATATAATATTAACTAAAGAAACTAGGAAATTACTTTTATAATTCTTCTTTTTTTCTTATTCTTTTAAAGACAACTCCCGCATTAAGAATATACATCCCGTGTCGCGGGTGACTTTACAAACATACATGAAAGGAACACAAAGAACATCCAGACTTCATGAATCACACAAACACTTGGCGCAGTAGAAAGCGGCGTTTAGACCACTTAAACCACTAGGCCAACCGTGCAGTCGTTTTTAAAAACCACTATTGGATCATCACACTAGTTAAGTGTTACAATGGATGTTTAATTAATAATTATCTCGATAAATAGTTTTAGCAAATTACAATAATTCATTAGATTATACGCAAACCTCTGATCAATAATAGCCTAGGTCACGACAAAGTGAGCACGATTTCATTATTATTCCTTACGCATCGATGGTTAAGTTAAGATTTGCTTTATTATGATTAATAAGATTTGATCTTAGGCCCGTATGAATTTTGTAAAAGGGTAAAACAATAGTTTAAGGAATATCTTGCTCGAGTATCTAAAAACTTAAATAATCTATTATATATATTTATTTTTACGTATCACGTTGTTGCTCTCGATGAACCCCGAAACTATCTATTTTTCCTTATTTTCGTGTGTTTTGCTGGCGTGTCTAAGAAATGATAGTAAACATCACGCTTAGCCCAATAAGAGCAGAGCACGATTCAAGAGAAGCAGACAAAATTGCGTGAGTCAGCTAGTTCTTATATAAATATATCCTAAGATCTTTATACTTTTTGTGATTTACATCAATGAAATTTATATATTTATTTTGCAAAAATCGTTTTACCTTGTGAGTGACATCATAACGTTTTTATAGTCAAAATGATATGGCATAAACGAGATTCAATATTCGTATCGAAAGTTTCCTGTTTAATGAGACACCCTGGCGCCAACAGAACTTGGAGCTAGTTCCTATTTATCACTTCAATGCAACACATTTCGCTCTGGCAAAGCTCCACGAAAGGGAAACTTGTTTTCCTGTCAAGCGACATCGAAATATCAATGTGACATATTGTAATGAAGATTTTGCTACTGAATACATCTATTTCAGTAGTTGTAGTAATGAAAACATAAATATGTATGTAAGTACATAAAGAACTAGCAAATATCAATTTTAGTTCTTCGTATATGAGAGAGTATTTTTTGGCACTGAAACAGAAATGGCATTGCCGTTGAAGTTTTGTGTGTTACAATTAATGTTATTAAAAATAAAAAATTAAAATCATTATTCAATATGAAATAATAATCGATGGTATGGCAAACATTTAGGTCTCTCGTAACTAAATTCAAGTCTACGGATAATAATGTGTGAGGTAGTTATGTACATCAGCAAAGGATAAGAGTAATTCAAATAGTGGTTATTCGATTCAGTAAAAATATGTCGCTTGGTGTTTTCTTCGTATATGTCCCACTTCTGTAAAAAAAATACATACATAAGTAAACGTATTAAATTAGAATTTCAGATCAGATATGTGTGCACGAATGTACAAAACGAGTTGTAAAAATAGTTTGTAATTTTTATTTTTGGATTTGTAATTTTTGTCTGAATTACAAACTATCTATTTTGCATTACATTGCTCCTAGATTTTGCAACAACAACATAATTTTTAATTTTTTACAACACATCGAAGACGAATATATAACTACACAACTATAGTACCAAAGAAATATACGATCAGTTCTAGGATAAGCGGTTATATGTATATTTATCCATCGTTACTCCCAAAGCGGTCGGATAGCGGAAATAGGCTTGCCTATTATTGCGTAAGTTATATTCTCTAAGTTACAGACTAAATTGTGACAGTAGGCATAATGTGAATGTTTTATACGCCTTTCTATCATACATGGGGATATAAACTTACATTTATCTGTATGTATTTGTGAAGGAACTTCACTCTTCTTCTTCTTCAAGTGCCGCTCCTACAGGAGGTTGGCCGTCAGCTCGGCGAAATGTGTCCTGTCCTGAGCCAAGCGGAATAGCTCTTCGACATTTGCGATATTCGTCCATTCACGGATGTTGCGGAGCCAAGACTTTCTTCTTCTTCCAACTCGTCGCCTTCCACAAACTTTCCCCATCATAATGAGCTGGAGCAGATGGTAACGCTTATTTCGCAGCACGTGGCCCAGGTATGCCACTTTCCTCTGCTTGATGATGGATAAAAGTTCGCGATTTCTCCCGACAAGCTGGAGCACTCTAGTGTTCGGCACTCTTTTGGTCCAGCTAATGCGGAGTATTCTACGGTAGCACCACATCTCAAATGCTTCGAGGCGCTTTTGAGAATTGGCTTTCAGAGTCCAAGCTTCGCTACCATAGAACAATACTGGCCACACATAGCAATGGAGAATGCGGACTCGGAGCTTGATATTAAGGGGCGCGTCCCTAAAAACGCGCGAAAAGGCACTTGCAGTTTTGCAAAACACAAACAACTCAATTCATATTTGACACAAAAAAAAAAATCTCAGTAGTTTAATAAATCAGTCTACCAATCTACCGAGTGACATTTATAAAATAATTCTTTATTTTTGTGAAAAAAAGCCTTAAAAAAGATCAAAATCATCGAAATCGACCTTTTTAATTAGCACACTCTGTCCTATTTCGTGCTCTATTTTAAATGTTTTTTTCTTATTTCGCGAGAAAAAAGTATGGAGAAAAGATTTACCGTTTTAGTTTTATATTAATTCTCACCAAAAAGCCATAATCTAAGGCTAAACATCATTCATTTTTAGCGACAAAAGTTCCATACATTTTAGTACGTAGATATCGTCTCCCGTAAATTGCAATAAATAAGTTTTATCGCGCTCAAAAAATTCAGTGCCCGCCGAATATTCAAGGTGACACCACGTCCGTTTGTAGTTCGCACTGAGCTCCCTAATACGTAAATGACAAGTTTTAGGGTGGGTTGCCAGTGAGTGTCGAATTGTAACTGTTAATTTGTATTCTTGAATTTAATTTAATTTTTTAAAGAATAATTTCAAAGAAAAATATTAGTATTTTTTATGAACACAGAACTTATTTTTATGTTTTTTTTTTTAACTTGCTATGTATGTATATATCTAACTATATTTGTTAAGACGGAATCTTGCAACTCAATTTTGCAGATATCTTCAACCGATTGTGTTGAATTTTTGTAGGCATATGTATATAGCGTGACAATGCTATATTATGATGACATGGAGCTGATCTGATGTTGAAGCTGGAAGGTGGTCATAGGAACTTTGTAACGACGGAACCTATCGAGTTTGGAGTCGTTTGATTTGTCTTGACGAGTACTTTGAATACACTTTGACAGACCGAGACACTTTGAGAAATTGTTTTTAAAAAAGTAAAAAATTTTTTTTTAATGATTTCTGTTAGAATTGAATAACTACTACTGAAATAATGCTTTTCAAAACTTGTTTCATACTTTTTCAGCGTCGTTTTATGACAAAAAGTGAAAAAAGTACGTAAGTAATCTATGTAGTAAAATTTAGTCAATATGAGCAATAAAAGCGATCAAAAATTATATTTTTAAGAAACATTATGTTCCATTAATATAACATATATCACACAAATTTTATTTCATAACATAGCATTAAAATCCGTTGATTACTGTAAAAGATCTAAGCTGACAGATAGCGCGAGCGACTTAATTTTATACTGTGTAAAAATATATTATTTGTCCATGAAATGAATTAAAAATGAATAGGTACACTTGAACCCCATTCTCGGCCGTTGACGAGTTACTTATAGTCCGCGGGCTTTCCGATATGACAAAGATACATTGCGTGCTTTGTAGGACATTTTAAACATTCTTCAAAGGCGAACAGTTAATGAATATGTAACTAGAAGAAAAAACCGAAAGTAAATTTATTAGTTGCCAGGGTTAGTGTGCAACAGTGCCCGATGCGTTTGTGTGCATGTAAAATATGAATGTGGGTGTTCAATCAGAAATTCCCACGCTCAGGGACTACAGTCTTAAGTTTACGGCCGCATAGTACCTTCTCCATCTTCTTAAATGATGCTCGGGCAATTTCTATCCGGGCACGAATTTCTTGATCACACTCCCATTCTTCATTTACCCAAACACCAAGGTACTTGTATTGTCGGACACGTTCTAGATCCGAGCCTGACAGTGTGATTCTGGGATATAGGTCTCCGTTATTTGATACGACCAAAAATTTGGTCTTCGAAGCATTCATTTTCAGCCCGGCCTTTTGACTGCATTCCTGTACTCTGTCTAATAAAAGTTGTAGGTCTTGCTCACTAGATGCTATAAGTACGGTGTCATCTGCGTATCTGAGATTATTAACAGCTTTACTATTTATCTTGACACCAATCTCCAGGCCTTCTAAGGCTTCTCTTATAATAGCTTCTGAGTAGATGTTGAAAAGTAACGGTGATAGAAGGCAGCCCTGTCGAACCCCCCGGCAAACATCAACTTGATCGGTCTCTGTGTTTTGAACCTTAATGGTGGCCTTTTGGTTCCAGTAAAGATTTTTTATTATGCGTAGGTCTTTATCATCTAGGTTGGCATCCTGCAAACACTTCATAAGGATGTCATGTTTAACGCGATCAAAAGCCTTCTCATAGTCAATGAAACACAGGATGACATCTGTTTGCATATCTTTGCATTTTTGTACAAGAACATTGAGACCGAAAAGTGCCTCGCGAGTTCCCATTCCGGAGCGAAATCCAAACTGGCTCTCACCTAGTTGTTCATCACATTTAGGTCGTATCCTATTGTGTATTATAGACAAGAACATTTTCGTGACGTGACTCATCAGACTAATTGTGCGGTACTCAGAACATTTCCGTGGATTAACTTTTTTAGGTATTGTTATAAAGGTAGACAACAGCCAGTCCCCGGGTATTTCCCCCGAATCATAAATTTGCTGAAAAAGTTTGGTCAAGGCATCCATGTAGTCTTCTTCCAGAAGCTTCAGAACCTCCACAGGCACCCTATCTGGTCCCATGGCTTTACCGGTTTTAGCTGATTTAAGGGCATGCATGACCTCCGACCTCAACAAAGGTGGACCTGATGTATTCCAGGACGCCAAGTTGACGCTTCTGGAGTTGTCTTCAAATAATTTTAAAACATAGTCATGCCAAGTCCGCTTTTTGCTATCAACATCGAGAAGAAGTCTCCCACCTTCATCAAAAAGCATGTCAGGATTAGTTTTCTTTCGCAGACCAGCCAGGAGTTTTATTTCCTTGTGTAGGTTAAAGTTATCGTGTTTACGTAATAGGTCTTCTACTTTGTCACACCTTTCTTGAAAAAATGCCTCCCGTATCCGGTTGCGTATGACTCCATCCAGTTCTTTATATTTCTCCGGATCGTTTTTATTTAGTCTACGCTCATTCATCAGTATCAGAATATCTGTGGTCATCCAATGTTGTTTTGGTATGAGTTGATCTGATTGCAGATATCTGTCGCAGATGTTGTTGACGGTTATTTTTAGTGTGGACCACAATTGTTTGGGTGTTGATGGCTCGGCTAAGCTGTTGCGAGCCCATTCGTTTATGTCATTATGAACCTTTGCTCTAATTTTGGTATTCTGCATTTTCTTAATATCAATAGGATAAATTTTGCGGGTAATAATTTTCTTTAGCTTACATTGTAATGTAGCAACAACAGGGTTATGATCCGAACCAACATCTGCTCCAGGATATGTCACTGCATTTGTAATAGCATTTTTGAACCTAGTGTTAATCATAATAAAGTCTATTTGATTTCGTACGACATGAGTTTTTGAGTGTTGGGGTGATGTCCAGGTGTACAGACGGCGCAATGGTTGTTTGAAAAGTGTATTAACTACTACGAGATCCTTTTCTTGACAAAATTCAACCAGTGTATCCCCACGCTCATTCCTTGTTCCTAGTCCATATTTACCAATGGTACCAGGTACCTGTATCGAACCCACCTTCGCATTCATGTCCCCCATTACGATGTTGATCTCATGTTTCTTTGTATATTGTAATAATGTTTCAATTTGGCCGTAGAACTCGTGAATTTCGTTATCCGATTTATCTGATGTAGGAGCGCAAACTTGTATAATATTTATGTTGAATGGTTTTGCGTCCAATTTAATAAGCATTGCGCGGTTCGACAGGGGTATGAAATTTTTTACAGACTGAGAAGTTATCCTGCTCATCAGTACACCTACGCCGTAATAGTCCGATGTTTGGTCACCGCCAGAGTAGTAGAGGACTTTCCCCTCTGGGGTATAATATTTGTCTTGTCCTGTCCATTTCGTTTCACTTAAGCCCAGAATATCAATCTTCAGGCGATCCATCTCCATGCTTATATTTGAGAGTTTCCCCTGCCTCTTCATACCTCTCACATTCCATGTCGCTACTCTTATTTTCTTCGCAGTATTTTTTGGGTACCCACCGGAGATTCTTCGCACCCCTGTCCCATTTAAGGGACGCCGGGGACTCGGGGCCTTTCTATTGGTGTACATTCACATGAGTTGAACTGACTAGGGATTATAATGACGGTGGTATCCCGTTGCCTTCCGTCATTGCAGTGTTATGGCCGTCGTGCTATCCTTAAGCTGCGCCCACAAGTGTTTGGAGTATGCCCTTTAGACTATTCTAGTCTTGTTCTTACACCAATACTGAAACCGCTGCTACCCGATCTCAGGTTACAGATACTATGCCTCTGTAACATGGCTTGCCTCCTCCGCTGATATTGCCGAATCCACAGTAAATATCTTCATCGCCACATGTCACCGTTGAGGACTTTGCCTGTAACCCTAGGCAAGGGGGCTTTGATATACCCCACAGCACTGGGTCCTACCCTGAACTTGGCCACTGACATTTCCCGGCCTACTGAGAAATGCAGTGCCCACCCCCTCACTCCACACACCCCCTCACCCACTTCACTCAGTAAAATACATATATTCTCCAGTGATATAATATCTAAAACATATTACATACATTTAATTTACTAATAAATAATATAAATTGATATATAGGTGCTCGGAACCAATTACTGGTAAGTTATTCGATGACAAGTTTGGATGGGGAGTAAATTTACGTAAGTCCTCACCAACATGATCACGTGACGGATTTAAGCTTGAGCCAACTGTGAATGTATAGGTATATATTTATACTGACTGGTGCGAGTACATCCAGTACAAATACCATAAGTCGACAAACTTTAATTTAAGATCAAACAATTAATTTCATCATCATCTGCAACCCATAATGTCATACTGCTGGGCTCTGATCTCCTCTCAGGAGACAGTTAAACAATTAAATTGAAAATCCAAAAATAAAAACCGTTTATTAACAGACTTCAAACAAAAAAAAGGAGGAGGTTTCTCAATTCGACCGTATATATGTTTTTTTTTATGTGTGTTCGGGGATAACTTCTTCGTTTATGGACCGATTTTGATGATTCTTTTTTTAATGGAAAGTAGATGTCTCGACGGTGGTACCATGACAAGGAAACTAGGATCTGCTGATGGAATCCCAGAGAAATCGAGGGTAACCCTCATTTTTTTTAGGCACGTACTATGTTTTTCGTACATTTTCTGAAACTAGTAGTTTAGTAGAAAAAAGGTAGTAGAGCCACGCTGATTTCAGCACGAACGGGCCGGCTCGACCGGGGCGGTACTACCCTCGCACAGAAAATCAACGTAAAATGACAGCATTCGTGCTGTCGTGTTTCGTTGGTGAGTGCGAGACCGGAGGCCCAATTAGTCTAGTCAACAAGTTCCATACTTGTTGACTAGACTAAAAGATGCACAAGCATCACTAGGCCGCCATAGTGTGGGTCACCATGCTGCATTGTTGCATTCGCAATGAGTATGGTGGCCACCACTCGTGGATTCTGCTTATGCTTTCCATCAGGCAGAGTAGAGTCATTTTGGCGGGCCAAACATAAAAAAAAAAAAAAAAAAAAAACTACTCCGGTATTTGCGTCTGGTAGTCATCATTTAATGATGATGAAAGGTATAATTCCTTTTCGGTTAGGAGTTGGAGGATAAATCTTTAAATGTCATATGTATGTTACCTTTAGTCGTATTCTTTCAAGTTATTTAGGTAAGCTGATGATGGAAGGTACAACTCCTCAACGGTTAGGAGTTGGAGAATACTTCTTTTAATTTCATACGTATCTATAGAGCTTTAGTTGTATACTTTTAAGTTATTTAGGTGAGCTGATGTCACAGGCGCTATGATGACTAACCCCTTAATGTATTTTGCTTTAAGTAACTCGCCTGCTTCTATTTCATCATGACATTTAAGCTTGGACACGATTCCTATTGCCCGTAGACCACGATCTCGGTAACAGAAATCTTGCATCTCAGCATAATTTTGGAAACTGATCATACTCATTTTTAATACGTGTTCAAACCACTAAATTTATTCGCATCAGCAGAAATTATATGAAATAGTTCAACTTACTGATAACCTATGATTGTTTGCACTAAAAATGGAAAAATAAAAACTTTTTATAAAAATAAATAAACCGACTTCCAAAAACCATCCAACGGAAACTCCCTGCCAAAAACACTAAAAAGCGTAAAATAAACTGGCTCTTTATAAATTGCTATGCGCCAATTCTTGTCTATACCTAATTCTTTATTCATTTAAATAGTAGTATTATTGTGTATGCTAGGTACCTAAAATCTGTTTGAAGTCGGCGCCAAGCCAAAATGTAATAGGAGGTACCGCACTCGCCACTGCCGGATAGCTAGCATAAAACAACCCAAGCGGGCAGACACCCGCGGGCTGACGCGACGTCGTTGATGGTCGTCTCTAAATATAGCGAGTGTGGTAACTACTATTACATTTGGCTTGGCGCCGACTTCAAACAGATTTTAGGTACCTAGCATACACAATAATACTACTATTTAAATGAATAAAGAATTAGGTATAGACAAGAATTGGCACATAGCAATTTATAAAGAGCCAGTTTATTTTACGCTTTTTAGTGTTTTTGGCAGGGAGTTTTCGTTGGATGGTTTTTGGAAGTCTGTTTATTTTTTTATAAAAAGTTTTTATTTAAAGTATTAAGTTTTCGCTTCTATCGGCAGTCCTCACGACTGCTTTGTATTTTTTCTTATCGAGCCAGGCCTATTTGTGAGTGAATTACTTAAATACAAATGGGCTGCGGGAGCTAATTACCATTACATAACCCGTCTGCGCGTTTGCCTTGTCGTAAAAAATCTTCCGTTGTCTCGTCTGAAAACTGCTTCAATAATAGTCAAGTAGGGGGGCAGTCAGATATAAAACAAGTACCCGAATTTTTTTGCAGTGGGCTAACCGAACAAAATTGGAAAACAGGAAAATAAAATTGAATATTGATCATCAATTATTCATGCCAATTAAGAAAGTTGATCTTGGCGCCAAATTTTAAACTCTCTTACTTTTACATCTCTTTACATTCAACTATATTGCATCCTTATTATATTTATGTCTGTCATAAAATGTTCGTGCCGGTGTCGCCAATAAAATTGATAACATGACTTCGGAGAATGAAGGCGTCGTTACAAACGGATCGACTTTATATGAGTGATATAAACTGGATAATAAACATAACTCAATCTCTCTTCGCATAAAGACGCGGGTAAAATATCGATAATATTTTATATCGATAAGATATAGATGTGAGGACGACCGTATCGTCAACTGGACTTTTCAACGCAACGTTCTGCACTTTATAGGGCTTTTACTCGTACACATTAACGACAATGTTGCTCGTTACTCTACTTATATTATCAACATAGATACTGTATTCTAGATGAGTAAATCAACAAACAGTGAAATATCTAAGAACTTAGGTTCCTAGTTATGAAGAGGCTTCGTATTTAGATTAGATTATTGATGAATTCTTAAAGGGTGCATAGGTTTCCCACCAAGAACTTCCCGAAGACAAAACATCCCGATTAGCGGCAATAGGCTATTTCATGAAACCAAAACACTGGAGATAAGTGGGCATTTAATACTGCCTCTGCCTACCTCTTGGCGGAAACTGCGTGATTTTATGTTTGTATGGGAATCCGTAATTTTAAGAATTTAAAATTAAACTTTCTTTTTGCCATACAAAATCTATGCTCTGAGGAAAAGGGAGTTAAAACTTTCCTGTTCTATCTCTCCCATAGATAATGATTATCCCTTGAGAGGTGAAAAGAAAAAAAACACTTTTTTTTGTATAATAATACAATAAACAAACATATTGACGTAAGTAGTGGTACTCAAAAACATTTGTTCACATATAGACGACCTAACATTTTCTCATCTATTGTACAGTATGTCTATGTTTGTAAGCCGTAAAAGTATTAATCTTGAGCGTTTTATGATAGGGGACTAATATTAATAAAATTAATGGTGCTTAAATCAGAGTAGCAAATATTGTTTACCTTATACACATAAAAGACGACCACGTTATTGTACCGACAATATTAAAATCATTATTGAATTTGTTTAATGATAATATTAGTGCTTATAGTATAGAACTAATGATTTACTTATTCATAGCTGACTGGTTGATTGTAAATTGTAAATAAAATAAAATTGTACATTCGAGATGTTGGTACCACATTGCGAATCACATTAGAGAGAGGCATTTAAATGATCGTGATAGACCATTGTTTAAATCACTTTTTTACGTTCATACCACATCATGTCAAGGAATTCCTCATATAACCGTATCGTTTTTATCTGGCATTTCACTAAGAGTTAAGAGGCAAAAAATACCATTCTACTATAATATATATGGTTCTTAGGGCACTTTATCAAGGTACGGACTTACGCAAAGGAACGTAAACCTTGTTTTTCAGCGTCTTTCACGGAAGTCACTGTATTTTATAATACGATAGCTGTTTTTGTTTTCCTTCTCGGTCTGTCTGTCTGTTTACATTGTCTTGAAAAAGACGCTCCAGGTACTAAAAAGTGCAAAATGTTCTCTGAGCCGTAGGTGGTGTCGGTTGCAATTTCACTCAATATGGACCAGACACGGGGCTTAAATGGCGGCATGATGTATCCACATTGTAACAGCACCACTTCACAAACTCTACGTACAAAAAACGTCAGTAATTAAGACCACACCATCGTCTTCAGTATCATTGAACTGATGAGCCGTGAATATTAATATAAAAATAATTTCCTCTGGGTATCTAGACATGGAAGGCTATACAGTGTTAAGCCCACACGACATTACAAACCCACACAAAACATACATTCCGTTATTTAATTGTGCTTTTTAATTGTTATGTGGATAGAACTAGCGCATTATTTTTATAATTACTCATCGCCGAAATGTATGTACGCGCATAACTTCCGATCGTTGCACCAAATTAAATGATTCTTTTCTTTATGTGTTCGTTATTGTAAGGACAATTTGTGTACAAGAAAAATTTAAAGATAACGGGCAAAGTATTTTTTTTGTCCGCGACTTTACATTGCTTTCGGGAAGCTGAGACAGATATGTAAATATGGCGGTACAAAGTTTCCCGGGTAAGCTAGTTTTGTATAAAATGGAGATAAAATTACATGGAATATACGAATAGCGTGAAATCAATTGTGTTTTTTTAGTCGTTCCAAGTTCTCTTTAAGTAAAAAGTTATTATTTTTATTAGATACTTAAGTAATACTCGGAAAGCAGACCCATTACTCTGAATATAGCAATATTTTAAACAATAATATCAAACTTTTAATAAATGAAAGAACCAGTTACTATAATCGCTAATCTGTATCTTTTGATCAATTCCACAATATCATACTCAATAATCTGTAGAAAGTGGTCTTAATTAAATACACAAACTGGCTACATAAATACACAATTCATTAAAGCGTCCAATCACATCCGCTGGAGCGGGTATCTTGTCGAAAGTTTTTATGGCGAGTACGAAGTTCTGTGCGATGTTGTACCCGTTAAGGACATCCCGGGGAAATAGATAATGGATTATATCAAAACAAGTTTACAATTAAATGTTTACAGCTGTTCTAATGAGCGCCAATTACTATTCAATCCAATTAAAGATAAAACCCTAATACTGATTATACAATATTAATGTTTGTTTAGTTTTACGATTTTTTAATACCCTGTTGGAAATAAACCGTCAACGGCGTCGGTGCTAGAAAACATTACAAATTAATTTTTTACACTCGATAGCTAGTTGATGTGTTGTTTATCCATCGAGTTTTCAGATAGGCAAAAACTAAGATTTCAAACGTAAACGACTGTAATTGCCAAATATAAAAAAAGCAAAAGACTTGCTGATAATTGCCTAAATTAGAAATCATAGCACAAAAACAAAGTTAAATAATAAATAATTCAAGAAATCGCAATAAATATTCTATTTGAAGACCTCAGTTATTATAAAAGCTTAGAAAAAAAACACATCTTAACATTTTGTCTGCATATTAAGTGCCAAGACCTGAAAACTCGTAATGCGCAAAATCTTACCGTCACGTAATCATAATATGACACGTAATTCGCAGTTACTTTATAATTCCTAAGGTCTACATTCTACATCTGTTTCGTGTTCTATGAAATGGCTTGTAAGAAGTTGCGACCGTAAAGTATGTAACTTAGTCTACTTTAGAGAAAGATATCCCATAAAATAAACTAAGGCACCATAAGAAACAAGTAATGAATGTTATGTTCTCTAGTTATAAACGATGTTTCCGGAAATCCAACAAATACTGTACTTATTTAGCACTTGCCTGGCAAAAACACATGCTACATTTAATAAATTGAAGTGATTGATTTAAATATAGATATATCGTTGAAAGGCTAAAGAAAATATATTATAAAGTCTGAATTACAAATCTAGGTAAGCCAAAAGTTTAAATACTGTATCTAAATAGAAGAACTATGCCAAAAATACAGTACGCATAAAAATGAGTGATGTGATCTTCTTCTACGACTTGTTTCACAAATACATTGTTTGTAACTAACTTTTTTTAGGCAAGTAAGTCATTAAAAGCTAAAATTGGAACAATTGAAAAAAAAATACACAAATTGTGGTACCTAAGTTTTGTAAAAGCCTTGCAAAGTTCAAGTTCAAGTTAATTCAACATTAATATTTCACATTACAGAACGCACGATCATACAGTATATTTTACAACATAATAAACGATTCAAAAGAACACTTAGTATGTTAGCTTTAGTTCGTCGACTGCCAAGTATGGCGAAGGTTCCGGGAACTTTAGAACCTCAACATCTTATGCGGAATATAAATTGTGTAACGTAACTCGTCCTTCCGCCTGTACACACCTACGATACTCAATTTAATTTACTCTATTGTAAGTTACACAATGGTACTGGTTCTATTGAACATCCTATAAGAAACTTTTTTTTGGCAATAGTTTTTTTGGTACAGAAAATCCGATACCTACAGAAACTAATTTTGTTACTGTGTGTTTAAGGAAATGCAATAAGTAGATTCTAATGGGCTACTGTAATATCATTCCAGATAACTTCAAAGCCAAAAATACTATACGGTACCGTAGATTATTTGTTTAAGAACACCGTATGATCCAGTCAAGATTTCCATTAATAACAGAAGTGTAAACCCTGAATTTTCTTGTTTCCAGCAAAGTACTAGTTTATATTTTAGAAAAAGAAGTCATTATTCTTTGTCTAAAATACCAACTGGCAGGTGGTGTCATATACGCCAGGCCCGGGAACAGGCCAGGTACCGCAGACGACTCGGGAGTCGTAGATCGCTAAACGATCTCCGTCCTCCATAAGCGCAAACCTGAGGGTGACAAGTGAGGCCACCAGTCACCCTAGCAGGCCGGGGCGGCGGCGGCGCGAGCTCTACAAAGTGCTCGCGCCCTATTCAGAATAGAAGTGTTAGGGTTCCTACATAGGAGGGGCCACCTACAAATAGTGGGTGGCCCGAGGTACGTCGGGCTTCCAGGGATTTACTTTCGAGGGTGCACATGGTTCCCTGGCTTCTAGTACCCGAGACGGTGTGCGGTTTTTAGTCGGTTCGTGCTCGACATAACCACCAGCCGGTGGTATCCGAGGGCATTTCCGCATTTTCCGCACAAAAAGAGGTGGTATCATAATATAATAAACATGGGCTTTAGAAAAATGGAAGAACACAATTCATTACGACTTTTTAGTCAAGAATATTAATTTATGAAACACTAAGTAGTGACTAAAACTCTCATGTTTGTGCTGTTCATATATTCTCACCAAGTTTGCTATTGTATTTAAAAACTAATTACTTTCATATTAACTAACAAACAAAATAACAAAAAAAATACGTTTTCAATATGATTAATGCTTTTATTTTATTTTAGAATAGTAGGTATAGATATCGCTACCCAAAGGGTTTTCCAACTTTAATTTGATAGCGTATATATTCTTTAAAACCCTAATATTCTATCCCTATGACATCTAAAGTAGTGTCACAAAAAAAGTTTTCACCGAAACTTTTCATATTTATATTTTGGTTTATTGTTTATGACATATAAGTTACGAGAGATTGAAATACGAGTATGCTGTAGTTATATAAAATAAAAAAAACGATGCATATAACGATAACTCAACTTGATTAATCGATTTCCTAATCGAAAATACGTCTGGCTTGTTTTAATAATTACTGTACAAACTACCTAACACAATTGTATGTACAATAACAGCATTATATACAGGGTAAACTAGAATATATCACTTCCTTAACCACGGTATTCTTACTTAATTAATTTCGTTGAACGATCGTTACTGGGAGAGACTTATAGAGGTGCTAACGTGAATATTAGATAAACACGATGTGTTAGGAGCAAAGCCAGTTTTTATTTATGAAAGGTATGAAGTATCTAGGACCTAAACGCGTTAACCATTGAAGTCCATATTTTAATAGTGAAGTCACGCTCGAGAACGCAGCATGCGTTTGTTTTACAATGATGTTCACATACAGTTACTGCTTGCTTATATTAAAAATGCTCATGGACGCTGTATATGTAAATTAGTCAACCTTCTGTAGTTTTTACCTGTGAAACTTATTCGATTAGGTAATTTTCTACTAACTACCATCAATTGCAATTGGAGAGGCCTATGTCCAGCAGTGGACTGCAATAGGCTGATGATGAATCAATATTCGTGTTCTGATAAAAAAAGAAATGAAATAGTTTTAAAGCAAAGATATATTTCAAAATCATAGAATTTTGTACAATCATTGAAAGTTTTGATAAATGACATAAATAATCAAAATAAAAGAATAAATTAGCTTTTTTAGTGGGAGGGGTAAATAGAAAATCTATGTACGTTGTACAAACTACGTTATATGCTAAAGCGTATTGAATGGTAAAAAAAATAGTAGTCCTCTAATAAAAAAAAACACTCTGCATGTGTAAATGTTCCGTTTGTTTCTTAATAAATTTCTAAGACGTTCTGTAATTAAAAACTAGTTCAAATATGCAGTATTTGTGTGCTCTGTTACCGCTGTGTTAATATTTGGTGACTGCGACTGTTGTTCAAACAAGTAACTAGCTCCACATATAAATTATTCCCGTCTACGTGATCTTGTGAAACTATGGGACAACATAAACCGAATTTAATGTGTGCTTATTATTGGTACTGTGGTTGATATGCTATCAGCAACGTTTATTAAAGTTGTCAAGACTACACAATGTTTTAAAACTTGTAATTTCCTTACGCTTATACATTAATTATATTTATTTTCAGATTAACACACATTAGTGAAAAGAAGCAAGATTATTATAAATCTCATAAATTCGTAGGTATTAGCTAACTGAGTAGCAATTAATATTGAACAGTTTAATCGTTTTAAGCTGTAAAAACCACAGCATGACCTAAAAACACAGACCGCTATACAATATTGTATATTAAGAATAAAAAACATCTGACCATCACCAAGAATAGTTCTAAAGATGGTGAGTTATAAAAGGAAACGGTTCCCGAAACGTCTCTTACGCAGTTGTGTCACACGGGCCCGCGCTGCGTGCACGCATGTTTACCCGTTGCTTTTAATTTTCCACGAGTCGTAAATCTCGAGGTGTAGCGCAACGTTACCTTAATGTACATACACTTAATAAATATCTAACACGAAGCCACATGCTAACATTATGTCATAGAAAAATTATGAAACGAGACTCCACAATGTACAACGACAAGCTGTTATACTTTAAGAACTGGTTATCAGAACAAGCGTGCTCTTACCGGCCTAAACCGGCGTATTTTTTTTTATCTCGTTCACTGATAAAACGGATGGAGGACATCTGGTGTCGAGCACGGTTTTAAGTGTCGTAACTAAAAAAACATTTCATGCTGGGGTTGGATGTAACAAGACCTTGTATTTTCGTTCAATTATCTCATTTGATACATCGATTGCAGTCAAGTCGTATAAAATTATAAACGGTTACGGCTTAATTCATGACCATGTGAATACATCGACAGCTCAGTAGGCGGTGGCGTCGTAAACGGTGAGGACTGAGTCACGAACGGCATTAAATATACTGTGAATATGCACATCGTTGACGCGAAGATGGCCTACTCGTTGCCTCTCACACCTAGCGTTGAAGAATCGGTACCAATTAGGAAGTACTGGGGTGCACGGCAGGCGGCACATTGAGGTCGTCGCACGAATGTTGGCAAGCATCCAACTCGCCTTCGACTCTTCTACGATTTTAACAATTTGCACTAAAATCCCACTCCGCCCTAAAACGTTGAAAAGTAAAGCGGATAGCTCCCTTGTTTGACATTGAGTTGACATTAAATGAATATTTTATTAATTCGAGTGATTAATTTGTATTAAGTAATGATGATTTGATGTAATAAATGTAACTCTTGTACCGCTATTATGATCTTAAATGCTAAGCAAAGATCAAATAATAATATTAAATTAGTCCCTTAAGTTAGAAAGGTTTACTTAAGAAAACTTAAACGTAGTCCAGATCATTTTATATTTTGTGATAGATATGATGCAGCTAATAATATTCCGCGGTACAAACATAGCTCTGTTCTTCAGTGTTTTTAAAGTACCTACATCTACTCTCAGAACTCTGATAAGATTGCTTTCTTGTCAGATTTCAGTTTATCAAGATTTAAGACCCCTCTTTTTGGAGAACACGAGTGGACTACTGAGTAAAGTAGCCTGGTCATGTTCCGATGTCGTTGAGTTCTTGAGAACGAATGTCTAAACTTTGACATTAAAATACTTAATTGAAGCTGTAAAATACAAATGTTGGCTTGCAACTCGCTCAACAACAAGCAGGTCAAACCTGAAAGCTTTTGACCTAGATTTATGAAAAATACCTAAATCGTTTATTTGATCATTCATCATCAACAACCCATAATGTTCCACTGCTGGGCTCTGGTCTCCTCTCAAGAGACGGTTAAGGCCATACTCTCACCCTGGCCGAGTGCGGGTTGGGGACTAGCAAGACGTTGTGGCTACGTAATCTTGCCGCTGGATGTTTTTAAGCCGCCCAAAGGCCTCCAACTAAGCTTCACGCCTGTTATCCTATGATAACAACCGGGACTGACTGCTTAACATGACCTCCGAATCACGGAGACGCTCATGGTATCATGCCACTAACGATTACCCATCCAGGAACTGACCGCGCCGGCGTTGCTTACCCTTGGTGATTGTTTCTGATCACCGAGTGCAACTGGGCTATTAGCGCCTCTAATTGTTTATCGTTTATTTAAAACTTTCAATATCACTCATATTGCAACTGATATATTATTTAGTTTTTGTATTTTATTTACTTAACCAAATAGTGTTTTGTGTTAGTAGGTAAAAGGTGTATTATCACCATTTTATCAGCAACTGGTGAAACAAGTCCTTAATGACCTTTACAAAATAAAGTATAGTTTATCTAAAGTGCCATACAGAGTAACCTACCCAATTTAATTTTCAATAAAGTACCAACTTCTGACGATCTGCAATAACTTTAGATGTATCGAATGTTATACTAACTACTAACTACTTGTAACAATTATTCGGGCAAAATCAAAAAGTGTTATCGTATAATGTAGGAAAAGACTGGTCAAGAATTTTATATAAATACTATCGTAACATGGTAACACATGGGTTTTCTATTACACAGCAAACAAAACTACTGCGCATATAAATACATATAGAACAAATTGACTTATATGTACAAACATATTTTAATTTTAGATTAACGGGTTACGGCCATCGTTAAATTTGTGAAGTGGCTACATGTTAACATAATACTTGATCAGTCGATGAAAGCATAATTGAAACTCGAGATTGTACTGCGTTCGATTAGTGCAAATGACCGAGCGCCTCTCCGTAATGTTCTCGCCTGACTGTAATGTTAATCCCAGCTTTTCAAGACTCATACTTAAGATGCAAACATACAACAGATAAAACAGTCTGTGACGAATCTTCCTTATCAGGAGCTCGGAAGGATGTATACATGCAAAATATTCTTTATTTAAGACTAGCTCATCCACGCAACCTCGTTTGCGTCTCCTATTGCCCGTAGCTTGATAATTTTCCCCCGTTTTTGAAACATTTTTCATTGGTGCTCCGCTCCTATTAGTCGTAGCGTAATGATATATAGCCTATAGCATTTCTGGATAAATGTGCTATCTAACACTGAAAGATTTTTTCAAATCGGACAAGTAGTTCCTGAGATTAGCGCGTTCAAACAAACAAACAAACTCTTCAGCTTTATTTATTAGTATAGATAAGGAAATAATTTTATCGATTAATGAAATTTTCTTCAAATCTTTCTAGGGAGAGGTCTATGTCCAGCAGTGGACTGTTAAAGGTTTGTGATGATGAATTGAATTTATCGATTTGTGTGAATTCGTTAATGTCATGACATAAAATTTCAACGTAAACGCTTAGACCAATAAAAAGTATTTAACTATTTATTTATTGATCTAACCTTAAACGATTTAAAATTGAAAGATTCGAAGATAAAAAAATACATTTAAATAACTAGCAACTCACCCAATGAATACTTACTTAAATTAACTTCAATATTGATTGCACAGAATCACGAGTTTTTACAACAGAAAAGGCTATCGACAGTTTTTGTTATTAGGTTGCAGTCGCGTAAAGCACTTGGGCTGGCGTGTTTTTAAGTATCACACACACGAATGCACGAGCTGCCTATTGGGCGAGCCGAGAAATAGATGATGGTCTATTTCCTACCACACTACATTTTCCATTTTTACACCTCCTTAAAGATCTATAATTACACCTAGCACCTATAATTTCACTATTTCATAACAGCTGTGCTTAATTATGTTTAAGTATTAAAATACTTCCAAATATTGAAAGCTATAATTGATTAAGCGGTAATAATTTGCAACAGTTACTGTCATCCTGTATGTTCGCAGATTAACTTTTATATTCTTACTTTTAACTTATCGTTTTTATCAACAACTATGTATTTAATTGTATATTCTTGGGACACAACATTGTTACATTGCAATGTCGGAATGACCGGCCTATCGTAATCGAAACAATTATGAGAACATTAAGCCTTTATTATCATTAACGTTTAAGTAATTTATGAATGTAGTAATATCCTTCGTCCTCTATAGTAGAAAATTATACACGTACCTGGATTCTGTGTCTTATTTTCTTGCATACATTTATAAGTTCACTAGCTGACCTACGCAACCTCGTTTGCGTCCAAACTACCATCCCCCGTTTTAACCCCAAAAGGGGGTTGATTTCTAAAGATACATTATTAGTATACCTCCACACCATCTATAGAGCATACATTTTAAATTTCAAGTCTCTTACTTCAAAAATATAGGACTTTCATACAAACTTCCAACCCCTGTTTTACCTCCTTAGGGGTGGAGTTTCGTAAAATCCGTTCTTAGCGGATGTCTACACCCTATAAGGAACCTACCTGCTAAATTTCAAGTTTGCAGGTGTTATAGTTTCTGAGATTTCGTGATTAATAAGTGAGTTGTATTTCGCTTTTTATATATATAGATAACAGTTAGCATTGATTGGTATCAGTACGTTGTTAATCATACTTCGCCTGTCACCGGTCTTCTGGTGATATTCAAATTCAAAAATTGAATTTGAATATCACTTCAAATCGCTTGTAATATAATATAAATATAACCATATGTAATCTTTCTATAACTCAGTCACTGAAAAAATAAATACTGTGTCGACAGCAAAGCAAGAAGGTAAATTTTGTCACATGCATAATAAACTTTACGAAAACCTAAATGGGGCAAAAACAAGAAATAATGCTCATAAATTTCGTTTGCATAACATATTGCAGATTAAGGTCATGTTTCCATAACAATAAGTCGACGTAACAGGATCGCCTATTAGCGCAGATGACTTGCCAGTTTAGCGGTTCGCAGTATCGCATCACTCACAATTCACAAGACCCCACCGAAAGAGCCCCATAACAAATAACAACATAAGACATAGTTGAACTTCGAATTTTAATCTTAAAATGATAAGTAAGGCCACGTTGAATATATTCAACCAACTTAATTAAAAAATGGTTTATGAAGTGACAATCTATGTAATAAATCTAAGGTTTTACCACATATTCATTACTATGACACTTATGCTAACGCTCTCTTATTCAAAAGTCCGTTGCATTTATTTTCAAATGAGATTCTTTTAACTTTTTAAGAATAAAGTACAGAACTAATATAAACAAATATATTCAACGCCATAATGGGTTTGGTAATGACTCGTCATTTAAGACGGGCTGACTCTTTAGTTACAGACGAAGAACAAAGGCTCTCGCCACGCTCCTGTTAATTCCTCTACACTTTCCCAGTACAGTGACGTTAATAAGGAAGTCACGGCCTAAGGTTCGTTGATCCACGTGCCTTAATAACCCCCTCGTAATGAACTCCGCTTCACATGAAATCGAAAGTCAAATAATCTGTGGAAGAAAGTATGCACGCTCGTCTTTGAGTGCAGAAAAAAACAACGAATTACGTTTACCTCATTTTCATGGTCAATCATTTCTATGTAGATAGAGGTAGATTGCGAGTTTGCGATGCCGACGCACATTTACATTTGGTGCTACACCTAAGCTACTTGTTTCCATTTGGATATTGGAAATTGTATTATAATATTTTAATGATACACTTTTGAAGCTGTACTACAGCTGAGAATAATCGCTTAATTTAATCTCGTTGCGTAACTAACAGGTGCTAATTAATATTGACCTGAAATTAAAATTGGAACCAAAACAGCGTGCAAATTAAACCTAATTACACAATCTCGCTTATAACATTATTTAGGTCAAGATGAACTAACTAGTGTACACACAAAAACGTCTTTCGTCCTCTACTATTTCAATAACAAAACAAAAAGAAAGCCATACGACTCACTCGTGACTTGTTCAGACTTGGTATTGATGATTAAAGCAGACTAATAATATTTTACTAATCTATCAGCTACATCATCTAATTAAAAAAAAAAAAAGTGAATATGTATAAACTTATGTAGTAGTAAAAAAGCTGCATTTATTCATATCTTTCTCTAATATATAATATACTAGCTGACCCGGCGAACTTCGTACCGCCATATTTATATACAATAATTAGCAATAAATTAAAATTGCGACTATAATTTGAGATTTAAACTATCCTATCTCTCAATTTGGATCGAACTGCACATGGTGTGCAAATTTTATTATAATCGGTTAAGTGGTTTAGGAGTCCATTGAGGACAAACATTGTGACACGAGATTTATATATATTAAGATAAGTCAAAAAATTGCAGAGTGAAATTAGAGGAACATTGTTACTTCATAATTATGAAATTTGTTGTTTCTCGTCAAAGTACAATGTTTCATAAATTATGAATTATCATTACGCTTGTAGATATATCATAATAATATGTAGATAGTGTAAAACTGTGTGAATCGGACATTTGAACAAATATATGCATATGTAGGTAGGTATATATTACATACGTAACAATAATATGCTAAATTATAATTACGTGTTATCAACACGTCTTAATAACAGATCTACAACACTTCCTTAGAATGTCCAAACAAAACATAATTTTATTAAAATTCCGTAATACAAGTAACTGTAAAGAAGTTGCATAAAATGTAAACAAGTATTACTCGTTACAATGCATCGATACGAGATAAAACGATCAAAAGTTGCGTTTTTATATGCTTACAGAGAGATTGTAGTTTATTTCACTTTTAGTTTACCACAAAACAACTTTCATCATATATATTACAAAGTGAAGTTTCTTCGGTAGCCGATATAAGACGTTAATGAAATAATTGATTGTCATCACAACTTGAGTAACGTTGACAATAAAAAATAATATCGGTTGTGGTATCTGCTATATCATCGTATGTTCATTATATGGAGATCAGATGTCGACGAACACGTTTCACTTTACGCTACTTTAATCGATACTGGCATAAAACTCATAGGTTTTGTTTTTTTGAATTAATGACTTACATAACTATAAATTCTCAAAATTAAAAAAAAACCCCGACATAATAACCTGAGTTCCCTTTAAAAAGTAAAAAACACGTTATGCCCTTTCATTTGAGACCCCACTCGATGAAATTTTTGCAGACATTCGGTTACTCTTCCCCACTTTCAGCCCCATAACTTTTAAACGGATCTACCGATTTTTATGAAACATGTCTAAGAACACTCGCACACTCATCTTTAAAATCGCTTCATCCGTTCGGGAGCTACTGTGCCACAGACAGACACGTGAAACTTATAACATCCCTCTTTTTGGTCGGGGGTTAAAAAAGAAACAGAAAAATCTTGTTCAAGGCTTCAAAATATTCCAAATACTCAACCTGAAATGGTAGCGACAGATCTTTATTGAGTACGTATTTTCGGCGATTTTCAGACATTATATATAAAGCAAACTATAATAAGTTATTGAGTGCCATCAGCTACAGGCTAAGCCTTGTGATTTATTATCTCTCCATTCTTGACCGCGATGTCCTCACGTTTATTTTATTCTCCTTGAGTGTTACAGAGAAAACATATCTGCAGTTTTACAGGTCTGCAAATTCGATTTCTTCAATAGTTGTTTTCGCTACTATTTACACCTTAATATTATCAAAGTGTAAACAGTTTATTGAATCAAAGTATTTACAACTCTACCTAATAATTAACAAGTAGCGATATAGTACCTGTTAGTGGCTATAAGCGATATGGAGCAAATTATTCATTTAAGTATCGCCGTATACGGCAACTTGTTTTGCCTTTAGTTTAAAACTTCAGCTTGAATTGTTGTCCTGGGAGCCTTAGTTGGTGACGTGCGGCGTTCCAATGCGTACATACACAACTAGAAAATATCTAACTGGTATTATATCAATCTGGTATTCAGTAGTAGACCGTGCTAGGACCAAGTAAGCATGACACTGATAGTTTTTTTTAAATTCTGTACACAAGTACGCAAAATTATGTAATCAAAAACTGTTTTGTAACATTACACCGTTCTTCATTTCATAAAAATACTCATAGACTTGTGAACTGGCATTCCTCTGTGTACAAGAAGCGAAATGAAAAATAGGACCAAAATATTACCCCACAGTTTTTCAGCCATTTCTAATTTCACGCCTCGATTGTAAATCAGGACCAACAAATTCGTTTGCAATGGGTCCCCTTGCAATTTAGAACGGATGAATTTTATAATGTGGAACCAATGGCAAAAGTAAAATAGCGTAACTATCAACAAAATATTTGTGTTAGGAAAGTAATTACTCAAAAATACCTAGTCTCTAGTTAAGTCTAGATCACCGATTTTGTTCAAGTAGGAAACTCAGATCAAATAAAAAAAGGTAGATAACGCACCGCCTTGTTCTTGTTGAAGCAGAAAAAAGGCGCGTAGTTCCAAGTAAACACGCGATACGCACTAACTATGCTATAAACTACGCTACTTTTCGTCAGTGTCGTAGAAGTATTGACAACTTATACGATACTGACGAAAAGTAGCGTAGCGATCTGAGGTAGGAAATTATATTTTCTATTGATGGTTGATATAGTGAAGCAAAAGTTTAAACAAATATTATCCAAATACGTAAAACTATTGATAAAATTTATGTAGCCTACGTTACCCGGGCCATTATTTTGTATCTTTTGATACATCATTAATTAAAATCGGTTTAGTGGGCGCTACGGTGAAACATAGAAACATACATAGACTAGACTACCAAAACGCTTTTGTGTATCTCTAACATGGTTTAAAAGTATCTAATATTTTTTTTTTACATAGTGACTACTAAAATGTGATGTTTTCTTACCCACCTGTTACTGTAATCAAGGTTTGTTATTTTAAGCATAGGCTTGACTATAGAATGTCAGTGGACAACACCGAGGCCTGAAGCTAAACCTGTACCCATTAGTGAATGCCTAGCCGCAAAAACAACAGGGAACGAATCGGGAATGCGCCCTGGATCTACTACAGTTTTGTGTTGCCAGATACAAACGATTATCCATAACTGATGTAGAATATGATAAAGGTATTATATTTTATCGAGAAGTCAATTTAGGCGCCGTCACATGGTCTCTATTATGATTTAGTTATAAAATCTAATTTTAAATTGCATTTCTCTAGTTTTACGAGTTCAATAATCGATTGGAAAGATTGATGTTATTTATACATCATCATTCTCTAAACAAATTTGAAAACATAAATAAATCGATTTACATTTTGATCAATGGAAAGCGACAGATTATTACAAGCAAATTATTATTGGATGATTAATAACCCATTTCTCTTTAATGGGCCTCTAAGTGTTGAGATACTTAATATTCTATAACACCATTATGTGATCATTGCAGACATAATATTAAAACATAGGCATTTATTACTAAACATCAGTAATAAAAAATAATCATTAAAATCGGTTCACCCAGTCGAAAGTTATGAGGTAACAAACATAAAAAAATACAGTCGAATTGTTAACCTCCTCCTTCTTTATAATAGAACCAGATCACAAATCTATTGAAGCAAATACTAACTGCAAGAATTTGTAGATCTTCTCCAGAGCCCATTACAACAGAAACGGTGGCAGGTAGTTAATGGTTACTATAGTACACAATCTTATCATTAAATTTGTGGTAGCAACTACCTGTTAATATCCTACCACGCGCCTAAGTTTATCAGATGTAACTAATCTCTTGGAGAAGCGAAATCCACAAAGTATAAATATTTTTCATACGTAGGAACCCCGATAGTGTTTCCATTAGGTAGTGCAATAGAACACGTCTCGGTAAGGACCTCATTTACGATGAATAGCTATCCGGTGAATAGCTAGATCATAAACAATCCGGTTCTATGGATTAATTACGCGTTCTGGAACGTAAGTTACGCATTGTTTCGTATCTAAATGTACTTGCTGTGAATAACATCATGTGATATCTTTAAGGCTTCACAGAATATAGAGGGATCGTTTTTACTACACCCTGCTGCAAACAAAACTGCTACATATACAGTTTCTTATCACTATCCTTATGTATTTATAAAGCATAGTGCTTTCTGTACAAGCGTAATGATTACATTTAAAGTGTAGCGTTATTTGTGACCGGATGATGCCCATTTATTAAAAATTATGGATGAAAGTTTTTGCATAATATTTCATCGCAGTTTATTGGATAATTGAGGCTTCCTTAGTTTCCTGTTATGCAAGCATATGTAAAGTTACCCATGATCTATATCTACTTGTATTGTGACATTTTGTAATTTTTTTAGAGAAGTCTCGTTAACAGATTTTTAATTTTTAAGTGTTTTAACATTATAACTTAAAGCTTTTATTATTATTTTACTTTTGCTGTGTGTAGCTGAAATTATTGTGTTTGAATTAAAAATGATGAAAAAAAATTAAATAAAAATATGAAAACAAATTTCTGTGTTAAATATAGATAAACATATATGGTGGATGTTTTGACGTATAATGGTTATAATATTATCCTTATTAATCTAACTAGCTGAGCCCCGCGGCGTTACCCACGGTACAGCAGTAACCCCGGGTAACGTAGGGCAAAGCTGGTCTAAAAAAAGAAACCTAAGTTACTCCTTATATCATCAGCTATTTGCCAGTGAAAGTCCCGTCAAAATCGGTTCAGCCGTTCCAGAGATTAGTCGGAACAAACAGAGAGACAGACAAAAATTGTAAGAAATGTTATTTTGGTATATGTATGGTGTAAACAGCATACATATGCATTTTAAAAAAAAGCAGTTATTTTAGTATTGCAAACAGATACTCCAATTTTATTTATTTGAATAGAGTATGGATGATCACTGCGTTTAACATTCGAGACTAGTGATGGGCAGCTCTACTTAAATAATCGAGGGTTGTATTCGTTTAGAATAGATCGATTACTCAAAGAATCGCCTATACCAATCGGAAACGTCCGAATGAATCAATCTGGGTTCCCATACATCGTGAGTCGTGAGACCGCTCAGAATCTAGCGAAGTGAATGACCAATTACATGTCAGGGCGGATGTGCGTCGGTGATTCCACTCGAAATGTAATCTAAAGGCGCCATTACCTTCACGTGGCTTCATCCGCCTCATCAGCTACGTAATTCACGTAATAAAGGCAATCTGTTGACACTCACCGCCCTTTATATCGGACAAATAGACCATTAGACCTCAATCCGATGTCTCACTATCTACTTTAATATTAATTTTTGGTTTAACTTTTGATGTTCTTCCTGTAACTCTAGCATAGCATTCGATGTTTGTGTTGTTACCCATCAAGCTACCATCATAATATTTAAGTCTCAGCAATTATCCCATTACAATTTACCGCTATAATAGATCACTTACTAGTACTGTAAACTCAGTCACATAATATTTATTAATAATGGCTTTGAACTCTTCGTGGTTAGTTGTAAATCGGCTTGGTAGGCGTTGTTCCAAGAACTGACTAAGGTCATCTCGTTCAGATTTCTTGGTAAAGCCACCTTGTTCTTATTATCTTTCTGTTCTATGAACATTAATTAGTAATCAATCACTGGATGGTGTTTCAAAAAATACAAAATAATATGGTATGACCATTATTATTGCAGAGTTACTTTTAACGAGTCCTGCATTCTGATGGCTATACGATTAATGTAATGAAACTTTACAATGCCAACTAATGCAAAGAATGTTCTATTTAGCAATGTGTAACGTGGTTGAAAGCGGGTGTTTGACTGTGTTTATGTAGCGTGGCCCTACAGGCATACAGTGCGTGGAAGTAGAACGACCTCGAAGGACGGCGCAGTGGCGGCGGCGCGCGCGCATTGTACTCACCGCGGTTGCGATATATCCGCATAACTCGCTTGACCGCACCGCACGGCTAATTAAAGAGTTGTTACGCAGAATTGCTGACATCTAAATATTTTTCTACCTTGTCGGCGTTTACTTGAAAGTAACCTGAAATAATACCATTTAGTGCCTCGGCGGCGCAGTGGTATCGTATGCGACTGCTGTGCTTGAGATCTTAGGTTCGATTCCCGGGTCGGACCAAATGTTTGTATGATCTGCAAATATTTGTTTCGGAGTTTGGGTGTTTTCTATGTATAATATATATAATGTAGTTTCAAAAAAAAAGTATATTTGTATTTATATCAGTTGTCTAATATCCTTATTACAAGCTCTGCTTAGTTTGGGACTAGATAAACGACGAAGTTATCCGCGAACACACATAAAAAAAACATATATACGGTCGAATTGAGAAACTTCCTCCTTTTTTTGAAGTCGGCTAAAAATGTAGTTCTATAAAACCCCCTTCTTGTACAACACGTTTTGTAAAAATTGTGTCCATTGACTTCTATGTATATGGTTTGATATTAAAAGAAATTAGTAAAATGCCGCATCGAAACCGAGGCGTCGCGTCGGCAAAGCGGTAAAAGACAGTTGTGCCGTGGATACCCGTGTATATAAATGGCTTATTATGTATTTTTTTATTCAATTTATTTCCTAAAAATAAATAAGTCCTTATACTAAAAAACAGATCATGAGTTACAAAGTTACTACTGTTGACTTGCTCCCGCAAGTTAATGAGAGAACTACTTTGTAACTCTTTTCATTACGTTTATGAATTGCATTATTTAAAAAAAAACCGACTTCCAAAAACATCCAACGTAAACTCTCTGTCAAAAAACACTTATAAGCGTAAAATAAACTGGTTCTTCATAAATTGCCTATACCTAATTCTTTATTCATTTAAATAGTAGTATTATAATGGGTGCTAGGTACCTAAAATCCTAGTATGAACACTAGTTCATACTAGGCTATCAGGTCTGAAACTGGGCAGTGTCTGTACTATGTTACATATATAATGTTCTAGCCGATAAGGGCCACAGCGGCGACCAGCCAACTACGCAGAAGATATTATAGTGCACAAGTGTGTGCGCAAACACAGGTGCACTCTCTGTTCCCTCTCTCTCATAATCCGATGGGGCGGTTAATCGACGCGATCGGTGAGAAATCAGGCGTAGGACCGACAGCTTTACGTGCTCTCCGAGGCAAGGGGGTTCAGACCCCAACTTCCAAACTCCGAGCTGTTATTAAATATTTCTATAATCAGAAAAACTCAATAACACTTTGGCCCGACCCGGGATTCGAACCCGAGACCTCTTGATTGGCAGTCGCATACGTCAACCGCTAGACCATCGAGGCAGTTAGTTACTTATATATCGAAGGCACTATGATTAATAGACTGCTGATAAATACGTCTATGTAATTCTAAATACTTACATATTACAGACACAGAAGAAAATTATCGTGATCAGCATACAATTATTTATTCTGGGTGGAAATAAACCCACAACATCAGGTTGACAGGCCCCTGTTTTGTAAACAATAAATACACTATTTGCGTCACAAGTTAAAAAGCATCTGTAACTTGGTAATCTTTCTGAAATGGCGACACTCAAAGATGATACCCTGGTTTACAAAGATTGTTTGGAAGAACGTCCTACTTGGCAAGACATTCGACCTACATATTTTATGTAACGTCATTATGATACTATCCCTACGTCTTGCTACGCTATATTCTCGATTCAACCCTCGTCCCATCGTAATGCGCAGAATATGGTATTATTTGTTTGTTTTTATGATACAGAGACGAAATAGTATTTTTTTTATATTTGCTAATAAGATAGGCACAGATATAAAATCATAATATGTTATGATTTTATGTCTGTGCCGTGACAAATTCTGAACGCTTGCTATGAATAGAAGTCCATTTCTTATAGGAATCTTGCGTTTGAGAAATTTATTTTTTATGGTAGAGGAAAGCGTTGTCAAATATATTGACAACTAGTTCAATCTTCGAATTCAGTTCACCCTCAGGGTTGCGGAGATCCGATGCAGGTAAAACTGGTTGAACTAGTGGCCGACCCCAGATAATCTTGGGAATAATAAATGCTAGGAAGATGATGATGATGATAGAGGAAAGCGTACGAAAAGACGGGTCACACGAGGTTATATTACTACTATCGCGCATGGACACCTGCAGTTCCAGATCCAGGAGCGTGCCAGCTCTTGGACTCCTACTCGAAGAATTAAGGAAGAGGAGGCTTTAACTTCGGTAACCTCACTTACTCCGTAAAAAGCAAGGAAAGCATTCCTTCACGGCGCTTTTATATTATGCAAATGATAAGTAAGGAGAACATTATAAA